>VCAZ01000481.1:0-31992 GCA_005784505.1 Bagarius yarrelli
AGAGAGAGAGAGAGACAGAGAGAGAGAGAGAGAGAGAGAGAGTACAGTCAGACAGACAGACAGAGAGAAAAGAAAGACAGAGAGAAAAGAAAGAGAACCCTATTCCTCTATTTTTAGACTAAAAAGAGTGATATATCTTTTACGCTCACGGCGAAATACATGTATCACATTTCCTGTGTGTGTGTGTGTGGTGTGTGTGTGTGTGTTGTGTGTGTGTGTGGTGTGTGTGGTGTGTGTGTGAGAGTGTGTGTTACCTTCACAGGGGTCAGAGTGTTTAGGAGGTTTTGTGGTCAAGGTCTCTGCTGGTCTCAGGCTGGTAGTCGACATCACGTCTTCATCATCAGACCCTAAACACACAAACAATTTAACACAAAACAGTTTTAAACAACTCACACATACACACACACACACACACACACACTGAGAAACACACACCCTCGATTATTTCAGATTGCTGATTTGGATGGAAAAGGATGCAAAAACAAGTGAATTCAATCACTTTAATTACCAAAAGGAAAAAAAGGTGTGTTTGAAAAGAACTTTATAATGGACTGACTGTCACACAATCTGAAGTGTGTGTGTGTGTGTGTGTGTTTTCAGTTTTGTGGGTTCTGCACAAACATTACAAATAAGATGAGCACGAGATCTTTTACTCTCACAGCAGAAATACCATGTTATCACATTTCCTGTGTTGGTGTGTGTGTGTGGCACAGAACGCTGTTAACTGAAAAAGCAGTTGGTATCTCAGCATCGCTCCAGTATTGAATCTTCTCTGTATTTCTGTAAAGTGTTTTTCCTTCTTTCCTGTTCAGACTCTCGTCAAACCACCCCCCCACACAACACCCACCCCCCACACTCACACCAATGCCCCAACACACACTTACCCAATGCCCCTCACACCAATGCCCACCCCCACACACACCATGCCCCCCCCACACACACCTTAACCACTGTAGTTAAGCACGACATGTCTGTCATGGTGGGGACCCAATTGAGGCCTCATGAGTACAAACTTCTAAATTTACTGTGGAGATTACTTAGAAGTAAAAATGCAGAAAGTTAGGGTTAGGGGTTGGGTTAGGGTTAAAGTTGAGGATTAGGGAGTTAGGGTAGGATAGGGTTAGGGTTAGGGTTAAGGTTAGAGGTAGGGTTAGGGGTGAGTTAGGGTTAGGGGTTAGTGTTAGTGTAGGTTCGAGTAGGGTAGGGTAGAGTGGGATAGATCTAGGATTAGGCTTAGGTTAGGTTAGGTTTTTGTTAGGGTTAAGGTTAGAGGTAGGGTTAGGGTTAGGGTTAGGGTTAGGTTAGGGTTAGGGTTAGGGTTAGGGTTAGGGTTAGGAATTAGGGTTAGGGTTAAGGTTAGAGGTAGGGTTAGGGTTAGAGTTAGGATAAGGATTAGGGTTAGGGTTATGGTTAGAGGTAGAGGTGGGGTTAGGGTAAGGAATTAGGGTTAGGGTTAGGTTAGTGTAGGAGGGTGGTTTATTAGGTGGGTAGGGGTTAGTGTTAGGGTTAGAGTAGGGTTAGAGTTAGATAAGATTAGGGTGAGGGTTCGGGTTAGAGGTAGGGTTAGGGGTTAGTGTTAGGGTTAGAGTTAGGGTTAGAGTTATGATAAGAATTAGGGTTAGGGTTAAGGTTAGGGGTAGGGTTGGGGTTAGAGTTAGGATAAGAATTAGGGTTAGGGTTAAGGTTAGGGGTTAGGGTTAGGGTTAGAGTCAGGGTTAGAGTTAGGGTTAAGGTTAGGGGTTAGGGTTAGGGTTATGGAGAGTCCCCACAAAAAAAGCTAACCAGACGTGTGTGTGTTATGTTCTGGAAACGGCCTTAAGCCATTTAAATGTGTATGTATTTGGTATCTTGGTGGCTACACTGAACAAGTTCAATTCTTGGCACCAACAAGCTGCCACTGCTGGGCCCCAGAGCAAGGCCCTTAACCCTCGACTGCTCAGCTCGTCTGTAAATGAAGCATGTTGCTTTTTCGAGCCGGTGACACTGAAGCCTGAGTCATAAACAGAGTCGTGAGCTTGTTAACTCCAGAGCCGGACAGGTTCCTCAACCAGACACAGCCACAGGAAGCTTCAGTGTCGCTTTATTTGTGTAAAGAACATCAGAGAGTCATAATAACCCATGAAATAGATAAACCTCTCCTCCACACACACACACACACACACACACACACTTTCCTCACCTTCTTGCAGGCACTGAATCCCATCTGGCTGAAGGACGAATCCAGGGAAACACACACACACGTACGAGCCCTGTGTGTTGACACACTGATGATGACACAGCTGCCCGGCGTACACATTGCACTCGTCCACGTCCTCCAGACTCTTCACCTGCTCCACCATGTTCTCCCTGTCCTCCCGCTCCTCCAGAGAAAATGCCTGCTGCTCAAAGCCTTCAGAAACGAAACAATCTTTAAAATTGAACACCAAATATTACACCAAACTATCTCACTGATCACAAGAGAAAACACGCAAAAGAAACATTTAATAAGTGCTGAGTGTGAGCTGAGTGTGAGTTAAGTGTAAGCTGAGTGTGAGTTGAGTGTGAGCTTAGTAAGAGCTGAGTGTGAGTTGAGTGCGAGCTGAGTGTAGGTTGAGTAAGAGCTGAGTGTGAGTTGAGTGTGAGTTGAGTGTGAGCTGAGTGTAAGTTGAGTGTGAGCTGAGTGTGAGTTGAGTGTGATTTAGGTGAGTTGAGTGGCGTTGAGTGTGATCTTAGGTAAGTTGAGTGTGAGCTGAGTGCGAGCTGAGGTATTGAGTAAGTGAGTGTGAGTGATTGTGAGCTGAGTGAAGTGAGTGTGAGCTGAGTGTGAGTTGAGTGTGACTTGAGTGTGAGTTGAGTGAATTGAGTGTGAGTTGAGTGTAAGTTGAGTGTGAGTTGAGTGTGAGTTGAGTGTGATCTGAGTGTGATCTGTTGTAAGTTGAGTGTGAGCTTGAGTCAAAATAATTTTTCTTCAGGGCTTTTCATTATTTTGGTTTTGATCCAGGAAGAAAATGAAAAACATATGTACGAGTGCTGCATACACACACACACACACACACACACACACACACACACACACACACACTTTTCACCATGACCTTATTTAAAATAAAGGAATAGCAGTTTATCTGAATTTAAGCTTTAACAGGCAAAAAAAATTAATACTTCCAAAAAATTCACTCACAGAGGAGCTTCACTCGGGTCTTCAGACAGACAGACAGACAGACAGACAGATAGACAGATAGACAGATATATAGACCTCTGACTGTTGTGTGTGTTTGTGTGTACAGTATAAGTGTTAATGTAATACCTTTCCTGGTTGGGCTGGTGGTTTGGAGGTGTGTCTTCTCCCTGACTGCACTCTGATTGGTCAAGCCTGTTTCCTCACAGCAGGTAAGAAAGGCGTGGCTACAGGTCTCACCCAGACCTGGTGGAGGGTCACATGACTCTTGCTGTGCCCCCAGATGCAGACCCAGTACACAGCACGTACAGCACTCCTGAACACATTACCCACAATCCTCTGCTGCCAAATTGTTTTTAAATTTATATTCATTCATTTAAGTTAAAAACTACTTTACAAATATTTTAACCTGAAATTAAAATTTTTTATCTTTTTTTGTTTCCTCACTGATTTTTTTAAAAATAAATTTCTGAGGTTGGACAGGATTAGGAACGAGTTCATCAGGGGAAAGACTCATGTTAGATGTTTTGGGGAGAAAGTCAGGGAGTCCAGGTTGAGGTGGTTTGGACATGTCCAGAGGAGGGACAGTGAATATATCGGTAGGAGGGGGGTTAGAGATGAAGCTACCAGGCAGAAGGTAAAGAGGAAGACCAGAGAGGAGGTATATGGATGCGATAAACGAGGACATGAAGTTAGTGTGTGTGAGTGAAGAGGATGTAGAGAATAGGGTTAGGTGGAAACAGATGATTCGCTGTGGAGACCCCCTAAAAGGGAACAGCCGAAAGGAAAGACGCCTGTAAAGACCTGCACTTTTCTTTTTTCCCTTATTGCTTTTTTTTACTTTGACAGCTGCAGGTATGAAATGTGTTTGTTTCCACTGGCAGCTCGAGTCACTGAACACTGAGTGGGTGGGTGGTGCTGCAGTGAATTACAGCAGTGAGGTGGAGTCAAGTCCGGTACAGTCAAGGACGGAAAAGAGCTGTCATAAATCAGGCGCTGGAACTGACCCACGCTTTTCCATTTCCACTTTCCTCCTGTGAGCCGAGTGTGTTAGTGGCCCAGACCAAAGACAGGAAGACTCCGTAATCCTGTGAATGGATGAGTGTGGAGTCGCTGCCAGAGAAATTCCATCAGTCCCTAAATCCACGTGTTGAAAACTTCACAGAGTGATGGAACTTTACACCAAACCAATGCAACACACCATGCTGGACCAGAGAACTGGAGCAGAACCACAGGGTGACGCTCTAATAATACTCTTATTCTTATAGTTCTCTTTTACTGTAACAGTACTCTCTCTGTAACGGTACTCTATCTGTAACAGAACTCTCTCTGTAACATTACCCTCTCTGCAAAAGTACTCTATCTGTAACAGAACTCTCTCTGTAACAGTACTCTCTCTGTAACTCTCTTTATAGTACTTTATCTGTAACAATACTCTTGCTGTAACAGTACCCTCTCTGCAAAAGTATCTGTAACAGTACTCTCATTGTAACAGTACTTACTCTGTAACAGTACTTTCTCTGTAAAAGTACTCTATATGTAACAATACTTTTTCTGTAACAGTACTCTATCTGTAACAGTACTCTATTGTCCCGTTCTCTATTGTCTTTTTTGCACTGTCTTTGTAATGTTTGTATTGTTTATTGCACTGTCTGTTTCTGCACTGTCTGTTTCTGCACCAGGTTGCACACATGCACTTTATGTCTATCCTGTTTAGTGGCTCTTTGTTGTTTTGTGTGGAGTTCTATGTTTTGTGTAGCACCAGGTGGTCCTGGAGAAACGTTTATTTCATCTCACTGTGTACTGCAATCTGCTATATATGGCTGAAAGGACAATAAAGCTCCTTGAACTTGAACTATTTGTAACTGTACTTATCTGTAACAGTACTCTATCTGTAACGGTACTCTCACTGTAACTGTACTCTATCTATAAGGGTACTTATCTGTAACAGTACTCTATCTGTAACGGTACTCTCACTGTAACTGTACTCTATCTATAAGGGTACTTATCTGTAACAGTACTCTATCTATCTGTAAACGGTACTACTCTCACTGTAACTGTACTCTATCTATAAGGGTACTTATCGTAACAGTACTCTATCTGTAACGGTACTCTCACTGTAACTGTACTCTATCTATAAGGGTACTTATCTGTAACAGTACTCTATCTGTAACGGTACTCTCGCTGTAACGGTACTTTATCTGATTGTTTCTTTACCTTGTAAGAGTCACATAGATCTTCGTCTTTAGCTCCACAGTCACTGCCCTGTCTCGCTGCATTTACTCCAGAAGAACACAGATGCTCTCTCAGGGAACTCACACAGCACTGCCTCTGAACCCGCCTGAGACATGACAGGAGACACAATACTACAATCAACATCACAGATCTGCGCTCTGATTGGTCAGCAGACGTTGATTAGTTCCCTAGAACAGCAGCTCAGTAGTGCAGTAGTCAGTAGTGCAGTAGTGTAGTGTAGTGTAGTTAGTGTCCTTAAATGAACACATTCTGATACGCTGTCGTTTCCATGGCAACAGGTGGACAGGTCACATTCACAGATTAAATAATCCCTCCTGCAGTGAAGGTCATTGTCAGAGGAAGTGTGTAAGCAAGATTACAGTGTGTATGGAAGGAATCACCGGTTCCCTAAATTCTCAGAAAAGAAGTAGGTGAGAGTTACCAGCAGGTAGAACCCAGTTCCGTCCTCATGGGTTCTATGTTGTTGCAGTTGCCATGAGCTGAAGCCCAATTCTGCCCAGTTACACAGCACACACTGACCTCACTAGAAGTGACTGGACACACACACACATACACACACACACACACACACATTTTAAAGAACATATTTTGATGCATATAATAATAAATAAACATTCCTTCCCTTTTATCCTTCTTAAAAATGATAAAAGATACATAAATATGCAAATGAGTTACTTTCCCTTTATCTTTATATAATAGTAAACTGGACTTTAAACACTGACGAATACTATCGAATTACAGAACAGTAAATTACCTGCATGGCACTAACATATGGCCGCTGTCACCTGGGTTACCATGGAAACCATTTTAAATGTTAATGTCACTAAAATGATACTTGTCATTTCGCCACTGAGCCAGAATAAAGCCAGGAAGTGAACATTCCCCTGTCTGGTGGTGTGGACCTGCTGATAAGGGTTTACATAGAGAACTGAAGAGAACCGAAAACTGTGCTTTACCTCACAGGGGAGTGATAGAATTGGTGGTCCTGCGATTCACACTTACAGCAGATGTTCTAATCCAGAGCGAAATTACAATCATCTCTTTTATACAACTGAGCAATTAGGAGTCTTTTGAGGGCCTTGCTCAGGGGCCCAACAGTGGTGGTGTTGGTAATCGAACTTCAATCTTCCAATTACAAGCCACCACCTTAACCCCTGCGCTACCACTTCCCCCAGATTTAAACTCACAACCTTCTGACCAGTAGTCCAAGACTTTTTTACTACAATAATTTTATCTGATTATATGCTGTGCGTATTTCTAAAAGTGGTAGCTCAGTGTTTAAGTGTCTAACTGCTCATTAGAAGGTCATGGATTCAAATGCCAGATTCACTAGCGAGCAGCAATTGCTGGGCTCTGACAGCTTTCACCATGTTGCAGTGTTTTTACAGAATATAAGAGTTTCTTTTGTGAGACATTCGTTAGATTTACAGATTAAAACCTCAATGGGGAAAATTTCCAGGAATTAACAAATAAGACAAAGGTCAAAGGGGCAAGAAGGAACCGCGGAACCTGTAATCGTAGAACCTGATTACAGCAGATGCGGTTCCAAATACAGAAATGTTGCATGATGTTTGTTTCTGTAATAAAGGAGTAACATCATCTTTCATCATCTTCACTTCACTTCGTCTGATGTTACATTCAGTCTGCTGAGGGGGGCCAAAACTTTTACACAAGCACCTCATCCGCCTGCTATTTTTTTCTCTTCGGGACACGACTGAGTAACAACGATTCTATAAATACTGCTGTTTTTGGGAAGCACTCGCAGTGATGTCATGTTCAGCTTTTACTTCCTGCACTTTATTTTACACATGACAGATCACACACACACACACACACACACACACACACATACACACACCATGAGGGAGGTAATAGAGTTATAGTGTGAAACAGTTATAAAATAAGAGTAAGTGATAGACTGAGAGAGTAATAAAGTGATAGAGTAAGTAATAGAGTGAAAGAGTGAGCGACAGTCATTAAAAAAATCATAGAGTGATAAAATGAAGGAAAGAGAAAGAAAGTGATAGAGTGAAACAGTGAGCTAGCTGAGAGTGAGAGAAAGTTGTGCTTTAGCAAAACTATAACTGTATATATGATCATGTCAATAAAGCCTTTAAAAGACTTTAACTTTGAAAGATAGAGTGATAGAATGAGAGCGATAGAATGATAGAAAGATAGAGTGATAGAATGAGAGAGATAGAATGATAGAAAGATAGAGTGATAGAATGAGAGAGATAGAATGATAGAAAGATAGAGTGATAGAATGAGAGAGATAGAATGATAGAAAGATAGAGAGATAGAGTGGGAAGGGGTGAAGAGGTGAAGATGAAGTTGTTTTCTTTCATTCCTGAAGTCAGCAGTAAAACAGCAGGAGGGGAAACGCCAAGCTAACAATGAGTGATGCTAACATACACTGAGCTCATTTATCACCACACACACACACACACACAACAAAAACACACACAGACAGACACACCAAGAGACGTCATCAACAGAATTCTCTCTCTCTGTCTCTCTCTGTCTCTGTCTCGTTCTTTCTCAGGCCGCCTGAATGTGAACTCATTACTCATGGAGATTTTCGCCAACACCTTTTTCCTGCTCCACAGGATGTCACTACTCTAAAACTCCTCCATTTATTCAGTGACCCAGACTGCTGAACCCGACTGTATCGCTGAACCCGACTGTATCGCTGAACCCGACCAGACCCCTAAACCCGACTGTACTGCTGAACCCGACTGTACCGCTGAACCTGACCAGACCCCTGAACCCGACTGTACTGCTGAACCCGACTGTACCGCTGAACCCGACCGCTGTACCAGCTGAACCCGACCAGCTGAACCGACCCCTAAAACCCGACTGTACCGCTGAACCCGACTGTATCGCTGAACCCGACCAGACCCCTAAACCCGACTGTACCGCTGAACTGACCATACCTGCCGACCTGACCATAACCCCACCCCGACTGTACTGCTGAACCCGACTGTACCGCTGAACCTGACCAGACCCCTAAACCCGACTGCACTGCTGAACCCGACTGTACCGCTGAACCTGACCAGACAGCTGAACCCGACCAGAACCCTAAATCCAACTGTACAGCTGAACCCGACTGTACTGCAGAACCAAACTGTATTGCTGAACCCGACTGTACTGCTGAACCCGACCGGATGGCTGAACACAACTAGGCCGCCGCTAAACCCGACTGTACCGCTAAACCCGACTGTACTGCTGAACCAGACTGTCCCGCTAAACCCGACTGTACTGCTGAACCAGACTGTCCCGCTGAACCCCCGACTGTACTGCTGAACCCGACTGTTCTGCAGAACCCGACTGTACCGCTGAACCCGACTGTACCGCTGAACCTGACCGGACCGCTAAAAACCCGACTGTACCGCTGAACCCGACTGTACCGCTGAACCCGACTGTACTGCTGAACCCGACTGTACCGCTGAACCCGACTGTACCGCTGAACCCGACTGTACTGCTGAACCCGACCGGACCACTGAAAACACACTGAATCTTGGGTTGGAGCTTATTCTGTCCTCAAACCACTCAATGTAAATTTCATCGTCATCATCTGTCAGGGTGACAGCCGGAAATTCACGTCATGCCATTGAACTGATCACAGACGTGAGCACCGCAGGGTGAGTGAGTCCGTTTGCAGGGTGAGTCGGATTCCCGCCAATGAGTCTGACAGACACACACACATACGAGCAGCAGTGTAAAGCCGTAAAGCGTAAAACACTTGCATTCTTGTAAACTCCAGCTGCTGCAGCAGGTCTGAACAACATCATGCTGCAGGAGAGAAACTCCACATCCGACTGTACAACAGCACACTTCACACACACACACACACACACACACACACACACACACACCTGATTTACAGCTCTGAAATTTACTATAGCTTCATCCTGAACAGTGAGACGTGGCGTGAAACAGACAGACTAAGACATAGAGAGTAAGACACTAACACTGACACTAAGACAGTGGGACAAACAGAGTGAGAAAGACCTGGTGAGACAGAGCCAGAGTGAGACAGACCCAATAAGGCAGAGTGAGACAGCTTAAGTGAGACAGAATTTTTGCTGCTTTTCCTCCTTCATGTGCTTTATTGCTCTGTAGAAGATTTCAACATTGGAATCACAGTGAATCAAACATTAAGTGTGTTCTGATCTAATAAAGGATCATTATGATCACTATGGACTAATGACGAGGAAGTGCTGTGATCTTCTACACACTCATGTCCACTCCATGTTCCAGACCTTATTACCTTCCATGTGGGTCTGGAACTGATTCGAATCAATTTTTATTTCAATTTCAAAACAAATGAATTATAAAATGAATCGATTCACCCATCTTCTACAGCTATGAGATCTCTGAGAACATTTAGTACTGGAATCTGAGGACTGCTAATTCCCCCCAGTTATTTTTACCCACAATACTCCTCTTTGTATTTCATCCATCAGTTAAGATCAGCTTTTCCTCAGAAGGTTTTAAGTATTTCAAAACGTCTGCTGGCTTTACTCACCTCTCTGCTTGTGTGAGGTTAAATGGAGGTCGTTTCTTTCCTGGTTGTATCTGCCCAGCGTTTGAGGCTGCCTGTAAGCTTCATGTTTCCTCATCTTTACTGGTGCTGTGGTGGTAGAGACGAACTGCAGTTTAGGGAGGGTGTTAACCTCCGAAATTGTGTGCTGAAGGTTCCTGTGGTCGCTCCTGATGTCCTCTGCGGTACTGGGCGTGGGTGCTCTTGCAGGAACCTGAGTGTGTCTACCAACGGTTTCTGTCTGAGTTGAGAAATTGTCGAAATAGTCTTTCTCTGCGGTTGAAACGCTTAGCGGGTCTTTGTTTTTTTCTTCTGGACTTGCAGTGACTTCATGGAAATAGTCGTAATCTTCCCCCTCTTCAAACTCAGACGTGTCCTCTGTGTAGATCAGGACCGAGTTCCTGGAGGGTTTCTGAGCTGCAGGATATTTGGATATCTGAAGCTCCTTCTCCTTTTTCTCAAGATTCTTAATGGTTTCTAAGGAGCAATCAGGAATCACAGAGCACATGAGGTCACCGCCATCATTGGGACAGTGACACACCTGACATGGATCCATGTGGAAGGAGTGGCCCGCTTCGTATTTGTGGTGTTGATAGACGCAGCCGATGCGCAGGCAGTGGGGACACGCCTCAGAGGGGTCAGACAGCTCGATGCAGTGAGACGGGACGTCAGGACATGGAATAAAGCGACACTTTATATCACCTCCACCTGCAGGACACCGACACTCTGTACTGCCTGAGTCCACCAGGTACGACGCTCCTTCCGGAACCTTCCCGTTTTTAAAACCGGCGCTGATGCAGTCGTAAAACTGATACCCTTTACACACACAACCTTGCTGTAAACACGTGGCGCAGCAGCCACCGTCCTCCAGCACCTCCTCAATACAGCTGTCCAGATGTGGACAGTCCACTCCGGTGCAGTCTTTCTGCCCGAGACACACGTGGATGAGGACGAGAGCAAACGCTACAGTGGTCCATCCGCGTCTCAGCCAAACTCGCTCAGTCATTCTTCAAAGTAAACGCCGCAGACGCCGCTTCCTGCTCCGACCACTGCTGACCTGAAATCTGACCAAAAAGTGTGTACGTAATTACTAACGTCCTCATACACACACACAACATCACAGTGATGACATCATACCCCGCTGCTGCTAAGCGCTGGACTCTGATTGGTCATCAGGTGTTGATTTATTTTTCTGCTTTGACAGCGCAGGAATAAAACTGCCCAATAATTTCAAGCAGTGTACATCGAGTCTGTGCTTTTTTTCGCTATAATAACGTTACATAATCAGATCTATTAAAAATGATGACATCATAAAAACGCTTCTCATGCAGTGTGTTTCCTTACTGTCACAAACACAGAGGTCAAAGGTCATTGCTTGGTTTTGTTTGAAGGACAGACGGACAGAAGCAGAAGGATGTTCATGCTGTAGGGTTGTGTTAAACAGCTCCTGATGATAACACAACCTCATTAATGTGTTAATTAAACACGCATTTGTTCTGCACAACAGAGTCGCACACTAGCACTGATCAACCACATCAGCATCCAGCAAACACCGCTGGGCCCCGGAGCAAGGCCCTGAACCCCGAGAGTGGATAACGCTGTCTGCCAAAAGCCGTAATGTGTGTGTATGTGTGTGTGTGTGTACACTTTATTAACTCAAAAGTTCTTTATTCATTTACAGAATTTGGCAGACGTCCTTACATTTATCTCATTTATACAACTAAGCAATTGGGGGTTAAGGGCCTCGCTCAGGGGCCCAGCAGTGGTAGCTTGGAATCGAACACACAATCTTTGGGTTGGTAGTCCAACACTTTAACTATGAGCCACTGCTTCACCCAAAAAAGGTTGTATTTAAATATAAACTATATATTATTACCAAATAAGTCGTTATTATTGATTATTTGCCTGTTTATCACTTTTATAGAAATGTTTTAGTTAAAAAAACAAAAACACCCGAAACACGTGAGAATTAAAAAGATGAAATATCTACATAAAGATAATAATGAAATATTATAAAGATATAAATATCTACAGTATTTGGTGTTATAGAGTCTTTGGGGATTTTATTGTCGAGTAAAATAATAAAAATGAGTTGCATTAAAATAAAATGAACATAGATTTTTTTCCGAAATCTTTTTTGTCCTCTAATCTGATCTGATCTGATCTGATGTGGTCTGATCGCAGTCTGTCATTCGGGTTGATTGGCAGGGATGTTTGAACGGAGCGGACGGTCTGATCTGTTATTGATTAGAATAATCGCTGATATTAAAAGGAAAAGAAGAAAAGGATGTAAATGTGTGTTTCGATCAGCGACACGGCGCGCGGTCCGCGGTGAGAATAAAGAAATCGCGACACGTGAATTTCGCACGTTTCAAAGTTTTCTTATCCGTTAAATCGCGCTGATTTACTGCAGTTTCATTTTCCACACATCACTAAAAGTCCAACAAAAATTATTCCGAAAATAAAACTTTAATCCGGACTCACCCGCGTGTCTGTACCCGAACCCGAACCCGAACCCCGTCCGCCGCCTGATTACTGACGACTGGAGAGACACTGGGAGAGCTCAGAGACGGGATCTCTAATCACACACACACACACACACACACACACACACACACACACACACACACACACACACACACACACACACACACACACACACACACACACACACACCACACACACACACACACACACACACACACACACAGAGAGAGAGAGTGTGATCAGATGCTTAAATTCTGCATTCTGATTGGCCAAAATCTGTTGATTTTCTATCAGTTCCTGTCGCGGGTTTCGTGCTGATTGGTTATCGTTTCTATAGTAACGGTTCGTTCACAGCCACATGTGATGTTGTTATTTGTGAAACGTCCTTTTTGCCTCACACGCAGGTTCTGAAGGTGTGTGTGTGTGTGTGTGTGTGTGTGTGTGTGTGGTAAATGCCATGCTGCAGGGACGCTCCTCGCTCCGGGGTAAATATTTTAATAAAATAAGATAACAGGGTTCCAGAGGTTCAACCAGATGTGACTTTCAAAAGCTTCTCAGATCTTCTGAAACTTTCTTTAAACATTTGTGTGATTCCTGGGCAACATTTTAACTACAGTCACACAATAAAAGAAACACACACACACATACACACACACATCAAATGGAAAAACAAAAATTATAAAAACATTTCTCAGAAACTTCTATATTAAATCAGGTTGCTCACACTTCACTGAACAAAAAAATCACATGACTCCTCACACACACACACACACACACACAGAGTTCTTAGAATGTTCCTCTGGAGAATTTTCCAACAGTCTTTCTTTAATGGAACTTGAATGGAATGGGTGTTCTGGAAGCTTTCCTGGTGCTTCACGGTTCCTTAAACTAATAAAAAAAAGTTCTCAGCATTGACATTCGGTTCTTCTGAGAATCTTAATGATGGGGAAACATTTTGAAGGTAAATGTAGAACAACTTTTAGAAAGTTTCATGTAGACGTTTGCAGCGGAGAGCTTAATTATCCAGTGAACCCACTGAAGAACCCTGACCTGACCAAATGTTCTGGAAGCAGCAGGTGCAGGAACTTCATCGAGTCTTTAGGTCTCTTAATGGCCAAACTCAGACATTAGCGCAGCTCCAGGAGGACATGGTGAAGATCAGCAGCTGTGTTTGTAGGGCTTGTGTCTCAGGAAGAGCTTCTTGTGTGTTTCCATGTGTTTCTGTGTGTTATTGTGTTTCTCTGTGTTTTTGTGTGTTTTTTTGTGGTTCTGTGTGTTTCTTTGTGTTTTGTGTGTTTTTGTGAGTTTTTGTGTGTTTGTGTGCTTTTGTGTGGTTTTTTGTAATTTATCAAAGCTGAAGGTCCTTAAAAGGGAGAAAAGCAGAAAACACTCCTGCTCACATATGACGTCAGCTTTGAGTCACTGACTTTCACTGAAATACTTCTTATTTTAATCATTTCCAACAACTTACATCATGTTTTACACACACACACACACACACACACACACACACACACCCTCTCTCACACACTCAACCCCCCCTCACTTACACACACACACACACTTGTGTTTTTATTATTGTATTTGTTAATGAATTTGTTTCTATTGTATTTTGTTGAACTTTAATCTCAGTCCGTTCCGCAGCGCTGATAAGCCAACAGCGCCGTTTGTCCACTAGAGGGCAGAACAGAGCAATCAACCAATCAGCGCACTGAACTAAACATCAACTCATTACTGATTCTGTAACTGATAAAACTGTCTGTCTCTCTCTATTTCTGTCTTTATGTCTGCCTGTCTGTCTCGCTCTCTGTTTATCTCTCTCGCCCTTCCTCTCTGTCTGTCTTTCTCTCTGTTTATCTCTCTTTCTTTCTCTCTTTCTGTCTCTCTCTTTCTGTCTGTCTCTGTCTCTCTCTCTCTCTCTCTGTTTATCTCTCTCTCTTCTCTCTTTCTGTCTGCCTGTCCTCTTCTCTCTGTTTATCTCTCTTTCTTTCTCTCTTTCTGTCTGCCTGTCTCTCTCTCTCTCTCTCTGTTTATCTCTCTTCCTTTCTCTCTTTCTGTCTGCCTGTCTCTCTCTCTCTCTCTCTCTGTTTATCTCTCTCGCCCCCTGTCTTTCTGTCTAAATGCACATTATAATATTTATCACACTAATTTGTCTATAAAAATATAACCTGTACAATGTACACAATTCATAACTACACGTTACTTGCCTGCCTGCCTGTCTATCTATCTGTCTGTCTGTCTGTCTGTCTGCCTGTCTATCTATCTATCTATCTATCTATCTATCTATCTATCTATCTATCTGTCTGTCTATCTATCCGTCTTTCTGTCTCACTGTCTGTCTGTCTGTCTCACTAGTGTTTGTCTGCCTGTCTGTGTTTGATCAGTGATTCTGATTTAATTGGTACTCTGAGCTCAGCTGTATGTCTGTCTTTCTGTCTCACTGTCTGTATGTCTGTCTTTCTGTCTCACTGCTTTGGCTTTGATCAGTTCTGTATTTTTATCTCTGTATTTTGTCTGTAATTAAAAGCAGAAATCAACAAAAAAACTCAGGTTCTGTTTAATCAACGATGACGTCAGTCAGAATCCCGCGCTTTTAAAGGGCTCTGCCCTCTAGTGGCAACTGGAAGCAATAACAACGTTTATTACCCACATGATTGTCTGTTTTTAATAAGAAATGTATAATAAATAAATATTAATGATACAGTAAACAATTCTACAAAAGCTAAAAATAATAATAACAATAATAGGAATAATAAATACTATTCTTAATTATTATTATTTAAAATTTGTTTTAAATTTCTCCACCCAGAAACTATGAAAATAAAAAAAAACGTTGATAAAAATCAAACAATCTATCTGAGAATCGACATATAGAAAAAAATAAAAAGTTACATTTTAACATTAATATTTTAACATTAATATTTTGGAGCTTGTGGTTATAAAGGAGAATCGGGAAATTCTAACACATTTTTAGTTTGTTAAAATAATCCTGTTTATATAAATGCCGATGTAAATAAATGTTATTTTTGTGATAATGTACTAAAGTTTGATTCTTTATTTCAGTGTGTTTAAGTCAGTCAGTAATTAGGACTCTGTCCCTTTAAGGAAAAAATGCGGAAGTCTTTCAAACATCCACGAGCCGAATATCAAATTACTTTGTGTAAATGCTGTAGTGCACTAAACAGGGCGCACGTGCTGGTTAGTTTTAACATAAGGAAGGTCGTAGGCGCCATTTTAGGATGCGGTCTCGGTTTGAATGACAGCCTACATTTCCCAGAATGCACCGCGACCGCGTTTAGTGGTGTGCGAGCAACGCGATGGCGGGTATTTCCATGCGACTGATGTTGTAAAGAAGAGAAAGATTGTGAGTGTGTTATTATTATTATTATTATTATTATTATTAATAACCAGATTAAAAACTGGGCTTAGTGAGTAGCTGATTGTGTGTTTGTGCAGTTTATTTATGACGCGCTGAGGTGAGTGTGTGTTAATGTGAGGTAATTAATTGCGTAAATAACGTTATAAGAGTGTGCAGCTAAAGGTCAGGTGCGCCTCAGTAAAAGTTGTTTTTTTCTCAAAATGTATGTTTATTTATTTAATTGTGTTTATTTATTTTTATTATTTGTCAGTGAAGTGAAGGTAAATTACTCCTCAGACTGAAGTGAATGAAACGGAACCCTGATGGCAGAACTCGGTTTCCGGTGTGTGCTCGTGCTGCTGCTCTTGACTTCCGGTTGCTTGCATGTCTGCCATGCTGCTAAACTGAACATCCCCAAAGTGCTGCTCCCTCTGGCCAGAACCACCAAAATCAATTTCACCCTGGAGGCCACCGAGGGCTGCTATAGATGGTAAAGAGGAAGTGACGTACACCATCTGACGTCATCCACCATTAAATATCATCACACACATGCAGCATTTGGGAATATGGCGAGTCGTCTCTCCCATGGAATTATGGGACAGTAAAATGTTCACACACACTATACAGTGATTACGTAGGCAATCTGAGACGAAGGGAACGATTGGAAGACCTCACTTCCGGTGTGATACACACTGATATAAAACACACACACACACACAAGTTAAAACACTGCATGTTGATTTCAGTACATAACATCAACTAAAGAGATACAAACCGCCATTTTATTTTTATAAGAAGGAATCCATTATTGTTTTATAGTAACTTCCTGTATCGTGGGCTTCAGTGTTAATTATTTGTGTGTGTGTGTGTGTGTGTCCGTGTCCAGGTCGTCGAACAGACCCGAGGTGGCGAGTGTGGAGTCTGTGGACACGGACGAGCGTCAGTGTTCTCAGAGAGCCGTTCTTCAGGCTCGCTCCTCTCAGCTCTCACGTCTCACCAGCATCATTTTAGCCGAGGACATCGGTGAGCTAACGACACCCGTCCGCTAAATAATATGTGTTTTTCATTACTCTCAGCTCATTTCCTAAAACATCCCTGTGTGTGTGTGTGTGTGTGTGTGTTTCAGTGACAGGACAGGTGTTGCGCTGTGATGCCATCGTGGATGTGATCAGTGAGATTCAGATCGTCTCCACCACACGGGAGCTGCACCTGGAGGACTCGCCTCTGGAGCTGATGATCCACGCTCTGGACTCAGAGGGTGGGGGCACAAATTTACGCACACACACTCTTTTGTTTTTTCCCTTCTCGTGATTTTATGATGTCTTTGATTTAGTTTCAAAATCACTTCATACCAATTCACAGACTGACTGACTGAGTGAAAAATCACAGACTGAGTGAATAATAATCATCTTAAATAATTTGTTTTCGTATTAAAGACAGATGTTAACATCTCTAAACAGCTGGACAGAATTAAATAATTTAATACGTCACCCGTTGATCACAGACACACTTTTAAAAATGTGACCTGAAGGCAGAGATTATTTTAGCTAAGCCTGTGTGTGTGTGTGTGTGTGTGTGTGTGTGTGTGTGTGTGTGTGTGTGTGTGTGTGTGTGTGTGTTGTGTGTAACTGAATGCAGTAATACCGGTATCTTATTTTTGTTATTGTAAGCTCTCTCTCTCTCTCTCTCTCTCACACACACACACACACACACACACAACCACACACACACACACACACACACACACACCTGTTTGGCCAGTTTTTTTGTGTGTGTAACAAACATCTGTCAGGCTGCTGAGCTTTAATCTGTTATTAAAAAAATATAATTATTTTTCTAAACAATTTTAGTTTTTTTATAGTTATTTTAATATTAAATGTAAAGATTATAAACTTTTATCTTTTTTTAACCAGAACATTTATTCGATTCATGGAGCAGACTTTTCTGTTCACCTGTAAAGGATAGAGTACAGCTCAAAATACGATCATGGTGATGATGATGGTGATAGTGGTGATGATGGTGACAGTGGTGATGATGGTGACGTGGTGATGATGTTGACAGTGGTGATGATGGTGACAGTGGTGGTGATTGATGGTGATAGTGGTGATGATGGTGATAGTGGTGATGATGGTGATGATGGTGATGTGGTGATGATGGTGATGGTGGTGATGATGATGGTGGTGATGATGATGGTGGTGATGATGATGATGATGATGTGATGATGGTGGTGATGATGATGATGATGATGGTGGTGATGATGATGGTGATGATGATGGTGGTGATGATGATGATGATGATGGTGATGTGATGTGATGATGATGATAGTGGTGATGATGATGATGATGATGATAGTGGTGATGATGATGATATGTGGTGATGATGATGATAGTGGTGATGATGGTGATAGTGGTGATGATGGTGATAGTGGTGATGATGATAGTGGTGATGATGGCGATGGTGGTGATGATGATGGTGATGATGGTGGTGATGATGGCGGTGATGGTGATGATGGTGGTGATGGTGATAGTGGTGGTGATGGTGATGATGATGATAGTGGTGATGATAGTGGTGATGATGGTGGTGATGATGGCGATAGTGGTGATGATGGGTGATGGCGATAGTGGTGATGATGGTGGTGATGGGTGATGATGGTGATGGTGATGGTGATAGTGGTGGTGATGGTGATAGTGGTGGTGATGGTGATAGTGGTGATGATGATGATATAGTGGTGATGATGATGATGATGGTGATGATGATGGTGGTGATGATGATAGTGGTGATGATGATAGTGGTGATGATGATAGTGGTGATGATGATGATGATGGTGATAGTGGTGGTGATGATGATAGTGGTGGTGATGATGATAGTGGTGGTGATGATGATAGTGGTGGTGATGATGATAGTGGTGGTGATGATAATGATGATAATGGTGATGATGATGATAATGGTGATGATGGTAATGTGTTGTGTTTTTTTAGGAAACACTTTCAGTACTCTGGCTGGTCTGGTGTTCGATTGGAACCTTGTGAAGGGCACAGAGATGGACATGTTCCCAGATTCCTACAGCTCCTTACGGTACCATATATATTTATTTATATTTATATTTATATTTATATATATATACACACACACACACACACACGCACACACACACACGCTAGAAACTTTATCAGCAGCAGTATAAAACAGCTGGAATGATCACTCATGTTTGTTATTTAATGTAATTGTTTGTTTTCTCGCTCAGAGTGTTGCGCTTCTCCGAGTCCACCTACACACCACCGACGTACATCTCTGAGATGGAGCGAGTGGGGAAGCAGGGTGACATCATCCTGGTGTCTGGCATTAAAACTGGCCACGCAAAACTCAAAGCTAAAATCCAGGAGCCTCTTTACACGGTACACCACCACCAACATTTAAAACCATCATTCCATCATTCAATTCCACTTACAGTTAAAAGACAACAAATAAAGTAATAAAGTCGCTTAAACATATTAATAGTGAAACCTGATAGACATTTAAATGTTTACAGTGAAAGTTTAAATTGTTACATTTTTACTAATGTTCCTCTCATTTTCCTTTGATGTTTCTCTCATGTTCTACAGCATGTTGGAGCTGCTGAGGTGAGGCTACTGATTCTGGAGAACATCCTCCTAAGCCCCGCCTACGATGTCTACCTGCTGGCTGGAACCTCCATTAAGTATAAAGTGCAGAAAATCCGTCAGGGGAAGATCACAGGTGTGTTCCACATGAGATACAGAGCTCATGCGAATGTTAGATGATTAATGAGGTTTGATGAGCTGTGGTTCTTCTCTCAGAGCTCTCCATGCCATCTGATCAGTATGAGCTTCAGCTGAAGAATAGCGTCGTGGCTCCTGGAGAAGATCCCGATTCTGCAGTGGCGAAGCTCGATCCCGGGACCTCCACTGTCCTTGCTCTTCAGCAGGGACACACAAATGTCGTCCTGGATCACAAGAGTATCCTTCTTGTACACTTTCAGGTGAATCTGCAGCAGTAAAGACGTCTCTCTGCTCTCAGATAAAAACAGTGGATCAGTCAATCAGCAGCAGATCAATTAAGAAATGCTCGGCTATCAGCAGAAGCCCCGCCCCCTTTATTCTATTTAAAATATGAGGACTAACGAGTAATTGAATAAATATGCAAATTTGTGATTTTATCCTCCCATCTCTATAAGCGCAGGCTGATAAATTATATTACATCACATGACTGGGGGCTGTGATTTACTTTCTCATTTGTTTGGTTGTTTTTTGTTTAAATTTTATCCAATATTTCTTAATGTTACCAGCACCACCAGCACCAGCATGAGGACGGTGTTAACATTAGTTAAGTTGGCCTGGTGTAGGCTGATCTGTGACTGCTCCAAAGTTGATGAGGTTATTAATAAAGTAAAGGTCCAATCCACAATCCGGGTTCTAAAGTCAGGTTATAATCTGAGTGCTGTCTGATTGTACCTTAACTCAGTGTTGAGCTCTGGGAATGAAAGGCGTGTCCCGGCTGCCCAACAGTACGCTCTACGTTGTGGAACCCGGATACCTGGGTAAGAGCGGCCACTTTATTAATGTTAATAAAAACTCTGCTCGGTTATAGCGTCATTTGACATTTTTTATATTCTGCATGATTTTGACTTTAATTATTCCCTGTTTTATAATCTTTCTTTAATTAAAATAAAAACTAAATAAACTAAGTAAACTTGATAGTTGATATCAGTATTTTATTCTGTTATAATTTTCCCGCTGTGTGTTATTAGTGTTTAAGATCAGTCCGGGAGAACACTGGGTTCTGGAGACTGGAAGAAACTATGAGATCTTCATTGAGGTCTTTGACAAGTCCAGCAACAAGATCTATCTATCAGATGTAAGATAAAAATGTGAATATATATTGGCACCCTTCTGTTTATGGGAATTGTAAAGCTAATCGAAAAATTAAAAATGTCTATAAATAACGTTTCCGGTATTACAGACCTTCTTATCCAGTGTGACCCACATTCATCTCATTTTTTCCCCTTCAACTAAGCAGCTCAGGGGCCCAGCAGTTCTCATCTGGGAATTGAACCCCTGGTCATCTAATCAACACCTTCCTCACTGAGCTAACACTTATTTAAACCTAAAGACGTATCAGTCTCAAGACTCTTCTCTTCATGTGTTCTTCTAACAGAACATCCGGATAGAACCCAGCTTTCCTAAAGACTACTTTGAGGTTCTGGAGTCGTCTCTGAACGGATCGTACCACCGCGTGAAAGCGGTAAAGAACGGACAGACAATCATCGAGGGGAAGCTGAGAGCTGTTGTCGATCAGGTGTGTGTTTGTGTGTGTGTGTGTTTGATTTCCCTCTAATTCTCTATCTCTGTCTAATTCTTTCCCTCCTGCTGTGGTTGGGTTCTTAACTGCTCTTCGCATCTCCTGTCCCTAGAAAGGAACTGAACACACATTTCCTGTTCCGGTAAGGAACGAACAGGATGTGGAAATCTACAACCCCATCATCCTCAATCCCGCCATCCTCACGTTTCCATGGCAACTGAAAGAAGGAGCCTATCAGTACACCATTAAGGTAGATTGAGTAAACATTATGAAATCTGTGTTGTGTGTGTGTGTGCTAAGCGTGCTACAGTGTTTAGTCGCTGTGTGTGTGTTCTAGGCGAGCGGCGGAAGTGGAAATTTCAGCTGGTCGTCCTCGAACGTGGCTGTCGCTACGGTTACGGTAAAGGGCGTGATGAAGACAGTGCGCGACATTGGTGTGAGTGCGGTGTTCGCTCATGACCTGCGTAACCCGCTGCATTACGGAGAGATGAAGGTGAGAACGAGAACCACAAATTACACACAAACAAATAAAATCTGAATAAATTTGCATACTGAAAGAAACCAAAGATCTAAATGATGTTAATAATGGAAGATTCTTTACATCTCACACTGTGTAAGTACACACTTCAGAGAGAATAATGTTTACAGCATTACGTGTGTGTGTATGTATGTTGTGTGTGTGTGTGTGTGTGTGTGCTGTAGGTGTACGTAATCGAGCCTGTGAGGATGGAGTTTGCTCCGTGTGTGGTGGAGGCTCAGGTGAATTCCGATCTGGAGCTTCCGCTGCGTATCTTTGGTCAGCTGAGCTCAGAGGATGGAGAGAAGGTCACGCTGAGCGACTGCTCACACTTTGATCTGCAGGTGCAGATGGAGAATCAGGGCGTGTTTGAGCTGAAGCAGGGTGAGACACATCTACAAAAAAGTGATGGTAATGCATATATCAGTGACCAGGGGGGCACAAACTTTCGTTTGTGCAAACGTATTCGTATGTGCAGATCAAATAAATATGTTGACTGTTTGATAGTAAAAGATTTTGTGTGTGTGTGTGTGTGTGTGTGTGTTTAGTGCGTTTACCACCGGGTCAGCAGCACTGTAGCGGTGTGCGTGTCCATGCCGTATCCCCGGGTTACACAAACCTGCTGGTCAGTTATACACACGGAAACGTCCACCTGAGCACAAAGATCACCATCGCGGCGTACCCGCCTCTCCGAGTGGGTTCTGCTGATACACACACACACACACACACACACAGGGTCTGACCAGTATTTAACCACTGGTAGAAAAGTACACCCTTGCACACTGACACAGGGGTGCCAATACTTTTGGTTATTCGTAAAATATGAAAGATTAAATATTATAAACTAATTAAAATAAATGTATTCAGTAACTGAGTTTAATCAGTAGATTGAGCATGAGTTGAGCTCCGCTCCACATCTCGCAGGGAAATGCAGTCTTCTCACTTGGGCTTCGGTCCTGATGGCAAAGCAAGGTCTCTCTCACTCTCTCTCTCTCTCTCTCTATCTCTATCTCTATCTTCTCTCTCACTCCTTCTCTCTCTCTCTATTCTCTCTCTCTTCTCTCTCTTCTCTCTCTCTATCTCTATCTCTCTCTCTCTCTCTCTCTCTCTCTCTCTCTCTCTCTCTCTCTTCTATCTCTCTCGCTATCTATCTCTCTTTCTCTCTCTCTCTCTCTCTCTCTCTCGCTCTTCTTCTTTCTATCCTCTCCTCTATCTCTCCTCTCTCGACTCTCATCTCTCTCTCTCTCTATCTCTCTCCCCTCTCTTTCTCTCTCTCTCTCTTTCTCTCTCTCTCTCTCTCTATCTATCTCTCTCTTTCTCTCCTCTCTCTCTCTCTCATCTATCTCTCTCTCCTTTTTCTCTTCTCTCTATCGCTATCTCTCTCTTTTTCTCTATCTCTCTATCTATCTCTCTCTTTTTCTTCTCTTTTTATCTCTCTCTTTTTCTATATCTCTCTCTCTATCGCTATCTATCTCTCCCGTGATCTTTTCTTTTTTTTCTCTCTCTCTATCTATCTCTCTCTCTTTTTCTCTCTCTCTCTCTATATCGCTCTCTCTCTATCTCTCTCTCTCTCTCTCTCTATCTCTCCTCCAGACGGTGGATCCGGTCTCTGTCGCTCTAGTTACTCTCGGCTCCTCTAAAGACATGATTTTTGAGGGCGGTCCAAAGCCGTGGATCCTGGAACCTCTGAAGTTCTTCAGAAACATGACGGCTGAGGACAGCAGCAGTGTTACACTCACTCTAACAGGCCCGGCATCACGGAACTACTTCACCCACCACGTCAGAGCGTCGTGCCGCGCCCTCGGGGAGCAGGTGGGGGGCAATTAGTGTGGTTAGATTCTCTGTGGTGTGTGTTTGTCTGTGTGTTGATGTATTTTATTTTCCTGCGTGCCCCCCAGGTGTTGGCAGTGACGGTGGGGAATCAGCCCACACTCACTAATCCGTTTCCGGCGGTCGAACTGGCGGTGGTGAAGTTTGTCTGCACTCCTCCATCACGCTTAGCGCTTGTCCCCGTCTACACAAACGCTCAGCTTGACCTGTCCTGCCCTCTGCTGCAGCACAACAAACAAGTGGTACATCATCATCATCACTCCTCCTCCTCCTTTATTTCTGTGATTAGGGGACGCTTTTATATTTTCTGTACATTTTTCTCCTCCTCTCCTTTTCCTAATGTATTTTTTCTTATTGTTTGTCCTGTTTTGGTGTCTCTTCCCTCAGGTTCCCGTGTCTAATTACCGGAACCCGGAGCTGGACGTGGCGGCGTTTGACCAGCAGGGAAGGAAGTTTGATAATTTCAGCTCCCTGAGTATGACGTGGGAGACGTCCAAAGCAGAGCTGGCGAGCATCGAGTCCAGCAAGCCTATGGAGCTGTACACCACCGAGGAGACCAACACCAAGCAGAGGAAACTCCACGGTACTGCCAGGTTCTCCTGCTGGGGTTCTCAGTAGTCTACATCGCTGTAATCTAAACTCTGTACTGCAGTGTGTGATTTTGAATAAGCCTTTTTCTGTAACGTGTGTGTTTTATGTGCAGGACGTCAGCCGGTGTTTGTTCATCATGAGTCGGGCGTGGCAGCCATCACTGTGAGCGCGCTGGGCTACCAGACATCTCATATAGAGAAAGCAGCTGTTCTGCCTGGAGTACGCCTCTGCACACCCACACACACACACACACACACACACACACACACACACACACACACACACACCACAGCTTCCATTTTGATGCTCTACATTAGCCTGGTTTCATTTCCGTTTAGGCTCAGGAGGAAGTGTGTGTGTGTGTGTGTGTGTGTGTGTGTGTGTGTGTGTGTGTGTGTGTGTGTGTGTGTGTGTGTGTGTGTTCCACCTCAGACACTCAATTTGAACGTTGCCAGACAACAAATGTCAACAATAGGAACCAAATATAGACTGCTGGTGCTTTTGGAAACGGAGTAACACATCAGTCACCACTTCCTCTCCTCGAGGGTCGAAAGAAACCTTATATTACACAACAGTCGCTTTATAACACGATAATAACTTATTAATAAATCATTAGTGCTCATTCAGCCTGTTATAACTGATCATCCATCCAAACTTTATTTATAAACTATTAAATGAACTACGAGAGGATTTTTGAACGAGTCTAAAGAAATATCTTTCTCTGTCTCTCTCTCTCTCTCTCTTACTCTCTCTCTCTGTCTCTCTCTCTCTATGTCTCTCTCTGTGTCTCTCTGTCTCCCTGTCAGTTTCCTCCACTGACTGTGGTCTCTGCTACACTTGATCTGCTGTTGGTTGAGGATGTGACTGTGACCCCGCAGTCTGTCTCTATTTATAATCATCCTGATGTGCGGGTATGTGTTTCACTCTACACAGCGTCTCCTTCGCCTCTGTGTCCACTAGGACCCCCTCAGCACAATGCTTAGTACCCCTTTTTAATTTTTTTTTAAACATCTATTAATTACGTACATTAACTTTTTACACTTCTGTCACTATTCTCACACACACACAATACACACAATACCACTTGTAATCTTTTTCTGTTGTTTCTTTTTAATGTCTCTTTTTTTCCCCCTTTTTTAATCCTGAATATTCTAAATGTTTTTTTTGTGGTGTGGCAGGCGGAGCTCACGCTGCGAGAAGGCTCCGGTTATTTCTTTATCAATACGAGCGTTCGGGGAATCGCTGATGTGGTGTTTCAGGAGTCTCGTGGAATTGCTGAGGTTGGTTTCCCCTTTCTCTATTAGACCTGGTGATGCCCACACTTCTGTCTGAAGGCATCTGGAGTTTATCCGTTAGACATGATCCAAACATCGCATTTATTTATTCATTCACGCATTAAAATACGCATCTGCATTGCTGCATTTCTTCTGTGCAGCTTGTACTTGAACAGCACTTTAATGAAGATCCGTTTCTCTTGCGTTCCTAAACATTTTCCAGGTGGTTCCGTTGCGCCCCGGTGTCCTCCAGGTGATAGTTCATGACCTCTGCTTGACCTTCCCTGCTCCTACAACCACCACAGTGCACGTATCGGACATCCTGGAGGTTTACGTGCGTGTGGTGGATAAGGTAAGGGGGGGGCTTGGTGGCTCTGATACTGATCTTCAACATGGGTGGGATTGTCTGACTTCACACATTCCTGAAATATCTATAAATTAAAACGGAGTCTCCTATAAATCGGGCATGAAAACGCTTTCACCCACATTGTGTTTATTTTCTGACCTTTTCTATTCTAATAAATGGAGAAAAAAATTCAACCCATGTGACATCAAAGAATAAAATCTCCAGGTTTACGGTTCAGAATTTGGTGTCTGAGACAGTTCCAGTTTTCACCAGAGTGTTTGTAAAAGTTGTCTTTTTGTTGTCTGATTATTTGCTGTTGTTTTGTTAGGTGGAGATCGGGAAATCTGTCAGGGCGTACGTTCGAGTTTTGGACGACAACAAAAAACCTTTTCTTGCCAAATATTTTTCTTATATGAATCTGAAACTGAAAGCTGCGTCATCCATCGTGTCTCTGCAGTGAGTCTAAAAATGAGTTTTAAATTTATGTCCTTGTGTGTGAATAAAAATGAAAACTTTCTATGAAATATATTGTAATTAATCCTGTCCCACACAGACCTTTATCAGAGCAGTATGAGATGGACACGGCTTCGTTCCTGGTTAAAGGAGTGCTGATCGGTCAGACGAGTATCTCTGCTGTGGTGACTGATAAAACTGGGAGAATAATCACATCTGCACCCCAGCTTATTGAAGTAAACCCCCTCACTGCTCAGCAGATTGTATAACATCTCAATAAGGGCATTATTGACCCATTTTAATTGATCTATCTGTCGTTTTGCGTTTTAGGTTTTCCCTCCTTTCCGTCTGCTCCCGAGGAAGGTCACGCTGATCATCGGGGCGGTGATGCAGGTCAGTTTCACTTTGGAGCAGAACTGCAGCAAACAATCCATTATTCCATGATCATCAGAGCGAATTAAATGATCGAACAGAGGAAATCAGATTAAAAACTAATCAGGCAGCAATTATTTTACCGATAAATCTGCAGCTGTGATCAATTATTCAGCTTCTGGAATTAATATTAGAGAATCACATCAACTATAATCCAATAATTATAATATTATTATTATTTATACATTAATAAGTGTGTGTGTATTTTTTGCATTTATTACTAAGACTAAAGTTCAGTTAACTCCACACTGACTATAGTTCTGATTTATATTAGAAAATTAGCTAGCTCTGTTTTATAGATTTAATTCTGTTAAAACAATTTAATGTGAATCTAAATAATTGTAAAGAATAAAAATGAATTTAACATTAAATTTTGTTATAGTTTTGGTAAACTTGTCCTCACACTACAGCTTTTGCAGGCCCTTAAATTAACACACATAAGATCAAACAACAGCAAGTCAATAAATATTTGGGGACAATTATTCGTCTATAATGGTTTCAGCTCCACTCCAGAGCTTTTATTATACCTGCAGTCTGTGGAACAAAAAACTAATGTTCTTCCTGTCCAAATCATTTTTTCTACTCGTAATAAGATCACCTCAGAAGGAGGTCCACAGCCTCAATCCAACATCCTGTTCACTCTAAGCGACCCGAACATCGCCTCCATTAACAGCACCGGTTTGGTTCGGGGCGTCGCCGTGGGCAACATGACCGTTACCGGAGTGGTCCAAGCCGTGGATACGGAGAGCGGGAAACTGCTGGTGATCTCGCAGGTATCACACCAGGATTCTCTCCTCCAATTCTACACCAAATCTGATTTTCACTTTCATCATTTAACAACATTAACACGGTGGATGGTCACAGGATGAAGTGCAGGTGGAGGTGGTGCAGCTGAAAGGGGTTCGAATCCGTGCACCCGTCACCAGGATGAAGAGCGGCACCATGGTAACGGAAACATTCACACCGTAATTATTACCTGATAAAATCTCATTTAACCAGTCAGCCCGTGAGGGCGTGTCCCAATCCACACACACACTAATTACTATTTATTCTATAGGGGACAAAAAACATATCATAAATCTCGCATTTCATTTTATAATATTATGTGAAACAGTGAATTAGAGGATGTTAAAACGGCTGAACAGAATTGCGCCCCTTTAATCCTCATTATTAATGACTGCATTTCAGAATGTGTGTGAGTGCAAATGTTGCTGCAGTCGGATCAGGTTGCATCAAAAGCCATTTCAGTCTGTTCACCTAGGAAGTCCCGGAGCGAATAAGTAGCTGTTGTGTAGCTTTAGTCGTGATCGGTTTATATTTGGTGACTGATTCATTGAAAAAAATAGGCAGGTAATAATTATGAATATTTAAACATAATTCTGTCATTTGAATCCACAAGAATATCATTGAAGACTTGTTCTTTGGAAGTTATTTCGATATTTGCATATAAATGTATATTGATATAATTTGGCCCAGAGAATCGGCCTAACGTTGAGGTTTGTGTTTTCTGTCTGTGGTGCTGTAGATGCCAGTGTTTGTGATGGGTCTAACCAGCAGCGAGACTCCGTTCTCCTTCGGTAACGCTCTACCAGGACTCACCTTTCACTGGAGCGTAAACAAGAGAGACATCCTGGACATCCACACACGCCATGCAGAGGTGAGAGAACATCAGCACAGCTGGTGGAAGCTACAGCACTGTAACACAGATCCGTTTCTAACATAAAGCTGAGTTTCCGTCTGAAATGTATGGATATCTAAGTTCACGTAAAGATGAGAACTGTGTATCTTCAGCCAATTCTGTCCTTCATTCTTTTTTGATAAATTAGACTTCAACAAAATTCTCCAAAATACAATGTTGTGCACGGGGGGAACTTGTAAACTCCACACAGAAAGGCCCCTGCCTGGGAATCGAACCCGGGACCTTCTTGCTGTGAGGCATCGGTGCTAAACACTAAGCCACCACACTGCCCCCTTTTTGTGATTTTCTTGTTTATTCCTGTCATTGAGTGTTTTTTTTTTTTTTTTAAAAAGAATGTTGAACGGTTCTGTTGAGAATCTGACTCTTGCTGTGAGACAGTGCGTTATAAGACAGGTCTGATGATGGTGAGACAGGCTGTGAGGAGACGGACCCAAAATAGGACTTGACTTGCTGCAAGGTGCAGACAGTAGTCTCCTTCTGGACGAGAGGTGAGGACTCGTTCTAATGGAGACTGCAGATTCACCTAGACAGGAGACGGGACTTTGCTTGAAGTTGTAAAGTGGTAGTTCAGATCATGGGTTCAATTCCTGGCACTACCAAGCTGCCACATGGGGCCCTGAGCAAGGCCCTTAACCTTTAACTGCTCAGTTGTATCAAAATATGAGATAAATGTGAGACAGGATGAATGATGACATCAACCAAATGCTGTAAATGTTTGACAGAAGAAGCCAGGCAGAAACTCTGATTGAATGGAGACGGAACTTCTCCTGATCACAGAACTGATTTTCTCTGGATGGACGACTTTTGCTCTGATTTGCCTTGTTTATTTATTAAAATATTGGTTTATCTTAACTGATTGACCCAGCAACCTAATTATTAATGTATTCATTCACAGAGACTTTTACACACACACACACACACACACACTGCTCTCTTCGCTTTGGTTTTGGGACGAGGGACGTGTTATTGATCGCATCTCTTTAAGCAGGTTTTATTGCGCATAAATAAAACCAAACTCATGACTAAACAGAGACTTTACAGTCACGTATAAACAAACATTACAGTAAAATTCTTTAGTTTATTCTGGGTCTTGAACCCTCGACTTTCTGATCAGAACCCAGAGGTTTCTCGAAGAGCCTCTTTCTCTGTCTAAAGCTCTTTTTTTTCTCCTCTTTCAGGCCTCCATTAAACTTTCCGACAAGCACAACTTTGCCATGAGTGTGTCGGGCCGCAGTAAAGGTCGCACCGGTCTGAAGGTGGTCGTGCGAGCGACCGTTCCAGAAGCTGGACACATGTGGGGCAACAAGCTGGAGCTGAGTGATGAGGTTCAGATCCAGGTGAGTGTTACAGCAGTCAGTTTTCTGACGGAACCATGAGCAGCAGAAGAATAGAGCGTCTTAAACACTGTGTGTCCAGACTTTAACTCAGGACTTGGGTTCTTCCAGGTTTTTGAGAAGTTACAGCTGCTGAATCCAGAACTGCAGGCTGAGGAGATTCTAATGTCACCAAACTCCTTATTAAAACTTCAAACCAACCGGTGAGTTAAATAACACCGAGCAACAGGAGAGCGTTTACACACGTCAGACCTTCAAAAGGACAGAAACGATTTATATTAATTAATAAACTGTTTCTGTGTCCCAAATCTCACACTGCTTCTTTCTCTACTACGTTCTGAGTTATTCTGCACTTCCTGATCATTAATAACGTCTGACTGCGAAGAGCATGAATGAAATCAGGACGTACCACATCCACCATGTTGATATTGATCACATGACATATGACATCACAGCTTATCCTGAAGTATTAAAGTTACTTTAAACTCCGGTAAAGTCGCCGCGGCGCCACTTTCTTTCCGCCATTTTGGAATCTGAGGAGTCGTTTCTCTCCCGCGGGATCATGGGACAGTAAAGCGTCCATCGGATGTGTCCTTTAGAATGCCGTTGGGAGAAATCGATCATCCGAAAAACTTCATACATATCAAATATTCAGCAATACTACACACCTCACACACTCCATTACACACACTATATAGTGTGAGAGTTTGGACGCAGCGTCTGTCTCTGATGTTAATAAAGTGTGTGTTATTAGGGATGGTGTGGGTTCCCTGTCGTATCAGGTTCTAGACTGTCCTGATAAAGCTCCTCTCGTCCATGTGGATGATACCGGTCTGCTCACGTCCGGCTCTCTGACGGGCAAAGCGTCCTTACAGATCACCGCTCAGGAGAGCTTTGGAGTCAACCAGACCATCATCTTCGCTGTGAAGGTAACGCCCACTTCCTACCCAGAATTCCAGTTTAGTGTTGGGGTGGAATTTGGCTGTGATGTTTGTATCTCTGTGGCTGATTATGCTTGTGTGTGTGTGTGTGTTATTTTGGTGTTAATGTGGATGATGGTGTTTGAAGGTTGTGACCGTGTCGTACCTGAGACTGAGCACTAGTCCAGTTTTCTACACCGCTAACGGGGAGACGTTGACAGCAGTCCCGCTCGGCTCCGTCCTCACCTTCACCGTCCACTTCCACGACAACAGCGGTGAAACTCTGCACAGCCACAACTCACAGCTCACCTCACCTCACCCTACACTACACCACAGGTACACCACCCTCACCTTCACCACCAACAGGTACACCACACCACCTCACCACCAACAGGTTCCACCAAACACTCACCTTCACCACCAACAGGACACGAACCTACAACCACCAACAGCACTCACCTTCACCACCAACAGGTACACGAACCCTCACCTTCCAACCACCAACACGGTACACCAGCCACTCACCTTCCACCCACCTTTGCCACCAACAGGTACACCAACCTTCACCTTTGCCACTGTCCAGCTAGAGAGGGACAGAGAAGCTTCTCTCAGATGCTACTAATAATCATTTTAATCGACTCTCTAAGAATGTTCTCACTGTGTGTGTGTGTGTGTGTAGGGACGACCTGGTGCAGGTGGGGAAAGGTGTGAGTAATGGCTCTTTAACAGTGAGGACATTAAACGCGGGTTTGACGCTGTTGAGTGTTTGGGATTTGGAGCACAGCGGCCTGGTGGATTACGTGGCTCTTCCTGTCCAGCACGCAGTCCAGCCGGCAGACGCCAAACAACTGGTGCCCGCCGACGTTGTGTGTTTTTCAGCTCAGCTTGTTAGCCATGATGGTGAGGTCATAACACCAGGCCAATGTTGGGCTCTGCCCTCTGATTGGTCAAATGTGTTAATGGAGTCTTTTCTATTATTATGATTATTATAATGATTGTGATGATTATTATTAATCCTGTTATTATCGTGTGTGTGTTTGGGTTCAGGGCTCTCAGGAACATGGAGCTCTTCATCCAGTTCCATCCTGGAGATCCATCCCAGGACGGGTGTGGCTGTAGCCAGAGACGTGGGCAGCGTTACGGTTTATTACGAGATACCAGGACAACTACGCACATACCGAGAGGTAAAAAACACCAGAACCAATCAAATCCCACTAATCGAAGCTTTACTGTAAGTTTATAAACGCGTTCCTTTCATCTGGAAATTTAAGTTTAATTAGTGATTAATTGTTAGTTTGTATTTATTATTTTCTAATGACGGAAAACATTTAATGAAAATGTTTTTTTTTCCCAATGAAATCTTTATTTAGTTCTTTCAGGATTTTGTGCCTGTTTTTGTGGAAAAAATATTTTCTAAAAATTTGTTTTTTTTACTTGTTTACTCCTCTTCACTGCTCTCTCTCCCTCTCTCTCTCTCTC
>VCAZ01000500.1:5000-30883 GCA_005784505.1 Bagarius yarrelli
GATTACCCACAAGCCCTCACTCCCACGTCCCCCAGCCGCTTCTCACCTGTGCTGCACGGCCTGCTGGGAGACGACGACGTTCCCCGGTGAGTGTTGCATTCTGGGAAACAGGAAGTGGATGACTGACTGGATGTTTCTACCTCACGTCTGTGTGTATGTGTGTCAGAGACCCGAGGCGTGTGCTGATCCACAGAGGTTCCACAGGTCTGGGCTTTAACATCGTCGGAGGTGAAGACGGAGAGGGAATCTTCATCTCATTCATCCTCGCTGGAGGACCTGCAGACCTGAGCGGAGAACTACGCAAAGGAGACCAGATATTAAGTGTGAGAGCACACACACACACACACAATTACACATTTATACACACACATGCACATACACAATTACACATTTATACACACACACGCACATACACAATTACACATTTATACACACACACACACAATTACACATTATACACACATATTATACAACACACACACAATACACAACATGACATACACAATTACACATTTATACACACACACACACATACACAATTACACATTTATACACACACATATACACAATTACACATTTATACACACACACACACACACACTACACATTTATACACACACACATACACAATTTTATACACACATACACACATTACACATTTACACACACACACACATACACACAATTTACACACACACACACAATTACACAATACACACACACATACATTCACATACACACACATACACAATTCACATTTCACACACATTACACACATTTATACACACACACAACACACACAATTACACATTTATACACACACACCAGGGAACCACTGCACATACACAATTACACATTTATACACACACACACACACACAATACACATTTACACATACACATTACACACACAGACACAATAACCCTTACACACACATACACTTTTACACCACACATACACCATTACACCTGTACACACACATGCACACAATTACACATTTACACAACACATTACACATTTATACACACACACACCACACATACACATTTACACATTTATACACACACACACACACAATATTTACACAACAACATTACACAGTTCACTTTATACACACACACACAATTACACATTTATACACACACACACATACACAATTACACATTTATACACCACACACACACATTTACACATTTATACACAATTACACATTTACACACACACACACACACACACATTTACACACACACACACATACACATTTATACACACACATATCACACACATTTATTACACACATTTTACTACACACACACACACAATTACACATTTATACACACACACATTGCACACACACATTACACATTTATACACACACACACATACACATTATACCCACACACACACACATACACACACATTACACACATTTATACACATTTATACACACACACATACACAATTACACATTACACATTTATACACACACACACATACACACACACACACACCTTACACATTACACATTTACACACATACACAATTACACATTTATACACACACACGTGACATTTACATTTATACACACATACACAATACACATTTATACACACACACACACAATTTACACAACACACAATTACACATTTATACACACCACACATACAATTACACATACACAACATACACAATACACACACACCTATTACACATTACACACACACACATACACAATACACATTTTACACACACACATACACAATTACACATTTATACACACACACACATACACAATTCACATTACACCACACACACATACACAATACACATTTATACACACACACACACACACATACACATTACACACACACATTTATACCACACACACACATACACTACACACATTACACATTTATGGGTACACACACACACAATTACCACATTCATTAACACACACATTACACACACACACATACACAACACTTACACATTTATACACACACCACATACACACCTATTCACATACACATTTATACACAAGTACACACATACACTTTATTACACACACACACAATACCACATACACACACATTACACATTTATACACATTTATACACACACACACATACACACACACAATTACACATTTATACACACAAACATTTATACACACACACATACACAATTACACATTTACACACACACACATACACAATTACACACACATTACACCTTACACACACAACATACACAATTTATATACACAGCATACACATACACAATTACACACATTTATACACACACACACAATTACACATTTATACACACACACACACACATTACACATACACATTTATACACACACACACACATTACACAATTACACTTTCACACACACACTACACATTTATACACATTACACATATACACACACACACACACCACACATACACAATACACATTACACATTATACACACACATATACACAATTACACATATACACACACACACTTTCACATTGGCCCGTGACACAATTAAACATTTATACACACACACACACATACACAATTACACACACACATTTATACACACACACACACATACACAATTACACACACACATTTATACACACACACACAACACAATTACACATTTACACACACCCACTACCCACACACATACACACACACATTACCCATACACATTTATACACACACAACATACACATTACACAATTACACATTACACTATACACACACACATACACATTCACATTTATACACACACACATACACACACCATACACACACACCACACATTACACTACATTTACACACACACATACACATTACACAATACACAATACACATTTATACACACACACATACACAATACACATTTATTTACACATACACACTTATACACACACACACACACAATTACACAATACACAATACACATTTTTATACACACACATACACACATTTCACACACACACACATTACACACACATTTATACACATACACACACACACACCAATTATACACAATTACACATTTATACACACACACACATTTTTACACACAACATTACACAATACACATTTATACACACACACATACACAACACATACCACATTACACATTTATACACCACACACACACACAAACACATTACACACACCCACACATACACAATTACACATTTACACACACACATTCACACACATTATACACATTTACATACCACACACACATTACACAATTACACATTTATACACACACATGCACAATTACACATTTACATACACAACACAATAACCCATACACATTTATACACACACACACATACACAATTACACACACACACTTTATACACACACACATACACAATTACACATTTATCCACACACACACATACACAATTACATTATACACACCCACACACAATTTCACATTACACAATTACACATTATACACACACACATACACATACACACATTACACATTTACACACAACACACATTTACACATTTACACACACACACACACACACACACATACATACACAATTACACATTTATACACACACACATACACATACACATTTATACACACACACACATACACAATTACACATTTATACACACACACACATACACAATTTCACATTTATACACACACACACATACACAATTACACAATTCACATTTAGACACAAATTACACATATTTACACACACACAATACACAATTACACATTATATACACACACACGCACATACACAATTACACACATTTATACACACACACGCACATATACACACAATTACACATTTTATACACACACACACACATATACACACACATTACACATTTATACACACACACATACACAATTACACATTTATACCCACACACATACACATTTATACACACACACAAATTTACACATTACACACACACACACACATACACATACATTTACACCATTTATACACACACACACACACAATTGTACACACACATTACACATTTATACACACACATGCACATACACAATTACACACATTTATACCACACACGCACATACACAATTACCCTTATACACACACACACATACACAATTACACATTTATACACACACACATACACAATTACACATTTATACACACACACATACACATTATCACATACACAATTTCATACACACACACATACACAATTACACATTATACACACACACACACACAATTACACATTTATACACCACACACATACACAATTACACATTTATAACACACACACACACACAATTACCACATTTAATACACACACACATACACAATTACACACATTTATACACACACACATTTATTACACACACAATTACACACATTTATACACACACAATTACACATTTATACACACACACATACACAATTTCACATTTATACACACACACATACGCAATTACACATTTAACACACACACACACACAATTACACACATTTATACCACACACCACCGCACATACACAATTACCATTTACACACACACACACATTATCACATTTAGACACACACACACACACACAATTTACAACATTTATACACACACACACACACACAATTACACATTTATACACACACACGCACAATTACACAAATTACATGCACCACATTTATACACACACACACACACTACACAAGCACATACACACAACACAATTACACATTTTATATACACACACACACAATTAACACATTTATACACACACACTACACAATTACACATTTATACACCACACACCATACACAATTACACATTTAATCACACACACACACACACACATTACACATATACACAACACACATACACAATTACACATTTATACCACACATGCACATACACCAATACACATTTACACACACACGCACATACACAATTACACATTTATATACACACATATACACAATTACACATTTATACACACACACATACACAATTACACATTTATACACACACACACACACAACACACAATTACACTTATACACACACACACAATTTCACATTTATATACACAATATACACAATTACACATTTATACACACACACACATACACAATTACACATTTATACACACACACACATACACATTTATACACACACACACAATTACACATTTATACACACACAATGATGTACAAATATACGTGTGTGTGTGTGTGTGTGTGTGTGTGTGTTTTTCAGGTGAATGGTGTTGATCTACGAGCTGCGACACATGAACAAGCAGCAGCAGCGCTAAAAAACGCAGGACAGACTGTAACTATTATTGCACAGTACAGACCTGAAGGTAAACCACACACACACACACACACACACACACACACACTGTAACTCACACGCCTACACAAGCATATACACACTGTATAGTCAGTGCGTCAATGTGTGTGTGTGTTTGTGTGTGTGTAGAATACAGTCGGTTTGAGGCGAAGATCCATGATTTGAGAGAGCAGCTGATGAACAGCAGTTTAGGTTCAGGAACCACCACGCTGAGGAGTAACACAAAACGAGGGTTTTACATCAGGTACACACACACACACACACACACACACACACCTACATACATACATACATACATACCTACATACATACATACATACAAACACAGACACACAGCATGTACCGAGGTATAAACATTGTTATTTTATTTTATTAAACATATGAAACTTGTGAATGTCTGAGTCGTTTTAGTTTCTCGATTCATTTGAATAGATTCAGTTGAATGATTTGTTTAAATGTGTTTTAATGTCTTGGCTTCCCAAACAGAATGAACGTTCGTTAGCGATGAATGCTAATTAACATGTTTATGATGTGTTTGTGTTTAAATAACTGAATATTTACACTGATCAGATCTGAATCCTGAATCCGCTAGTAAAATGATTCAATCATGTAGATGGTTCACTGATTCATTTACATGATTCATTCACTAAGGTTAAAAAATTGATTATGTGAAATGATTTGCCATCCCCGAATGCTTTTCTGTGTGTGTGTGTGTGTGTGTGTGTGTCAGAGCTCTGTTTGATTATGATAAGACTGCAGACGGTGGGTTCCTCACTCAGGCTGTGAGTTTCCGCTTCGGGGACATCCTCCACGTGTTGGACTGCAGTGATGAGGAGTGGTGGCAGGCAAGAAGAGTCGGCCCTCAGGGGGACAACGAGGACATCGGCTTCATTCCCAGCAAAAGGAGGTATGAGAGAGATAGAGAGTGTGAGTGTGTGTGTGTGTGTGTGTGTGTGTGTGTGAGTGTGTGTGTGTGTGGCTGGATGTGGGTGTGTATGTAATCAGCGACCTGAACGAACAACTCATTTCCTCCTGCTCTATTGTTCTCTCTGTTCAGAGTCGAGAGGAAAGAGTGGTCTCGCCTGAAGTCAAAAGATCGGGTGAGAGCTCCATCATCACCATGGAAACAAGGGAAGAAGAACATCACTGAGTCATAGTGAGACGAAAAGAGATAATGTGAGACAGTGAGACAGTGAAATAAATGTAAGATGTACCATAACAAGATAAATTGAGAGGAAGTAAGACAGTGAGATGTAATGAGATTAAACCTAGTGGGACAGTGAGATGTCGAGAGACAAATGAGATAAATTGAGATAGTGAGATGGAGAGAAATAGCGAGACATTGTAAGATACTAAGATGTAGTATGAGATGAGACAGTGTAATAGTAAGACATAGTGAGAAGAAGTGAAAGTTGAAGTTATTAAAATGAGGTGTGATAGTGAGAGGTGGTGAGATGTGGTGAGACACAGTAAGACATAGTGAGACGTGGTGAGGTTGGGTGGTGATTATTATTTTTATTCTCTGTTGGTTTTACAGGATCGCAGTCGAGACAGTTTAGGATCTCAAGGTGGGTGAAGGTTCAATAACTTCTGCTCTGTTCTTCAGACTTTCCTCAAATATCTCAGAACATCTCACTGAATCTCACATCTGTTCTAAACTCATAATTAACACTTAATGATCACCGCTTAATCATCTGTTTCTGTAAGATTATTGTTGGATGTGAGTTATTAGCGCCCCCTGCTGTCTATAATTGACGCCATCACATATCGTTCTGCAAAATATTACAAAATGATCATTATTACAAAAAAAACACCTTTCAGAGTTACAGTCTGCACCTTTAACCTTTAACCTTTAATCTTCAGCCTTCTTTTTTATTTTTATTCTCATTTTTTGCGTGTGATGATGTCATCACTCATCGTTAACTTTTTGTGTCTTTCAGGAAGAGACGAGTCTGCGCACAGTTATGAGACCGTGACGCAAGTGGAAGGTAAGAGGGCGGGGCTAGAGTGAGGGGCGTGTCTGTGATCAAACACCTCAACCTCAGTGCATTAGAGCTGGTGAGGACACACAGCAGGGCGCTGGATTTAATCCCACAGTGGACATTCGAGCTGTTTCCTGCAGGCTTTACTGTCACCTTCACGATCATCGTGTTGCATTATGGGATGGCATGTAGTTCATCAACGAGCCATCTTTACCAGACTGTAAATGATTCATTATTAAAATGATATGTAAATGAGGATTTCTTTTTTTAATGTAATAATAATTTAATTTCTTACATATTTATTAATGGCATTTTCTTATTTTTTTAAGAGAATAATTGTGTATTAAAAATGTAATAAAACAGTATTGTTTATTTTACAGATGTTATGTGTTATGTTGATTAGGATGATTAATATAATTGTTGTTGTTATTATTAGTAGTATTAGTTACTCTGGTCCGTCCTGCTGTGATGACTCGCTGATTATTTGCAGTTCACTACGCGAGGCCCATCATCATCCTCGGCCCGGTGAAGGACAGAGTCAACGACGATCTGCTCTCCGAGTTTCCTGATAAGTTCGGCTCCTGTGTCCCGCGTGAGTGTACAGACTCCGCCCACAACAGCCAGCGCTCACTCTGATTGGATCCTCACCAGGCCGTGTCATCAGTCAGATCATTAAAAGAAAGAAAATAATGAAATAACATAAAATATAGTTAAAATATAGCTTTAAAAACATCAGAATAATAAAACACACACTTTACACACACACACTACACACACTCCACACAGTAAACACACTCCACACACTCTACACACTCTCCACACACATTACACACACACACAACACACAGTAACACACACACCAGTAAACACACTCCACACAGTAAACACACACTACCACAGTAAAACACACACACAGTCAAACACACCTCCACACACACACACAGTAACACACACAGTAAACACCCCACTCCACACTCCAACACACACACTCCACACACTACACACACTACACACAGTAAACACACTCCACACAGTAAACACACTCCACACACTCAACACACTCCACACACTCTACACACTATACACACTCCACACAGCTACACACCACACACAACCAGTAACACACACAGTAAACACACTCCACACAGTAAACACACTCCACACAGTAAACACACTACACACAGTAAACACACTCCACACACACACTACACACTCCAGTAACCACACACAGTAAACACACACACTAACACACACACACACTCCAAACTCACACACACACCACAGTACAACACACAGTAACCACACACACACTCCACACACTACCACACACACACAACAGTAAACACACTCCACACACTACACCACAGTAAACACACAGTAACCACACACTCCACACAGTAAACAACACTCCACACAGCAAACACACTCCACACCTACTACACAGTAAACCACACTAAACACACTCCACACACACAACCTACACACACACAGTAAACACACTACAACACACACACACAGTAACACACTCCACACAGTAAACACACACCAGTAAACACACTCCGCAAACACACTCCACACACACACTACACACTAATCCACACACTCCACACACACAGTAAACACACTCCACACACACACACACCCACACTACACCACACTCCACACACACGTAAACACCTCCACACACACAACCACATCAGTAAACACACTTACCACACACAGCAAACACACTCCACACACACACTACACACAGTAAACACCTCCACACAGTACCACACACTCCACACACAAACACACTCCACACAGTACACACAGTAAACACACTCCACACAGTAAACACACACACCTTTCCACACACAGTAAACACACTCCACACACACACATAACACACACACTCCACACTCAACACACCAGCTAACACACAGTAACCACACACACAGTAAACACACTCCACACATTACCACAGTAAACACACTCCCACACACAGTCATGTAAACCACACTATACACAGTAAACACACTCCACACACTAAACACACTCCACACACTCTACACACTCCACACACTACACACATTACACACTACACACACTACACACAGTAAACACTCCCACACAGTAAACACACCCAGTACACACAGTAAACACACTCCACACACACACAGTAAACACACACAGTCCACACAGTAAACACACTACACACACTACACACAGTAAACACACTCCACACAGTAAACACACACAGTAAACACACTACACACTTCACACAGTAAACACACTACACACACTCACACAGTAAACACACTACACAGTAAACAACTAAATACACGTAAAACAAACACTTCACACACAGTTAACACACTACACTATTTGATAAAATGGAATTCCATCGAGTCTATCAGGCGGCCATGTAAGAACAGGTTGTTGATGACATCATCACTCTGCGCCCCACAGACACCACACGGCCGAAGCGGGAGTACGAGGTGGACGGACGAGATTATCACTTCGTCTCGTCACGGGAACAGATGGAGAAAGACATCCAGAGTCACCGCTTTATAGAGGCAGGACAATATAACAGTCACCTGTACGGGACGAGTGTGCAGAGTGTGAGGGAGGTGGCTGAACAGGTGAGAGAGAGAGACACAGAGGAAGACAGACAGACAGACAGATGGAGTTTATATGGTTTTAATCAGTGAACTGAGTTTTGCTATAGAGATAATAGTAATTATTGCATTTAAAAACTGATAATCGTGTGTGTGTGTGTGTGTGTGTGTGTGTGTGTGTGTGTGTGTGTGTGTGTGTGTGAGAGCAGCAGGGTAAACACTGTATCCTGGATGTTTCGGCGAATGCGATCCGTAGACTTCAGGCTGCTCAGCTTCACCCCATCGCTGTCTTCGTTCGGCCCAAATCCCTGGAGAACGTTCTGTAAGTTCCTCATCTGCACTCTGCACTCTAAACACCGGAACACTGTTCCTAACACTGTGTGTGTGTGTGTGTGTGTGTGTGTGTGTGTGTGTGTGTGTAGGGAGATTAACACCCGGCTGACTGAGGAACAAGCACGCAAAGGCTTCGACCGGGCGGTGAAACTGGAGCAGGATTTCCTCGAGTGTTTCTCAGGTCTCTCACTGTCTGTCTGTTTGTCTGCCTGTCTGTCTGTCTGCCTCACTCTTTCAGTTTCTCTCTTTTTGTCTCTCTGCTGTAATACAAAATGTCAATGTGGACAAGAGAGTAACCAGACTCTCAGTACTGACTCTTTCTCTCTGTCTCTCCCTGTCTGTCTGTGTCTCTCTCTCTGTCTGTCTGTCTGTCTCACAGCTGTGGTGGAGGGCGACAGTTTTGAGGAAGTCTATCACAAGGTAAAGACGGTGATCGAAGAGCAGTCTGGTCCCTTCATCTGGATCCCCACCCGAGAGCGACTGTGAGAAAAAACAAGACAAACCAGAGGAGAGAGAGACAGAGAGAGACAGCAAGTGAGTGAGACAGAGAGGGAATTCTGGGAATTATGTGTGGAAAAGCACAGAGAAAATCTACACATCCCTCCATCTGTCTCTCTTTTCTCCTTCCCTAAACATCTCTCTCTCTCTCTCTCTCTCTGTCTATCTCTCTCTCACTCTCTCTCTCTCTCTCTCTCTTTCTCTCTCTCTCTCTCTCTGTCTCTCTCTCTCTCTCTCTCTCCCCCCCTCTCTCTGTCTTCTATCTCTCTCTCTCTTTACTCTCTCTCTCTTCTCTGTCCCTCTCTTTCTCTCTCTCTCTCTCTCTCTCTCTCTCCTGCCCCCCTCTCTGTCTCATCTCTCTCGCTCTCTCTCTCTCCCTCTCTTTCTCCCTCTCTCTCTCTCTCCCTCCTCTCTCTCTCTCCTCACTCTCTCTGTCTCCCCTCTCTTTCTCTCTCTCTCTCTCTCTCTCTCTGTCTCTCTCTCTTCTGTCCCTCTCTTTCTCTCTCCCTCTCTCCCCCCTTCTCTCTGTCTATCTCTCTCTATCTCCTCTCACTCTCTCTCTCTCTCTCTCTCTCTCTCTCTCTCTCCTCTCCTCTCTCTCTCTCTCTCCTCTCTCTCTCTTTCTCCTCTCCTTCTCCTCCTCTCTCTCTATCACTTCTCTCTCTCCCCCTTCTCTCTGCTCTCTCTCCTCTCTTCGGTCTCCATCTCCTCTCTCGTCTCCTCTCTTCACTCTTTCTCTCTCTCTCTCTCTCCTCTCTCTCGTCCCTCTCCTCTCTTTCCCCCGTCCCCCCCCTCCCCCCCCTCTCTGGTACACAGGGCTGTTGTTTTTACTCATGAACAGAAACACCACTGAGCGAGTGATTAAACTTCCTCTTTTTTACTCTCGGACTCCTTCTTTTTGCCCCATGAGTGAGTGATCTGCTGAGCAACATAGAGAGAAAAAGACTTTCTATGAACCAGAAAAGTGAAGGACCGAGAGACAGACAGGTGGATGGACAAAGAGACGGATGGACAGATAGATGGACAGAACATATATTTAATATTTATAAACAATAACTCTGCGCTATTAGATGTACTGTGACTTTTGGGCAAAAGTGCCAATAAAGGAAAAGAGGAACTTCTAGATTTCTGCATGCGTCCCTAATGACACAGAGAGGCACAGGATGAGGAGGAAGAGGCGGGGCTTCAGCCTTCCATGTCACTTCCTGTCTTAACTGTAAGGAAATGTGAAAGGAGAAAAAGTTGGAATATTATCAGTTCATCTGATCTTTGTTTTGCTGCACAGAATTTAAAGCCACACACAATGCTATGGGCTACGTGTTCCTCAAACACACACACACACACACACACACACACACACACACACACACAGACGAAGAGATGTTTTGTGAAATTCATTTGTTTATTGTTTTTTTTATTATTACGCACTTCTCAGTTCTAACACAAAACACTAATTTACACACACACACACACACACACACTAAGATTAATACAGAGCAGAGGGCAATGAAAGAGTTTTTTTTCTACTTAAAGCTGCTTAGTTATTAAGTCATGTTGTGTATTTAGCTCCGCCCACCTTAGTTTGATTGACAGTTTGTTATCGAATCATCTCACTAGTTAAAACTGCACTGCTCTTAAACCTCTCCTACTAGCTCGTGTGTGTGTGTGTGTGTGTGTGTGTGTGTGTGTGTGTGTGTGTGTGTGTGTGTGTGTGTGTTATATTCCGGTTGCCATATTTTATTTTTATGTGCCGACAAATGAATCATATTTCAGTTCGAAACGCGAGAAAGCAACTTTTCAGTCTGTTTAATTAGCGACATTAATAACATCAAATCTTTATTTTCACAGAGTTTGAGGCTCTTTAGGGTTTTAAATGTTCAATAAAAAAATAAAACCAAAGATATTTAATTAATTTTCTGCGTCAGTATAACATTAAAGCCCGTTAGTCAACGTGACCATAATTCCTCAGTATCAGTTAGCCAGATGCTACATGCTAACAGAAGAACCGTTAGCTGAGACAGTTTAGTCCCAATCAGCTGCAGTGGTCTCACGTGTGTGTGTGTGTGTGTGTGTGTGTGTGTGTGTGTGTGTGTGTGTGTGTGTGTGTGTGTGTTTGTGTGTGCATTTTGTTACATTTTTGTTAGTATTTATTTTTTTTGCCTTTAACCCTGTTTGACATCAGTTTTTTGGAGTGTTTTGGGTGCAGTGATTATTTATGTGTAATTTATCACTTATTCTATAAAATAAGAAATAATAAGAAATACAATGTTGATTATTATTGTTATTATTTATGTATTTACATTATATTTATTTATTTATTTGTTTTGTTTGTATTTATGTGGAACGAAACGATGCGTTCGCTGTGGCACTTTTTATTAAAAAGGCAAGGGGCTGTGCGCAATCTAATCACACACACACACACACACACACACACACACACACACACACACACACGCAAAATAATGTATTATCAAAAGAAATATACACGTTTACTCTAAATAGAGCTAAAGTTACATTTATTTATTTCCCAAAGAAAATGCAGTTTATTATTATGAATTATTATGATTATGATTATTATTATTATGATTATTATATTACACTAGTGACAGAATTGCTTTTTATTCTATAAAAACCTTATAAAGTTTGCAGAAAAGTTCTATTTAAATTATTTATCCTGCTGAAAGATTTAAGAAATCCGAAATATAAACTCTTCAATTTCAGTCAAAAGCTTGTTGTGAATCAGCTACAAAAAGAATAAATCATTAATAAATAAAAAAAAATTATACAAAAGTGTCTGGAAAAGTGTGTGATTTCTGCTGTGATGGAAACTGAGCGCCGTCTGAGAGATGAAAACTAATCAATCAGGAGCAACATTATTATTATTATTATTATTATTATTATTATTATTATTATTATTATTCTGTTTATCTGTCTGTCTGTCTGTTTATCTGTCTGTCTGTCTGTCTTTCTGAAACGCCTCTTGATCAGTACTGCATTTTTAGACTTTGGCCACAGGGGGGCACTGCTGCATTGTGTCTAGGGGCGGCTGTAGTGACGTATAAAGGAGTGTTTTGTTTTAATGATAATGTGACCCTTTGCTTCACCTTCTTGAACCACCCCGCTCCCCCCACCCCCGTTTCCACAACACCCACACACACACACACACACACACAACACACACACACACACACAGACCAAATGTTCGTACTTTTCCATGAAGGGTGCCAATAATTTTGCGCTGAGGTGTGTATTATATTCTCCTGTATTAGTTGTTCATGTCCTCTCTCTTTCCTTCCTCTCCTCTCTCTTCCCGAGAGGAAGTTACCACCAAGATGCTTCCTGACTCTACAGTGTGGTGTGTGTGTGTGTGTGTGTGTGTGTGCGTGTGTGTGGTGTGTGGTGTGTGTGTGTGTGTGTGTGTGTGTGCGTGTGTGCGTGTGTGGCGTGCTTTAAACATAAGACCCCTGAACATGATGAAACAGAACAGTGACATCATTTGACGGCTAATTTCAGTAAACTGTCAGTCACACACACACACACACCAACACACACACACACACACACCACACACACACCTAAAGTAGAATGATGACATCAGAGAGAAGGAGGCCAAAGGAGCATGGCATCCCCCCCCTACACACACACACACACGTTGCTGTATGTTTTGGTTCCTGACCCATTTCCTCTCCTACACAATGGGTATACGACACGTGTGTGTGTGTGTGTGTGTGTGTGTGTATGTTGGTGTGTTTGGGTTTATTTCCATGTTTTAAGTGTGTTTAATGTTGAATTCAGACTGAATCATACGTTTGTTTTGTTATTTGAGGTTCCGAGGTTTTTTTCTGCTGATTCCATCCATTGTTTTTATGAGTAAAGATGAACAGGAACAGCTGTGCACATCTGTAATCGCTCGGGACGCCAGTGGTTTTATAGGCTAAGACCCTGGAAAGTTCTCGGAGGGGCGTGTGTTGTGTGTGTGTGTGTGTGTGTGTGTGTGTGTGTGTGTGTGTGTGTGTGTGTGTGTATAATTTTTTTATTTATTTTTTAATTGATAAAAGTAAAATTTTACCCGGTGTCGGAATTTTGATGGTTTTTAATAAATGTGGGTCTCCGAATGTCTGTCTACCTGTCTTTCTCTCTCTCTCTCTCTCTCTCTCTCTTTTCTGTCTCTCTCTCTTCTCTCTCTTCTGTCTCTGTCTCTCTCTCCTCTCTCTTCTCTCTCTCTGCTTTCTGTCCCCTTACTGTCTTGGAATCTGTCTTTCCTTTCTCATCTCCTTCTCTCTGGTCTCTTTCTCCATCTCTCTCTCACTCTTTTCTGTCTCTGTCTCTCTCTCTCTCTTTCTTTCCTGCTGTCTCTGTCCTCTCTCTCCTCCTCTCTCTCTCCCTGTCTGTCTCCATCTATCTCATCCACTCACCTTCCTCCTCTTCTCTTCCTCTCTCTCTCTCTCTCCTCCTCTCCCCTCTGTCCTCTCTCTCTCTCATCTTCTTTCTGTTCTCTGTCTCTCTCTCTCTTTCTCTCTCTCTCTCTTTCTGATCTCTGTCTCTGTCTCTCCTCTCTCTCTCTCTCTTTCTGTTCGGTCTCCCTCTCTATCTCTCTCTTTCTGTCTCTCTCTCTCTTTCTCCTCTCTCTCTCTCTCTCTCATCTGTCTCACTCTCTCTCTATGCATCTGACTCTCTCTCTCTCTCTTGTTATCTGTCTCTCTTTCTTTCTCTCTCCTCTCTCTCTTTGTCTCAAACACACATGAGATTCTGTTTGCATAACCGAGCTGACAGCCGTGCCTGATACTTAAGGCCAGCTTCAGTTCGAGGTAAAACTCAATACTCTCTCCCTCTCACACAAACACACACACACACAACACACACACACAGTCACACACACTCACAGTCACACACAACGATCTGTTCTCCGGATTAAGTGTATTACAGTATTAGAGTGCTTCACTCTTTTAAATTCCTTACTCAAGTCTGTGTGTGTGTGTGTGTGTGTGTGTGTGTGTTGTTCTCCTGTAATATGTTCAGACTGAAATCTCACTCAGTTACATCTCTGTCTCTGTGTGACCCTAAGTTAGTATTTCATTTCTACATTCCACAATCTAACTTATCACACACACACACACACACACACACACACACGTTTCACTCCCCACTATACCTCTCCGTCTTTCCTGGTCACCATGGCAACAGAGCATTTTCATGTTATCTTCCATTCTAATACCCCCAATTAAAGTGGGTCTGTTGGGGCATGTGTGTGTGTGTGTGTGTGTGTGTGTGTGAGATACATAAAGAAACTTAATATCGACCCAGCGTCCTTGACCCAACTTGTGGAAAACATCTACAGACCCTCAGCATCATCAGTCCACTGTGGTCGTGTCCCAAATCACACACAATCTTTACTATTAGGACAACACACACACCAACAACACCACTACTGTATTAAAGGTATATGGATGCTGGAGTTTCTCACTAAAAGGGACGAGAAGGACAGATGAAGAGATGAAAAACTCAGGTGTGTTTGGTTCCCTTGACTGATTTGGGACGTGTCCCACGGGGGGTGTTTCAGGGACGTACAGGAAATACACACAAAATACACACACAAATATAGACCCCACCACCACCACGTCACACACACCTATTTTATTTTTTTGCTGTTCTAGACAATTCATCAACACTTAATAACCAATCAGAGAGCAGAACTCAATTCCAGGTGTTCATCCAGGTGTTTGTCCAGGAAGTAGCTGTTACACACACGCTGTTCAGCTGTTATGCATAACAAATAAAACAAAATATTGTCATGTGACATACAACATTTTACACATACTGAAGATTTTGATATTTGGCTCACCGCCAACACACACACACACACACACACACACACACACACACACATACAGATTCACACACTGTCAGGAGTTGTGAGCTAAAATTCGTTAAGAGTTTCAGACACCCAACCGCTAGTTAGCGTAGCGAACGCCACAGTGAACGCCGTAACATCCGCCCAGCATCCCGTGTGTCACTGATAGCTAGTCAGACCTGCGCGTTAGCCAGTGGAGTCGTCTGATCTCCAAGGTAAACGCTGCACATTCTACTTAATAAAACCGGTTATTCCAGTACAGCCTATTGTAGTGTTTTTTACTATATTCAGTATTTATTAGTTTATTTTTCCTATTTAAAAACATGTAACAGAAAAAAATTGCAGAGTTTTTTTGGGCATTTTGATTTATTTTAATGGGAAAATTGATTTGATGTACGAGTAATTTAAGTTACGAGCTCCGACACAGAACTAATAAAGTTTTATTCTTTAATAATGTTTAGAATTGATCATATTCAGTTGAGTTGTTTTTGCTATGGTATTTTTAATAAATGGGTTTTCCGTGTGTGTGTGGTGTTTTGTGTTGTGTGTGTGTGTGTGTGTGTGTGTGTGTGTTTTGTTAGCTGATTATTTTTGTTCATGGTTTAGCGAAACTTGAATAAAAATGAAAAATTCTATTTTACCCACTGGAACGAAAGTATTTGTAATTCGTTGCTTTCGTTCTTTTTTTAATGATAATAAAGAAACGAGTGTGAGACTCAGACCAACATCTGCATCAGAACAAATGACATTTCTGTCTGTTCGGTATGTCCTGAGGGGGGACAAACTTTTGCACTTGGCTGAATTACACATTCCCATCATTTCCCAGTAATGACCTCATTTTCATCTACAGTGTGTGTAAGAGTGTGTGTGAGTGAGAGTGTGTGAGAGTGTGTAAATGTGTGTATGTAAAAGAGAGAGAGAGAGAGAGAGAGAGAGAGAGAGTGTGTTGTGTGTGTTGTGTGTGTGTGTGTTGGTGATCGAAACAGTAGGTGTGATAGTGGTTTGGATGAATGTTTGATACCTGATTCACAAACACAACACACATACACACATACACACACACACATCTCTCTCTCTCTCTCTCTCGTCTCTCCTCCTCACTCCTTCTCGTCACGTCCTCTCTCTCCCTCTCCTCTCTCTCTTCTCCTCCTCTCACTCTCCGTTCTCTCTCTCTCTCTCTCTCTCTCTCTCTCTTTTTCTCTCTCTCCCGCTCTTTCCCTCTCCACCCATTTGTCATTATCCCTTTTTTCACACCTCCATATACACAACATCTCCTAAGAACATACACATACACACACCCACACACACACACACTGTATCATTTATGCTCTCTTCTCTCCTCTGTTACGTCTTTGTGTGTGTGTGTGTGTGTGTGTGTGTGTGTGTGTGTGTGTGTGTGTATATATTTCATGTGTGTGTGTTTTTCAGGTGTTGGAAAAGGCCAGTTGGATGGTGAGCTTTATTTTGCAGCACACACTCCCCCTGACCCCGTTACACACCTCAGAGCAACGCAGCGCAGCCGTTTTTGGTCCAGAACCATAACACCTCACACACACACACACACACACACAAACACATGTACAACATATGTTCACACACCAGGTGCAGACAAACTGCAAATGTACAACCTCATTATACAATACACCTTAACACACACACACACACACACACACATACTGACACAATAATATCCTATAATATTATTATTATATTTAATATTATTTATATTAAGGATAATAATAATATTTATAATACATTAACTCTATGATACACTCGCCGGTCCGCTGCTTGCATTCGTCTCTTTTGCATTCAAACAACATTAAAACATTAAGTTTAATAAATACTAATAATAAAATCCTCTGTTCTCCTGAGAAGAATGGTTCGGTGGCAGTGTGTTATTCACACAGAGATGTAAGAGTGTGAGTGTTAACGGCCGTGACTCAGGAGATTTCCTCGGGTTCTGCTGCATTAAACAGCGGCGTCTGTAGCACAGTGTTAATCTACATTCCCAGCAAGAACCTTTACCTCCTCTAGCTCCTTTAGCTCCTTTACTTTTCTCCCGCTGCCCCTCTTCTCCCTTCCCCGTTTTCACTCTAGCTACTGCTAATGGTTTACATTCAAGAGACAGTGGCCATATATCAGAGAAGAGCAGGTCCACACAAGGCGTCACCCGCTGCAGAACCAGCGCCAGGTCTAACTTCAGTTCATCTCACAAAGGACTTTATAGTGTATCCAAAACAGATTCACAAGAAAAGAACAAATAATCACTCGGTTAGGTGTAAAAATCAGGATAGAATGGGTAAAAGAGAGAGAGAGAGAGAGAGAGAGAGAGAGAGAGAGAGAGGGAGTGATAGATGATAGTGAAAAGACAGAGAGAGAAAAGAACAGAGAGAGAGAGAGAGGAGAAGAGAGGAGAGAGAGAGAGACAGTGAAGAGAGAGAGGAGAAGAGAGAGAAGAGACAGTGAGAAGGAGCGAGAGAGGAGAGCGAAGAAGAGAAGGAGGGAGGAGAGGAGAGAGAAAGAGAGAGGAAAAGACCAGAGAGAGAGAGAGAGACTTTATAGAGAGATAGAGAGAGAACCTTTTTTGCTTTTTTAAAACAACAATTTCTTATCAAGTCCTTTTATACATGATAAGCACTAATGACTTACTAAATAAGAAAAAACATTAAGAAATTTAAATAAATAGATAAATAAAAGAGAAATGGAAGGAGGGGGAGAGGAGAGATGGACATAGAAGAGCGAGAGGAGAGAGATAGAGAGAGAGAAAGACAATGAGAAGAGCGAGAGAGAAGAGGAAAGGATGGGAGAAGATCGATATGGACAGAGAGATAGCGAGAGAGAGAGAGATGGGACAGAGAGGCGAGAGAGATGAAGGATGAGAGGAGGAAGAAAGAAGAAGGGAGAGAGAGGGAGAACGAAAAAAAATAACGAAATAGATGGAGAGAAAGAGACCGAGAGAGAGACTAAGGAGATAAAGGAGGGAGAACAGGGGGGTAAAAAGGTGGGGTGAGATTGTGAGAAATACATGAATGGGAGATTCCATATTGTGGTAAATCAGCAAAAACACTAAACTTTAAAAAGCGTTCAGTCCATTTACAATAATTTTTGTAATTTCTATCATTAAACTAAACAAATGAACATTTTATTTATATAAATATTATGTAAGAATAATTTAACACTTTTACTGTTAATTTTATAGCGTCACTAAGCACTGATCTCTGAAGCTTTGGGCTGATCCACAGGATCCTGAGGAAAATGTCCACCTTTATTTACATTATCATTTGAATTATTCTGTTATTTATAATGTATAACACAGTAAGTAATGATAAATGACACATTTTACACAACTTTAAGCGCAGTGTTAGTTTTATTAACGTCCTCGCTATAAGAACATGGCGGGAACTGTGTGAGTCTAGTCACGGTTAGCACTATGCTAATTCTGTGGTAAAACGGGACGGTTGCAGTGATTAAATGACAACGTTAGGTCTTGTTTCAGTGAAATTTAATTTTAGAATGTTTTTTTTTGTAAGGTGTGTGTGTGTGTGTGTGATGTTAGCTGTAGTTTTGGGTTTTGAGCACTGATCCAGCCGTGGGAACTGACTGGATATTTCCGCACGGTTTATCTTTAACCTTTAGTTTCAGTCTTAAGCTTTGATAAGACGCGATAAGATGAAGTGATTTTGGAGGAATTTGTTTAGATAAATAAGTTCAGTGGATTTAATCATAAAACAATCACAGCTTTTCACTGTGGAAATAACGCGCGCGCTTTATCACTACATTACTGAACAGAGAATCAAACAACTGCGTGAGTTTTCCGTGAAGAAAAAGGGGGCGGGCTTGCATATATGATTGACAGGTTGAATCAGCGAATAGCAGACTGGAGGTAGGAATGGAGGTGTGGTTTTCTGTGAGTGGGCGGTGCTTGATTCCTCCAGCCTGAGCCTAGTCAGAGCCACACCGCGCGCGAGGACGGTCAGGTCTCCGAGCAGGCGCAGTGCGCATATATCAGCCTTTCTGTCTGTCGCGTGCAGCAGACTGCAATTTTCTGTTTTTAATTCTTGAAATATATCTTTAATAATCAGCCACAGCGCGTTTTACCGGATTCCATCCCGAAATCAGCGGATAAACCGTCGAAGTCGCGCGCTACCCGGTGCTGTGCCATTTTGGGGGATTTTTTTGCGGTTTTTCCGGACCGGTACGGCGGTGAGGTTCCTGTGAATAAACCCCGGATCCGCGTTACATTCAGGACTAAAGAAACCTTCATCATCACACGCTCGCGCTGGGGATTTTATCCATACATTTTTGATGTAAAGATGATTTTTTTTCGCACGCAGTGACGCAAAACTGATCCGCAAAAACTCTTCCGTTTCTCTCCATTTTTAATCTAAAGTCTAAACAGCTCGAATTTTAGGAACGGGACCCCTGCACGGACATCGACTGCGATCGGAGCTCGTGGGAATCGAATTGCGCCACTGGAAAAACTTTATAAAGTCGTCTGTTTCCGTGCGTGCGCGCGCGCCTGAGCTCGTGTGTGTGTGTGTGGTTTGTGTGTGGGTGATTGTTGTGTGGTGTGTGTGTTTTGCCATTTTGTCAGACAGACAGGCAGACCGGACAGCAGTTTAGAACGCTGACATTCATCTGCTCCATGGATTGTGCGTCCCAGAGGCCCAGCTGACAGAACTGCAGCTCCGCGCACGAGCTTCCATTTTTCTTTTCTTTTCGTTTTTTTTTTTGGTTTTCGGGACACGTGCTGGGGGATTTCACTCTCCGTCATGAGGCTCGTGTGGAGGAGTGTGACTGCTCTGTGGATCCTGCTGCTCACAACACGGGCTGATGAAGGTACACACACACACTTACTTCTGTTAATTGATATTACACCTGCATTAATGAATATTAGACTCTGTGTACACACTCCATCATCACACACACACACACACACACACACACCACTGTTACTCTCAACTACCTGTTTCCTTCTGTACAGCTTGCACGCGTTTGTGTAAAATAAGATTGGAAACAGAAGAATAATCCTGTGTTCTATCTGTTCTTCTCCTCTTTTTTATCTCCTCTTTTCTCTTTCTGTTACTTTGTTTCTCTCTGATTTTTAAAGGGTTTAAAAGATAAAAGAACTTTGTGTCTTTGATCTTTAATAGTAATTCTGGAGAGATTTCAATAATAATAATAGCAATAATACAGATCTGAACCACACACACACACACACACACACACACACACTGAGATTCACTCTCTCTGAACCCTGTCCTCCATCTGTCCCTCCATCCTTCCCTCTATTAATAATTTCTCGGCGTTTGATGAGTTATCAGTCGACCCCAAAGCCGCACTGAATCTGCTGATAATGTGTGTTTCATCCAGAACGAACACACACACACACACACACACACACACACACAGGTCATTAGTTTACGGCGTTCCACACAGAAACACACTGATGGAGAGCGGAGTTGTTACTGGAGACGGTTTTAGTGTAAAGTGTTTGATCAGCTGGACGAGGAGCTCAAATTGTTCTGTATGCAAACTATTAATCAAATATATAAACACACACCCACCCACACACACACACACACACACACATTTAGTGCTAGACTTACAGTTCCCTGTGTTCAGAAAGTTCTCAGTTTTCTATATCAACAGTAACCCAGGTTCCATGAATGGACTCGACTGCAAACCGTAATGGAATCTCGATGTTGTTCTAATGTTAAATGAACGTTTTTTTTATCTGCTCAGATCAGGTTTCACTCCCAGTCTGTCGCTAATCCTCACCCGCAGGCCGCGGCTTTGCTAACACTTTAATGATTTATCCAACCCGAACGCACTATTGATTCAGTTCAATTCCCATTGATTTCTATTCCTTCCTTCACCATTCTCCTCCCACATCACTTTTAAAACCATCCAACACCCAGTTAAATCACACAACACACACCACCCACATTCACACACATCCTTCTGTCATAGCTTTAAAAAACACCTTTACCTCAGTTTACAGCACACACACACACACACACACACACATTTACTCACACATTTGAGCTGAGCTGCTTGACTGCCTGTCTCTCTTTCGCTTCACAAAGAAGAGCTAAAGAAGCTTAGATGCTTCTCTTCTGTCAATTCTCTCTGTCTTCCTCTCTCTCTCATTCCCCCTCTCTCTCTCTCCTCTCTTTCTCATTCCCCCTCTCTCTCTCTCATTCCCCCTCTCTCCGCTCTCTCATTCCTCCTTCTCGCTCTTCTCTCCCCCTCTCTCTCTCTCTCTCCATCTTCCTCTCCTCTCATTCCCCCTCTCTCTTATCTCTCTCTCCCCCTCTCTCTCTCTCCTCATTCCCCCTCTCTCTCTTCTCATTCCCCCTCTCTCTCTCTCTCTCATCGCTCTCTCTCTCATTCCCTCCCCTCTCTCCTCATCTATTCATCCCCCCTCTCTCTCCTCATCCCCCTCTCTCTCTATCTCTCTCCACCTCTCTCATCCATCTCTCTCTCATTCCCCTCTCTCTCTCATTCCCTCGTCTCTCATTTCCCTCTCTTCTCTCTCTCTCTCTCATCTCCTCTCATTCCCCCCCCTCTCTCTCTCTCATTCCCCTCTCTCCTCTCTCTCATTCCCTCTCTCTCTCTCTCCTCTCTCCCTTCTCTCATTCCCCCTCTCCTCTATCATTCCCCCTCTCTCTGCTCCTCTCTCATCTCATTCCCCCGCGCTCTCTCTCCTCATTTCCCCCTCTCTCTCTCTCCTCCTCTCTCTCTCTCTCTCATTCCCCCCTCTCTCTCTCTCATTCCCTCACTCTCTCTCTCATTCCTCCTCTCTCTCTCTCTCTCTCTCTCTCATTACCTCATCTCTTCCCTCTCTCTCTTCTCTCTCTCTCTCTCTCTCAAACCCCCCCTCCGCATTCCCTCTCTTTCTCATCCCTCGTCCCTCCTCCCATTCCCTCTCTTCCCTTCCCCCCCCCCCACCCACAGTGTGTGTGAGTGTGTGTGGGTCACGGAAAAAAACACACTCAATCTATGTTTTGGCCCAGAGGTCATTATTAATGTTACATTGTGTTAAGTATCTTTAGATATTAACGTTGTTTAATGGTTTATATTCAACGTTTATTTAACCATCTGACTGAGCAAATTAAATTTCTAATTTTTTGTCTAACTGAGCAGTTGACAGTAAAGGGCCTTACCCATGGGCCCAGCAGTGGTGCTGGAAATTGAACCCACAATGTTCTGGTCAGCTGTCCAGGCTAATACACACCATGCTACTCTGAGTGTGTGAGATTGGATTTTCTGGTTTATTATTTATGCATGTTTGTTGACTGATTCAGACATGACGGATATAACAAACACACACACACACACACACCAGATCTGAGCGTCTGGTCACGCTTCTTATTTTTAAAAATAAGGGTTCTAGAACGGTGTCCTGTTTTCTATAATCTCTTCTGTCTGGCACACGCCAGATGATCTGTTCCGTTACTTTTGGTTTTTGGTGCTCTCTCCTGTATCCTCACACACCATTCGCTGACTGATATTACAGTTTGAATTGGCAGACAGCTTCTAATTTTTCCCGTGGCTCTGTGAGCGGCAGCATGTTCCTTACTCCTCTTTATTACTTTCCTAAATTACTGGCAAGCCGGAGGATCAGAGAACCTGCAAAATCAGTTCCCTGAGTCTCGCGAAACCTCACGGAGTCTCACAGAGTCTCGCGAAACCTCACGGAGTCTCACAGAGTCTCGCGAAACCTCACGGAAGTCTCCAAGTCTCGCGGGAAACTCACGGAGTCTCACAGAGTCTCACTGAGTCTCGCGAAACCTCACGGAGTCTCACAGAGTCTCGCGAAACCTCACGGAGTCTCACAGAGTCTCGCGAAACCTCACGGAGTCTCACAGAGTCTCGCGAAACCTCACGGAGTCCCTCTCACGAACCTCACAGAGTCTCGCGAAACCTCACGGAGTCTCACATGGTGTATAAAGAACGAGTGCAGGTGACCTTCATGGAGCGTCTGAGTTCTCCACGGTGTGGCGGCGCATCAGACGATCGATGGTTGGGGTTAGTTCCGCTCCTAAAGACACACCTGCTCATCGCTGCTGTATCATTAACCCCTGTCTAGACAGACACACACACACACACACACACCCGCTCAGATTAATGGAGTATTGACTGATCTGTATCTGTAATGAGCTGATGGTTTCTCTTCAGAAACAGAGCGAGGAACCGACACAACACTATTTAATTCACAGGTTCAGATATTATTCATTTATTTTATTTCGACGTTCGGAACATTTAATTGCGTTTTCTGTTCCAGAAATGATTTTTTTTCCCAGATTTTTTAGTAAATGTGTAAAGCAAGACGAGAGCATTCTGCCTCCGCTCAGGTGTTTGTTTATGGCTTTATGGTGTGTGTGTGTGTGTGTGTGTGTGTGTGTGTTTGTGGGTGTATGTGTGTAATGTTTGTATGGTGTGTGTGTGTGGTGATGTGTGTATGTGTGTAATTGTGTATTGTGTGTGTGTGTGTGTGTGTGTGTGTGTGTATTTGTGTGTAGTGGTGTAATGTGTGTGTTTGTGTGTATGTATGTGTGTGGATATGTGTGTGTGTGATATGTGTGTGTAATGTGGGTAGGTGTTGTGTGTGTGTGTTGTATGTGTGGGTGTTTGTGTGTGTATGTTGTGTGTAATGTGTTGTGTATTGTGATGTATGTTTATGTGTAATGTGTGTGTGTCAATGTGTGGTGGATGTGTGTGTGTGTGTGTGTGTGTGTGTGTGTGTGTGTGTGTAAATATTAAGACATTATCTGTTCTGGCATTTGGCATTGCGGCGCCCCTTATATTTACTTTTTTATTTGAAACCCGTGGTAATCGGGACGAGCAGTCAGGGGCCATGCTCAGGGACCCGACAGTACGCTTGGTGATCCTGGGAGTCAAACTCACAACCTTCTGATTATCAAACAACACCTTCAGCTAACACTTCCCCCATGTTTAGTTTGATTATGTTTGTGCCTGTAGGTCATGTGATCTAGAGGGTCATTAGTACCAGTAGTTTTCATTCTGATCTCAGCGTTAGCAGCACTTGTCACTCCTCGGGTGTGGAGACCCTGTAGGTTACTGTTGGCCCGGGGGTCCGCAGGGTTTGTAATGATTATTGGGGTAGTTAAATACAGCAGCAGGGGGTTATTGGATTTTAGCTTTTGGGTTTGACTCAAAAGAGTTTCAGGCTCAATTATATCAATCCCAGATCTCCTGGATCACTTTACAGATCCCTGATTCCCTCTATACACCACACACACAC
>VCAZ01000044.1:0-362500 GCA_005784505.1 Bagarius yarrelli
AAAGAGCTTGATTTGACCACAGTATTTTTACCCAGTTCTCTCCGCCACTGAATCAATCAGATGTTCATTAATAAACTTTATTGAGGAAGGAGATCTTGCGGGCGCTGCAGGTTTTCATTCCTTTACGACGTAGTGTGTTACCAATTGTTTTTCTGGTGACTATAGTCCCAGCTACTTCAAGATCATTAACAAGATCCTTAGGTTTATTTCTAGGATAATTTCTCACTGTTCTCATGCTCATTGAAACACCTAGAAGTGAGATCTTGCATGTAGCCAAAGACAGAGGGAGATTGACAGTTATTTTGTGCCTCCTCCATTTGCAAATAATTTCACCAACTGATGTCACCTTCTCACTAAGCTGCATGGTAATGGTCTTCTTCTAGCACATTTTAGTGTTGTGTAGGTCTTCAATCTTGTCCGTGAAAAGTTTTGAAATCTTAATAATTAATTGCCTCTGTGGACAGGTGTCTTTTAGACAGACGATCTGAGATTAGGAGCACTCCCTTTAAGATAATCTGTTCAATAGAATTCTCAGCTTGTTACCTGTATAAAAGTAGAGTAAACCTACTATTAAAATTTAAAGACTGAATTTATAATCAGCAGGGAATCAAATATGTTTAATTTTCTTCTTAAAACAAGAATATCAAATACTGTTTGAAGGTTTTTTTTTAAAAACAATGGTGCAGGAGTTGAATCCCTAAAAAACCTTATGGTAGCGGTTTTACACTCTGGTTGTGTACTTTTTTCTCTTTTAACAATGAAGCAACGCTGATAGAAGATCCTGACATCTCTTTTTATTCTGCAAAAACACAGAGCACATGTAACCGTGTGCACAACTTGTCTCTCTCCTCACTCGTGCTCGCATTAGCAGAGCGAGAGACAACACACCCAGCCTCACTGGCGGCAAAAAATACATCTAATGTGTAACAATATACACAAAGTAATCAGTGCAAAGTATTTACATGACAAAAAGACCAAAATAAAACAGAACACAGATTAGACAATATAAATTAAAATTAAGTAAATATAGTACAAAAACTGACTGCACATCCAAAACATAAATCAAATACATCAAATAAACATTTAATGTGTCTACCCTTGCAAGATACAGATTTTTTATAACATACCCATATGCAGTTTAATGCACATCTAACATCCATCAATGCACACATATATAGAACGAATTGAACATATAACATACCTGCAAAAACACAGAGCACATGTAACCGTGTGCACAACTTGTCTCTCTCCTCACTCTGCTCAAACAAACGAAAAACTAGTAAGCTAAACAAACACGGTAAATATTCATATAAAATAAGCAGAGAGCTTCATGACATCGGAGCTTTAAATCAACATGTCTTTTTTCTTGCCATGAATTAACACTTTAACTTGTTTATTAAAGTTTTATAACTCTTACCGTGCTCGCATTAGCAGAGCGAGAGACAACACACCCAGCCTCACTGGCGGCAAAAATACATCTAATGTGCCGCTGCGCGCACGAGGCATACCGTGTGTCACTAATATGTGCTCTACCTGACACAAACGCTGCATATATATGTTTTCCGCACGGTATAACTATACACATCTTATATAAAAAAAATATATAAAAACACTCAAAATAACAATAAAAAGTTTTGTGAAGTTCACATAGGTTGCTTAACAATTATTAACCAGGCTACATACTCCCCCCCCCCTGAACTTCACAAAATTTGTTCATAAAGGTGAGCATCCATTATAGTCCTTACAGAACTCAACTGTCAATTACTACACACAAGTCACAGCAGCACATGCTTCTCACTCAACAGAGAAAGTGATCCAAATGAGTTGATCAGGCCCACTACTAAGATCCACTTGCCAATAAGGTGCCTTAAACACCATTATATGAAAGACTTTGGATAAAAGACAGCGAATTGTGAACTTATAATCGCATACACTTTTTAATTGCACTTACTAATTATGACAACAGGGCTCTTGTAAACTCACTAACAGAACTTGTCCTTACGTTTTGTGTCATGTTCTGAATTAATCTATTCACAGGCTTCACTAATCTACCAAATCTAGTTTTGACCCGGGACGAGACCTGATTAGAAGTTGATTCTACAGGTTTGGAGGACATTACCTCGTTGTTGACTGAACCTCTCTCTGACTCAGATGTTACATTGTCACAGTCTGTCTCTGTCTCTGCATTACTTGAATGAAGGGAAGCACTATCACAAGGGGCGGATACATCCTGCACTGCAGTAAAATCAGCCTTTGAGAGAGATTTGGATTCACTGCCAATGAGACGACACTCTCTGACTCAGAAGAAACACTGCTTAAGACATCACCTGGTGTGGTCTCTGCAACCCAACAAACTGGCAGTTCGATCTTCATTGCTGCATAGAGGTATGGGTGCTACAGCATCCCGCAATGCTGCTTCACTACAGGTGTCATCCAGATCACTGTCGTCAATGAATGAAGGCTCAAGTTCCCCAACTTCAATTGGTAAGAAGTTAGCTTGAAGAAGTAAATTCCTGTGAACAACTTTGTACTGTCCAGTGTTTGCGTTGCGTATACGGTAAGTGTGACATTGAGGGTTTACATCGACAACAGTGTAGGGTGTAGACTCCCATTTGTCTGCAAGCTTTTTTTTCGACCACGTTCTCCTTTGTTTGCCAGCAAAACCTGATCACCAATTTCAATTCTACATCCCCTTGTTGTTTCTTGTTATACAGGTCAGCTTGACGCCTTTGACTGGCTTCGGCATTCCTTTGAGCAAGAGACAAAGCTTCTTTCAAATCATCCCTCATCCGACTCACATACCCATCATAATCAGCAATGATGTAGTCCCTTTCTACACTACTAAACATGACATCCACAGGGAGCTTGGGAATTCTGCCATACATTAGGTAGAATGGTGCGTAGCCAGTCGACTCATGGGCTGTGCAATTATAAGCAAAAGTCAAAGTTTGCAACATTTGAGGCCACTTTTGCTTACTTCTTGGTGGCAATGACCTTATCATGTTACCCAAGGTACGGTTGAATCGTTCAACATGGCCGTTACCCATCGGGTGATACGCTGTCGTTCTGGACTTTTTCACACCGGCAATTTCCAAGAGGTCATGTATCAGCTGACTCTCAAAGTTGGCACCTTGATCCGAATGGATCCTTTCAGGAAAGCCAAAGACACAGAAAAAACTTGTCCCAGAGAGTCTTTGCGACTTGCTTTGCAGTCTGGTTTTTGCATGGGAAAGCACAAGCCAACTTAGTAAAATGGTCAGTTATAACCAGGACATCTACATTGCGACCATTACAATCCTCTGCAGACCAGAAATCTATGCAGACTAATTCCAGGGGGCATGATGTTTTAATGCTCTCCAGGGGAGCTCTCCCCTCAGGCTCGGGTGTCTTACTCACTACACATCGCTTGCAACATTTAACATGCTCCCGCACATCCCGTTCTAAGCCAACCCAGAAGAACCTCTGTCTCGCAAGGGACAAAGTCCGGCCCTGACCTTGATGCCCAGCCTCATCGTGAATTCCCTGAAGAACCTGCCTTACAAGGGAAGCTGGAACGACATACTGCCACCTCTTCTTGCCCATTAACACATCCTTAGACACCCTGTACAATACTCCATCAAGTATCTTAAACTTCTCCCACTGTTTTAAGGTTTTGAGCACGGCAAATGTCTCTTTTGCCCTTTCACGCCTGGATGGCCTCCTTCCTCTACTCACATAGAATAGAACTCTTGACAAGACCTTGTCATCTTGCTGCTTCTCTTGCAAGTCACTCAACGAGAATACTGGAAGTGGACCAAAACCTGGAGACAACAACTGATGAGTATTCTGAGTAAGCCACTGGACAGCTCGATCACTTGCGCCTACCTCCCACTGTGTGTGAACATCAAGGATAGCTGACACTTCAGCACAAGTGAGCGAACAGTGCTCTGAAGTTGTAGATGGAAAATGTTCAACACGACATGTGTTTTGCACTTGCCCTAAAAGCATCCTGGATGGTGTCTTCATGAATTCTTTCGGACTCTTTCAACAGGACAAACATATGGCTCCGACATCAGCCTTTGGCCAACACTTTGACAGACAAAAGGTGGTCTGCTTAGTGCGTCAGCGACGACATTTTTGCTACCAGGTATATATACTGAATACTGAAATTGTATGGGGCCAGCTTAGACACCCACCTCTGCTCGCATGCGTCTAGTTTGGGTTTTGTCAAAATGTACGTTAACGGATTATTATCCGTCCATACAGTGAAGTTGTGACCTTTCAGCCAATGACTAAACTTGTCGCAGACTGACCACTTTAAAGCCAGAAACTCTAGACGATGTGCAGGGTGGTACTTGGTCTGTGCACGACTGAGGGTTTTACTAGCGAAGGCGATGGGACGAGCTTTTGTTTCCCCATCTGGTACTTGTGAGAGTACAGCCCCTAAACCATCTAGAGACGCATCCGTAGACAAGATGAATGGCTTGCTGAAGTCAGGGTGAGCCAGTACGACAGACTCTAACAGGGCTGACTTCAGTTTTCGAAAAGCTTCACTATGTTCTTGCTTCCAGTCACCAGGGCTTAGCTTCTTAAATTTCACATCAACCCTTAAAGAGGTTTTCTTCCCTTTTGGTGCAGCTGTTAGACTGAACAAGGGCCTTGTGCAACACTGGAGCAGTTTGGAATAAACCTCTGATAATACATCACCATCCCCAGAAATGACTTTATTTTCCTCTGTGAGGGTGTGTTGCTCCATCCGGCATCATAAGGTCTGCTTCAGACACAGCTGATATGACACTAACCTTATCTGGATCCGTCGCCACCCCAGTACTGTCAATAATGTGACCCAGAAATTTTACAGTTCTCCTGAGAAAGTGGCATTTCTTAGGGGCCAACTTAAGTCCATGTGCCCTGAGCCTAGTAAACACAAGTTCAAGTCGCTTGATGGCTTCCTCTTCATTGGGAGCATACACTAAAAGATCATCGAGATAGCAGAGCAGTGTGAGGAAATTCTGATCTCCAAAGATGTTGGTCATGAGTCTCATAAAGCTGGCTGGACTGTTGCAAAGCCCCTGTGGCAAACGATTAAATTCGTATAGGCCCATGGGAGTCGTAAATGCGGTGAACTTTCTGTCTTCTTCAGACATGACGATGTTATAAAACCCGGAGGTCAAGTCCATTGCGCTAAAGAAGGCATTACCTCCCAAAGCTGCTAGACAGTCTGCCTGATGAGGTAAGGGGTGGGCATCCTTAACAGTCCGAGTGTTCAGCCAACGGTAGTCCACACACACTCTAAGATCTCCAGTCTTCTTCCATACTAATACCAGAGGTGAAGCCCACTCACTATAAGACTTGCGAATAATCTCTTGTTCCTCCATTTCCGAGAGTACGCTCCTCAACTTCTGATACTGAGCCGGAGGGACACGTCGATATGGGAGCCTGAAAGGTCGATCATCCAAAAGATGGATCCGATGGACGAAATCCTTGGCCTTCCCACAATCCAACTTGTGTTTTGAAAACACATCTTCATGCCTCATGCCTCTTGATTAGCTGCACTAACTGGCTTTTCCAATAAGAGGACACTTCACATGAGTCAATGTCTAAATCTCCAAGATTGAGTTCTTGCAAGCTATTACGGAGATCAAATGTAGGACAACTTTCATCACCATCAACATCTCCAATTATATTTTGGCTCTGTACACTCACCATCTTACTCTGATGATCAGGATACGCATCAAGAGATCCTCAACTGCCACAACGGGGAAAACATCAGCAATTTTGGAGTTCTTTCTCAGTGTTATCGGCTCATCAAGAGGATTTATCATCCTGACTGGAACCCAACCGTCACCAGACATGGAGGCTATAACTCTTCCCACCATGATGCTTTTCTTGTGGGTCTGTGCTTTGGGGGGCTCAATCATAATAGTGCTACCCATAGAAACAGGAGCGTTCACTGGAAGTTTGCCCCATACAAGGTGTTCCTGCTTGGGTAACAGAGTGACAGACTGAGCCAGTTTTGCAGTGCCCACTATGTCAGGGATCTTGTTACCCTTCCATCTGTTAATACCCGACAGCATGTTTAAGAACTGTTCAATTTCGGGTTCTCCAGTCGTCTCAGGACGGTTCATAACGTTCCAATAGCCAGAGTCTTGCTTGATCTGAGAAAGCAAGAACTTAATGACATTTGTCCCTAGAATTAGTTGATCCTTCTGTCCTGACACAACCAATGTAGGTACACTTACTAACTTGCCATACACACATTCATCTTTAGCTGATACATCCCACGTGGCTTGACTTTAACACCACCACACCCAACTAGAAGAATGTCTAGATGTGGCTGATCAGCTTGTGCAGACATACCCTTATTTAACAATCTATGTTCTGTCTCTTCGTTGATTGTGCAAGCCATAGATCCGCTATCTAACAGTGCTTGAACTAGGACACTATCATTTATCAGTACTGAGGTATAGAACAGACTATCTGACTTCTCTAACTTGGTGATGTTTTGAAACAGGACAATATCGTTGGAGACAGACTTACGACACTCTTCATAAACAGATAAATGATCATCATCTTTAGTGAGGGTTTGATGCTGCACACTCACATAGTCCCCTCCCAGATGTGAGTGCATCAGTTTTCCTGAACGCGCTGATCAGGAGTAGACGGTGTTGCAGAACTGACAACTTTGTGACAATGTTTTTGTTGGTGTCCAATCTCCAAACATGACAAGCATCTCCTTTCTCTCATACAGTGCGAGCGGGTAGAATGATTCCTGTCACCACAGACTCTACATGGTGACATGCCACGCCACTGAGCTGCTCTTGGCTGCAAAACAGGCAGGAGCAATGTGATTTGTGCGCTCCAAACACCCGTTCTAGCATACTCAAGACACGCTCTAAAGTGCTAGCTTCTGAAGTCACAGTTTCAGCGACTTTCAACAGACTTCCAGGGACATAAACAGGTGCAGCTGGATTCAAACACTCTTCCTTCGGGACAATATGCAGGGGGTTTGACACTTTAGCTGCGTTAACCTGGATGGAGTTAACTTCATGTGTGACTAGCGGTTTCTTAGACTGGATCTCCCTCTGATGTTCGTCAATGGCCTCCTGGATTTCTGTGACTGTCCATTTGCTAATAGGTTTACACCTAAACACACTGGAGAGGCTTGGTTCTGGACAATTCCTGATGAACATCATCGCAATTTCTGAACTCATTTTCTCCATCTTTGTGCCTTGCTTTTGCAAATGACCGTCTGCTAACTCAGCAGCCGCATTTAACCTAACCCAGTAGTCAACGGGACACTCACTTGGCCTGGGTTGTGTGTAGCGTAAAAAGTCAGCCAGAGGTTGGCACGATCCAGGATTGTCACTAAAGTAGCGCCGTAGCACATCATAGATGATTCCGGAGGAGATGGCTTCATCAGGGCTACTCTTGAGTCGGACTTTAACAATGCTCTTGGCCCTGCCTAGTAGACGACTCAGTATCTCGTCCACCTGATCTTTGTCTGTGCAACCTAATTTGTGGAGATACAATTCCATTAACTCTATCCATTCCTGAACTGTGTACTTGTCCGTTCCATCTCCTCTGAACATTGGGGGTTCTCTAGCATCTGGCTTTACTATATAAAGCTAACATTAGAGAGAGACTGACCCATACTGGAGGGTCCTGGGGGTGAGACTGGACTAGAGGGGGTCACTGGGCTTTGACTAGCTAGTAGTCTGGTGGCAATAGAACCCCCTATCTGGCTGCCTAGCTCACCAATAATATCCCGCAACTGCTGTGTAACATCAGTAGTATTGCTAGAAGTAGAGGTAGTTGGGCCAACAGGTCGATTTTCTGGTGTTTCAGATAATTGTGGACTAAAAACTAACATCTTAGGCTTACCAATAACATGTTCCTCTACCCCCAACAACCCTCTATACCCCTCCCAAAGCAAGGTGTCACCATATCAGAAGCTTTACTAAACCCTGCCATAGTGTACATTCACAAGAAAAAACTAAATAAACACAAAATAACTGACCTCAGAGAATGTCAGACAGGTAAAATGAGGTAGAACCACTAATATGATGAAAAAAATAATCTGCAGAAAGGTCTTTCTTTGGCCGCCTTTCCTGCGACAGCTACTCAGCACTCAAACATCAGAAATCTGGAGCAACTCCGGTGATCGGCTGCGGCTGATCCAGTTGATCCGGGTCACGGCACCATTTTATGTAGCGGTTTTACTCTGGTTGTGTACTTTTTTCTCTTTTAACAATGAAGCAACGCTGATAGAAGATCCTGACATCTCTTTTTATTCTGCAAAAAACACAGAGCACATGTAACCGTGTGCACAACTTGTCTCTCTCCTCACTCGTGCTCGCATTAGCAGAGCGAGAGACAACACACCCCAGCCTCACTGGCGGCAAAAATACATCTAATGTGTAACAATATACACAAAGTAATCAGTGCAAAGTATTTACATGACAAAAAGACCAAAATAAAACAGAACACAGATTAGACAATATAAATTAAAATTAAGTAAATAGTACAAAACTGACTGCACATCCAAAACATAAATCAAATACATCAAATAAACATTTAATGTGTCTACCCTTGCAAGATACAGATTTTTTATAACATACCCATATGCAGTTTAATGCACATCTAACATCCATCAATGCACACATATATAGAACGAATTGAACATATAACATACCTGCAAAAACACAGAGCACATGTAACCGTGTGCACAACTTGTCTCTCTCCTCACTCTGCTCAAACAAAAAACGAAAAACTAGTAAGCTAAACAAACACGGTAAATATTCATATAAAATAAGCAGAGAGCTTCATGACATCGGAGCTTTAAATCAACATGTCTTTTTTCTTGCCATGAATTAACACTTTAACTTGTTTATTAAAGTTTTATAACTAACTCTTACCGTGCTCGCATTAGCAGAGCGAGAGACAACACACCCAGCCTCACTGGCGGCAAAAATACATCTAATGTGCCGCTGCGCGCACGAGGCATACCGTGTGTCACTAATATGTGCTCTACCTGACACAAACGCTGCATATATATGTTTCCGCACGGTATAACTATACACATCTTATATAAAAAAAATATATAAAAACACTCAAAATAACAATAAAAAGTTTTGTGAAGTTCACATAGGTTGCTTAACAATTATTAACCAGGCACACTTACAACAAAGTTTCAGAGACTGGAAAACGTCTCTAAGGTTACGTATGTAACCTCGGGAGAAGGAACAAGATGCTGTGTCTGGACGATATACGAATGCTTCCCACATGATGCGGCTCTGAAGCACGTGTTCAATTACGCCAATCGAAAGATGAAACAACATATGCACAGTGCGTCACTGGCGAGGTGACGTCATCAACCAAAAAGTACAATGCGGGCATCCAGCTAAAATAAGCAGCCTGAAGCGCAGACAGGGATGCCGATGGTATGGCTACGTGGTGCAGTGTCTCATTCCCTTGGGGAACCGAGATTGCATACGTAACCTTAGAGACGTTCCCTTTAGGAACTCAACTGCATCAGAATACTGCCCAATCACTGTCACGGTGGCGATGACTGATCTACTATTACCTGATCTTAACTCCTCCCCCTGAGAGACTGACTGGTGTAATTGGCGTAAACTCTGTTACAGCACAACTAGTCAGCTCATTCCAGAGTCTTTGGATACATTACTGGCTGCCAGGCCCCCTGAGTACTGGCTGCCCATTATAGGCCACATCCGCCATGAAACGCTGGATGGGGAATAAAGGTAGAGGTACCACATGCACCAGAGGTGCTGTTTGCCTGTTGTGCGTAACCCTCATATAGGTCCATACGTGTTTGGTTGACAGAACAGAAGGAGTTAATAGAGGCACCTGGTCACCAGGCCTCCATGAGTACTGGCTGTAAGAAAAGTCCACAGCACTGTGAAAAACCTAGGGTTAGGGGTCAGGATCCCGGTCTAGATGCCATGTCTAGCTGATAAAAATGGATGAAGGTGGGAGGACCACCCCGCCGCCTAACATATATCTGCCAGTGGGGCCTTAAGGATCCACACCTTAGAGGCAGCCACTTCTGTAGTGGAGTGCGCTCTGATTCCTCCTGGTACAGGGGGCCCCTCGTCTTCATATATGAATATATGAATGAAATAAAATTTGCCATTTAATAGACACTTGTAACATTATGCCTAAAGTATTTATTAATGTTTTTAAGACCCTAAGTCTTAAAAACATTATATTAAACATGCCAGACCAGTTAAAATTTCTTCTAATAATGACCGAGAACCAGTCAGGACCGGCCATTTCATCTCATGATTGTGGGTGTTTAAGTTTATAATTTGCATGCATGATTTTAACTTTTAAAATGGAAAGTAAAAAAAATAACAAATTAAATTCCATTAGGCATTAAATTAAATTCTCACTCAAAAAAACTTTATTGGATGAACTCAATTTAACAGAGGACAGGGTTTCATCCAATAAATATGTCTAAATCATAAAAAACTAATTCATGCAGTGAAATGTAATTGAGTTGGGTCAACTCAGTTTGATCAAAAATGTTTAATGCTTGTTGATATAAAATTTAACACTTAACTTAAAAATAAGTAATGAGGCAAAAATCCTTTTAATCCCCTCTAGAGAGAGACAAGAGAGACAAAACTAGGTTTATATGTTTTAAGGAAAAACTCTCAAATAAAGTAAAACAATAATTATTACTTTAAGAAATCATTTAACAAAACAGTAAGAGGATATTTTTAAACATGAATTTTTTTAACACATCAAAAAAAATTTAACACATCATAAAAGTAACATACATGTCCAACTCAAAACTAGACTAGATCTAGATTAGAAGTACTTGTATTGTATATCTGTGTTTTCACATGAAACATGCAGAAACATCACTGTAGTTTCTTGTGTTAAGGTGAGTGTGCATCAGTTTATAAACTATGCAATATTGCTCAGAAAGAAGAAAAACATCATAATTTTTATTTGCTGGATCTTTGCATTCAACTTGTTTTCATTCATGTTTATTATGTTTTTTTAGAAAAACTCAAAGGTGTAATTTATGTTCAGAAAAACTTAAGTCAAGAACATAAATTAGACGGAACTCAGTATTGTGTAATGCCTGTGCTTGCAATGACATTTTATGCATCCTCAATGTCTGAAGCATGAATATAATAGAACACTTTGAATAATCCCTGTTTAAAATGTAAGATTTTTTAAATAAATAAACAAATTGCATTGCTACTGTTAATTCCTAAATGTAATGTTTCCTGCTCGATTTGAAATACAAAAAATTTGTTAGAATATATATTAAAGAAAAATTTGGCGGAAAGTATTAAATTCAGTCTATTTATTTGTAATTAATCAAGATATTGAACCACCCTGTAAATATAGAGTTGCATTAAGACACTTTGGAAATACCCTTTATAAACTTTGGCCTAAAGCACGTGTGAAATTCGTCCAATCAAATAGCAGTACACCACAACCGGGAAGTGATGCTACATAAACATTTTATTGCTGCGATAAGCTTTTTCTTTTTGTTGTGTGTGTGCATATATAAAGAAAATACAAGTTAAAATGATACAGTGGGGGATACAGTGTGCTTTTCTCATGTCTGTGATTTATAACTGGCTCGGATACACACTCCCTGTGTGTTGTTGGTTTGGGATTAGGGAAAGCTAAGTCAGCTTTCGAGGGGGCTGACTGTAAGCATTGTTAGCAGTTAATTCTAATGCACATGCTCTGCCCCCGCCTGGCTATGCCAGGCACTGAATCTCCAAAGTTATGTATATATTATTTTAAAATATTATAAATAAATACATGTATGATAAATAAATAAAATAATAAACAAATGAATAAGAATAGGGCTCCTATACAAAGCTAGCAGAAGAGCATGAAATGAGCCTTGCCTTCTCACTTCCTGACCACTAGCCTTGTGGGCCTTGCTCAGGCTGTGAAGACTTTGCGAAATCTTTACACCAGAGAGAGGCCGAAGCATTAAACATCTTCCTACAAAAAGGTAAAAAATGTAAGAATAAGGGGAGTGCGGACTTGCCACCATGCTCCCCAGCGTATGTGGAGCTTGTGAAGGTTGTAACCAGAGCAGCAGCTAGGCTCAGCACACAAAAAGAAAGCTGGCCAAAAGCATGGGTATCTTGACACAGCGTTTCATTCACTCAAGGAACCATACGTTTTTTTTACCTTATTTAAATCACACCTTAAATGAGAATCTATAAGAATCGATATCGATAATCAGAAACTTTTACATTTTTTATTTTCTTTGTACTTTTTGTAAAAAACAAATAGTGTAGTTGAATACTTTATTTTTAAGAAACAAAGGTAAATATAACACAATTTAATTACACTCAAAGAAAAAAAAAAAGTATTTGTAATTAGTTACTTTTCACCAGTGACTGTTAATTATTTAAATATATTTATATATAACTTTTTAAATATATCACAAATTAAAAAATGTTGGAAAACAAGAACGTTAGACCATTTTACACCGAATCTTCAGAATTAAGTTAGGGAACACTGGATTAAAAAATGTTCCATATAATATATAAAATAAGTAGATGAGAATTTACACAAGACAAAGATTATTAAGTGCTTACATTTATAAGGTGATGTGCAGTAGAGGACAGCAATTAATGTGCGTTGAGAAGTGGATGAAAACGAAAAGGCCAAGTTTTTTTATAATAGCATTGTGTAGCAGTGGCTGCTACTTCAGTATAGAGGTGTGTGTAGATGCGGACCCAGAGACAGGAGTGATGAGACCATGATGTGAAGGCCTTTATTGAAATCAATTACATATGAACTGTTTGTACCGTTTGTACTGTCTGTACCCGCCAGTGCAGAATTATGATGCATGTAAACTAATTATATAAACTAATTATATAAAAGTTTCATGAATTCCTACAAATCTAAAGCAGTCGTATTGCAAAACATCTAATGTTTTAGCATGGTTCATTACCATGGTAACGAAACATGGTTACATACATAACCTGGAGCTGTTTCCCCTCAGAAACTCTGCATTTAAATGGATTGTGAATGAGATACCCATGTTGTCCTAGCATATAACATGAGGACACTGGATCCTGTGGTTTTCACCAGATCTGGGCACAGAAAGTTAAATCTTTTCTAGCCTGAGTCCCAGACAGATTGAGGACAGAAGACCGGCAGTTCCATTGTCTCTGGCACTGCACAAGGCACTTTAATTCATACCTGGGCCATGGATAGAGGAAGGCCAATACCATGCTTGGCACAAAGTCATTTGAAAACAGCTTAGAGAAATTTTAAAACAGCTTAGTTACTGGCAGTCAAATTAAGGTAAATACATGGCACTTACTCAAATATCTAATAAAACCAAAATAATTTATAATATAATCATAATAAGAAGTTAACCCTTTTAATACATGACCACTGACATATGCGCAATAGCACATGCTTAACTCATGACTGTTCCCCAACATTCTTAACCTTATGCATTGAGAAAAAGTCCTCAAGTTTATTAAGCACCACTGCAGAGGTCCCCCATGCAGCAGGCCAACATTTATCAGGCCCTCTGAAAAAGCCTTTGAAACGTCTTGTCAGCGTTAATGCTTTGCCCTGAAAGAATATCTTAGAAACTTCCTGTGTTAGGGAAGTATGGATTTGTGAAAGTATGCATCCTTGAAATCTAATGTAAAAAAAATCTTGGACTTGATTTGTAACAAGACTTTTTGATGGACAGCATCTTGAACTGAAGCCATCTGCTAGCCCAGTTCTCCCCCGGCAGGTCTAAGATCAGATGCAATTTTTCATTCTCTTTTGGCTCTATGAGGTACTGGCTGTAAAATATGGATTGCACCTGGTTAGGAGGAAATCAGTTTTTACTTTTTGTTCCATAAAGGCAAAGCCTGGACACATTCAAGTGGAGCATCCCGCTGAACAACGGCAGGTGAGACCAAAACTGTATACTGTAGCTACTCTTTACACTATGCAGGACCCACTGCAAGACAAGGCATAGGCATAAGCTTTTACACTGTAAAGAAGTCTACTGTGGGAACCACCCATTGGTTTTCGATATGTCTTGGGCCACCAACTCAGTGGCCTGAATCTCGGTACTGGCTTCTGGTGGTGCTATGGTCAAAGACCCAGGCACTAGTGGTTGGGCAGTGCCTTTTTTAAGGGATCACTTCAGTTGGGACTCCATGGGAATTTCTACAACCTGACGCACCGAAGGTGAAAGGGATAGTAAGATATCTCACTGGGGAGACTGTGGAAGTTCGGACACTATAAGCCACAGCATGATCTTTTCCTCACCAGCTTTCAGGGACTGTTCCCGAAGGCTCTCTTTGGGAGATAAGATTCACCTTCTTTCCCCAAAGTCCCTAGTTGCGGCCAGTGCCTTGATACTTCCACCCTCAGTGAAGAGTATTGATGCTGCTCTTTTGTGCTGTTTGGCAAAAGGAGCTTGATTTTTAGTGATGCTCTTGCTGGAAACAGCAAGGCAGGTACATCTACAATGCCACCGATTGAGTCTTCGCCTCCTAGAACCTATCAATGACTGATTGTACAGCATCGTGGAAGAGGCCCAATGGGGCGACAAAGGCATCAAGGGGTAAGCTTGTCCTCAATACCAGACAGGCTTAATCGCAGATGGCTCTCTGTGGCCACCACAATAACTGCCATAGTGCGGCCAACTGCTCTGGCCCTAAGAGACAAATGTGGCCTGACGCAGTTCTTGAACCATATATGCTTTTCCTACCAATGCAGATGTTGACTTTAGTAGCTTGGGGGGGCCCCCAACAACTGTGCTGCACCTAGGAACAGACAGCTATCCAGCATCTGTTAAGCCCATTTCATCGCCTGAAAACCGTATGCCTTAGTCCCTGCTATGTTGGATTATGGTAATCCATAGGCACTTAACAGTCTGGCTGAATACGGATGAATTCCATGCTCTTCAACTTGATCGAGGCCTACAGAGCTAGCGACTGAGAAAAGGCTGGGCCCATCTTATGCTTTTCACAAGCTCTGCTTGGGACTCATAATTTTTAAACATAGCCAGTTGGGAGTGAGGCGAGCACATTGGCAACTGCTCTCTGTCAGCCCCCTCGAAAGTCACAACACAGAGTTAGTGCGTATCCATGCCAGGTATGAATATGTGGCAAAGAAAAACACACTCTTACACATGACAAATAAGAAGAGAAAAAGAGCTTATTGCGGAGAAACACGTTTGAATTACTTCTTGTTCGATGACATCACCTGCCTGTGCTTAATGCTTTTCTGTTTCACATGTGGCCTAGGCCAACTATTATAAAAGGGTGCTCCCAAAGCATTTAGACATAGCTTGAATTCCTAAGGGGGAACTTATTTTCTTATTCATTTACTGACACATAGCACAGTTTAACCTTTCTGCTAATAACAAAATATTTATAGAGTCCTACTTATGATCCAACCCCCTCAGGGCCCTTTAGCTTCTCCTTACAAATTATTCTTGATTTAGAAAATTTACTTATATACTCATACACAGTCTCCCAGCCACCCAGGGCAAGTAGATTGTCACAAAGTATTAGCTTATCCAGAGTAACAAATCTTAATTAGAGAAATCTTTGAATCCTTTTCTGTCTTTCGACTTTTGCCATTATGCATCATGACGTTGCGTGTATATTTGCTGCCCTTAAGGTTGCCGCAAGCAAATAAAGCACATTCTCATTATTGGCATAAATGATACTGTCCGCTTTTTGTCAACAAGGGAAAATTTTTTTTTTTTTTCATTTTTTTCAAAACAGGCAGATCTTCAGAATCTGGTGAAAAGGTTTAGAAGGTTTGCTACTTTATTCTTGTACATTAAAAAACATCTTTTTCAAGTAATAACAAAATGATTGTGTGTACTTGATGCCTCTAGTTAAGATTATGTAGACTGTAAATTTAGAGACATTTGAAAACAGTTTAGTCACTGGCAGATTTCAAAATACAGGTAAAGACCTGCCACCCACCTAAATACCGTATTAAATAATTTTTAATATAATCATAATAAGTAGAAGTCTATTGTTTCCATTTTTTCTACATTGTTGCTCCTCTCCCCAAAGCATCCTAGATTCATGGACTTTTTAGACTAAGGTCTAGTGAATCATTATTGATGTATGCATTGTAAAAGAATCTTTGAATGTTGTTAAACATTTTCTTTCCTTAAGCCATCATACTCCTTAACAGACAGAACTGAACTACCTTAACTTACACACACACTCAAAACAGATAAATGTTTACAGCAACATGGAAACACATTTTTATTAAGCGCGGTCACTTTAAATGCTGATTGCAGAAAATCTCACCGATTGTTTACTTGCACATACCGCTCTTACCTGCACATTTGGTATGGCTCTATTTAAAAGTACTGTACAGTATTATGTTTCTTTCTGTATTGTCTGTATAATGTAATGTTTGTATTATTTATTGCACCTGCTGTTTTGCTCTGATTATCCCCATTCTCATGTTTTTAGGTGGCTGATACAAACTACATGTAAATGGAAATAAATCAGTTTTTTAAAAAACAAACACTTAATTGCGATTGCTTGCTTTTTTGTACATCTGTAATAAAAAAACTGTTAGGACATTAACACTAATGTCTATGTAACAGGAAGCAGACTCAAAACATATCATTGAAATCAAACAGATACATTTTTTTACAGAAGTAAACACAAAGCAGTAGAAACTGCAAACTTATCAAACTTAGAGTCATTAAAACAAGTAACACTTAAGCAAACATAGGATTACCCAAAACATCAGGCATACACAAAGTGACTTCAGAGATAACTTTTATTTGCCAGTTGCGTGAGAGGTCTAAAATTCTCAGAAGTCCTTTGAACATGAGAGCAACACGAAACCTTGAAACACAGAAGAGAGAGTCCTACTTCCTTAGTTGAGACCAGACAGTAAAACTGAGGTGAGGTGACTGACTTAAATAAGGCTAGCTGGGTAATTAGGGAATGAGGTGCAGATGCATGTATTATGTATTCCGGAGAAGGTAAGTGGCGAAGCGTGGTGGAGCCTGGTGTGTCTGTGACAGGATAATTGTCTAATATGCAAAAGACCAGTAGATGCTATGGTAATATAAGCATATAAGAACTATTTCAGTAAACTTTTCACCAATTAAAAAATATTTGTCGTTGCAAATATTTGATTTAAAAAAAAAAAATATCTTGATGCAGTTCACAAACTCTGTCGGGCCACAGACTTACTAACGTGACGGCCAGAGCCATCGGCCATTCAATGGCAGCTATGGTGGCCACTGAGAGACACCTATGCCCCAGCCTCTTCGGCATGAAGAAGAAAGATAAGGCTTACCTTTTGGATGCCTAAGTTGCCTCATTAGGCCTATTCTGCGATGCAGTTCAATTGGAAGTTGGGAGGTGTTGGAAGGTGAAGACAATGTGCGGCATTCCAGAGGTAACTACCTCCCCATGTCCAGGTCCGAGGCCTGGAAGGATGCTGGGCGGGAACATCCCCTGAAATCTAGATGCTCATACCCCTTCGCACAAAGGCACAGTGTCGATACCCGCATTCCGTTAGAGATTGAGGTAAAGAGGCAGTGATCGTCACTCTCCTACAAAAAAAAACAAGGAAGAGGTCCTGACACCATCAGGGCCTGGTCTCTGGGCACAAACACTCCTGGGGAAGGAGATCATACCATTGTAAACGATACCCTAACCTGAACGGAGAAACATCTTTCTAACCCTGCTTCAGGGCTCTTCCAAGATCAAAATCCTGGCAACTTTACCCAACGTTGCTGTGGTAAAAGAAAACAAAATAAAATAATGTTAGCATTACATAGAGATTATCTCCATGAATAAATCAACTATTTATTTATAGAAATAGATTTCTATTTTCTAAAATTTCTAACTTTATTATTTTTTGAATGCATAGCCCATAAAGAGTATGCACAAAAAAACTACTGTTCAAACAAACAGTAATCCAAGTTTAGGATCAAGCTAGTGACATTGTCACAGCACATAATGTTTTTGGTTTAAAGTGTTTGGTGCATTTATAAATAATTATTATTATTATTAAAAATTATAAATAATATTTGAACTTTCATTTCATTGAACACTGCTATTTTGGTAAATTGGGGTAACTTACACACAATGCTTTTATCCTCATTTGTGCAGCTCTGGTTTACAAAATGCCTGGTGTCAATCGGGGTATAGAGACAAAATGTGTTACAGTTACTGAAGAATTTCGAGTTTAAATGATACGTTTACAAAATATACATTTCCTTGATTTTTAAATAGCACTCTGATATATGTGGAAAATCAGTTCCTCATCTCATGCATACAGTCTCAGTTGTAATTAGAATGGAAAAAAAACAAAGGCCACCAGCTGCTCAAATGAAGTAGCCAGTGATATCACGAACCAAAAATACCTTCTATCAGAATTAATGTGAAATAGCCTTTTAAAGGTCATTTGGTTAAGAGACTGCAGTAAGTGTTCAACAAGCTGACATTTGTCTGTCTGCTGACCCCACAGATGGTGCTTTAATTTTTTTTTCCATTTTATATTATATATTATACCATTTGCTGGAATATTATTATTATATTTTCCCGTATTATGTAAACTGTTGCATGAATGTCTTTAAATGAGCATGTTGATGCTTGATCTTCTTCTTCTTCTCCTTTTGGCGGTTCCCTTTTAGGGGTCGCCACAGCGAATCATCTGTCTCCACCTAAATCTATTGTTTACATCCTCTTCACTCACACCCACTAACTTCATGTCCTCATTTATCGCATTCATATACCTCCTCTTTGGTCTCCCTCTTTGCCTTCTGCCTGGTAGCTTTATTTCTAACATTCTCCTACCAATATATTCGCTATCTCGTCACTCCAAAGAAAACCTCAACATCTTCAGCTCTGCTACTTCCAGCTCTGCCACTTGTCTCTTCCTCAGCACCACTGCCTTTAAACCATACATCATAGCCGGTCTCACCACTGTCTTGTACACCTTCCATCTTGATTCTAGCTGATATTCTCCTGTCACACATCACTCCTGACACGGTTCTCCGGCCATTCCAACCTGCCTGGACTCGCTTCTTTACCTCTTTCTTACGTTCTCCATTGCTCTCGACTGTCAACCCTAAGTACTTAAACTCCTGTACCTTCTTCACTCAAACACATGTACTCTGTCTTGCTACGACTGACTTTCTTTCTATGACTGACTCTTCTCTCCAGAGCAAACCTCCACCTTTCCAGGTTTTCCTCCACCTTCCTCCAATGTCATCTGCAAACATCATTGTTCAAGAAGATTCCTCTCTGACCTCGTCTGTCAAACGATTCATTACCAGCAAACAAGAAGGGGCTCAGAGCTGATCCCTGATGCAGTCCCACCTCCACTTTAAACTCCTCTGTCTCATCTACTGCACACCTCACCACTGTCCTGCTCCTCTCATACTTATCCTGCATCACCCTGACATACTTCTCTGCTATTTCTGACCTCCTCATACAATACCACAGTTCTTTTCTTGGTACCCTGTCATATGCTTTCTCCAGGTCTACAAAAACACAATGCAGCTCCCTATGACCATCTCTGTACTTCTCCATCAGCATTCTCAGAGCAACAACTGCATCTGTAGTGCTCTTTCTGGGCATAAAGCCATACTGCTGCTCACAAATATCTACCTTCCTCCTTAACCTAGCTTCCACTACTCTTTCCTATACCTTCATTCATTAACTTTATGCCTCTGTAGTTGCTGCAACTTTGCACACCTTGTTCTTAAAGATAGGCACCATTACACTCCTCCTCCATTCCTTAGGCATCTTTTCACTCACTAAAATCCTGTTAAACAATTGAGTAAGAAATTCCACTGATGCCTCTCCTAGACATTTCCACACCTCCACTGGTATTTCATCAGGCCCAACCGCATTTCCTCTTTTCATCCTTTTCAAAGCCATCCTAACTTTGCATGTACTAATCTTTTGAACTTCCTGCTCCACATTGTTTAGCTCTTCTACCCTTTTCTCCCTTTCATTCTCCTCATTCATCAACACTTCAAAGTACTCCTTCCATCTTCTCTGTACACTCTCCTCAGTTGTGAGCACCTTTCCATCTCATTCCTTAATAACCCTAACTTGCTGCACATCCTTCTCATCTCGATCCCTCTGCCTTGCTAACCTAAGTCCTTCTCTCCTTCTCTAGTGTCTAACTTAGTGTACAACTCATCATATGCCTTCTGCTTGGCCTTAGCCACTTCCTTCTTCACACTGTGCCGCAAATCCTTGTATTCCTGTCTACTTTCCTCAATCTTTTCCATGTCCCACTTTTTCTTGGCTAACCTCTTTCTCTGTATACTATCCTAAACTTTGTCATTCCATCACCAAGTCTGCTTATTTTCTTTCCCCTTCCATATGACACACCTAGCACTTTTTCTCCTGTCTCCCTGATCATTTCTGCTGTAGTTTGCCATTCATCTAAAAACACTAGCTGGCTGACCAGAGCCTGTTTCAACTCTTATCTAAATTCTTCACAGTATTCTTTCTTTTTCAGCTTCCACCACTTGGTTTTCTTCTCTACCTTTGATCTCTTCTTCTTCCAGACCGACATCTTCATTCTACACACCACCATTCTATGCTGTCTGGCTACTCTCTCTCCCACCACAACTTTACAGTCACTAATCTCTTTCAGATCGCTTGGTCTACATAAGATGTAATCTACCTGTGTACTCCTTCCTCTGCTCTTGTGAGTCACTAAATGCTATTCTATCTTCTAAAAAAAGGTATTAACCACAGCCATCTCCATTCTCTCAGCAAAGTCTACTATCATCTGTCCTTCACTGTTCCTTTCCCTGACTCCAAACCTGCCCAACACTTCCCCATCACCTCTGTTCCCCTCACCAACATGTCTGCGCCTATCACTACTCTCTCTCCTCTGGGAATACTCACTATTACCTCATCTAACTCACACCAGAACCTCTCTTTCTCCTCTAACTCACAACCTACTTGTGGGGCGTAACCACTTACAACATTCATCACCCTGTCTGACACTTTTTTCACCTCTAGAACATTCTTCACAAACTCCTTTTCAGGATCACTCCCAACCCCATTTCTTTTCCTATCCACACCATGATAAAACAACTTAAATCTTGATCCAATGTTACGAGCCTTATTTACCATTGTAAATGAAAAGGATCTCACATGTTGCCTAAACTAATTGTTAGGTATGCACAGTATCAGACACATTACCGAGCTATATGAACAATAATTAGATTAGATTAGATTCAACTTTATTGTCATTGTGCAAGGTACATGTACAGAGCCAATGAAATGCAGTTAGCATCTAACCAGAAGTGCATAAGTGGCTTATTTACAATAAATAGCAATGTAATAAATAGGGTATGAGGTTGATACAGTACAGAGGTGGGTAAATAATGTACAGAAGGTATATGGATAGAATATAGACGTGTAACAATAGATAGTTATAGATGGTGTACAGATGCATAATGATAAGGTAGTGCAAAGTACAGAAGTGGCAGTGCAGTAGTAATTAATACTGTATATAATACTGTAACAGCCACAGGAAAGAAGCTGTTTTTCAGTCTGTTTGTGTGGGCTCTGAGGCATCGGTAGCGTCTACCTGATGGGAGAAGAGTGAACAGTCCGTGGTTGGGGTGAGAAGGATCTTTGATTATGCCTCTCGCCCTTTGCAGGCAGCGTTTTTTGTGTATGTTCTCCAGGGTGGATAGCTGAGTGCCGATGATTTGTTGGGCGGTTTTCACCACCCTCTGAAGGGCTGTGCGGTCTGAAGCAGTGCAGCTGCTGTACCATACTGAGATGCAGTTTGTGAGGATGCTCTCGATGGTACTGCGGTAAAAGTTCTTCAGTATCCTGTTGCTGAGATGGGACCAGGAAAGAAGAGTTCAGAGACCAGGTGAGATCCTCAGAAATGTGGATTCCTAGGAACTTGAAGCTAAGTACACGCTCAAGTACTTATAATATGAGTAATTTGATATAACATCTAAAATTATACACTGATATAACACAAAAGTAGAAATTTGCTGCTAGCAGTATTGTAGCGCTCAGCGACGAACCCCTGTAGAAAATCCTTGCAAGACAAAAGACAATGGCAAAAGATAACCTGAGAGCTTTACAAATAATCCCACGTCCCAAAATAGTTTAAGTATCGGAGAGTACCAAGGTAAAAAAAAAAACGGTACTCGTATTAGGTCTTTAATATTTAGACGCTGTGCACTAGTATGGTATTCAGAGAAACAACTAACAGGATGAGTGTAATTGAGCTGAGTTTTTTTGTTAAAAGGTGTGTTGGACAAATAAAAAATCTATGAAACAGTTTTTTTGGAAATAAATTCTGACTAAAGAAACTCTAACTGCTAGAGGCTACACTAATCATCATCCCCAATGACATCGTACTTATAAGAGAGAACTGCATGAGGCATGTGTTTTGAAGACTTAATTTCTTTATTGCAAACAGTTTTTAAAACATACAAAAATAAATAAAAAGAAGCTAATCAGCCAAAACTCTTTTTCAGAAGGCCTAGAAGGACACATTTGTCTCAACAGACCTCTGTCTTAGACAATGTGTCCACACACATCAAGGTGAGCTTTATATTGGCAGGTTATAGTATGACAGATACCCTAAGCATACTACCAATGCTTCAGTGGAGTGGTCCAGAATATTTTTGAACCTTAAACAAAGCTCATGCAGCAATCCGATCTGAATCTGTTTTAAAAATTTAAATAGATTAAAAAATTGCTGTCTCCCTCTTATGCGGTTGAGATTATAAGTAAAGCAAAACAAAGATCGAAATCTTTTTTGTGCAAAGATAAAAGAGACAGATGTGATCTATCAAGTTCTGACCTACGGAAGTTATGCAACAGACGTTTAATTTTTTTGGTTTAATTTAGCTTCGAATCACAATAAAACCTGCACATTTAATATTTAATACATTTAATTTGAAATGTTGTTTAAATATTAAACATTCTATTGTAGTCTTTATTTACTGAGTCTCTGGGCTACTGTTATGTCCATAACCCATGCTGTACAACAACAGAAAAAATACAGCCTTCTACTACCTAATACCTTAACTCCTCTTTTCCCATGAACCACTTAACTTAGGCACACCCCACCTTAGGAACCCCACCCGTTAAAACAATTTGGCTATAACTAAGATTAGCATCCCTGCCATTAGAACATTACATGAGGAAACCTACTTTTAGTGACATTACACTTTTTTTAATGTGTAAATACATAGGTAAAGTGCTATAGGTTAGCAATGATAAACACCAACTAATCTTTTTTTCTACATAGCCTTTTTATTTTTTCAAAGGCACAATTATGAGAGTATTACAATCCTGTGTGAAGATGAAGTTAACGTCTTATAGACTTAATGTGGAGACGTTGTGCACTTAGATTCAGGAGTAAAAGTCACATGAACTATCTAAAATAAACATTTTATTTGGCTATTATTTTGCAAACAAATATTTTAGTAAAATAGTCGTTTTTATATTCAGGTTGACAGCTGACTGTGCGCTCTGGTGCGTAGGATAAAAAATGACGGGACACAGGAGTGGACTAAATTTGTTTCGCAATTCTTTTTGCTGCAAGTCTATTTATTAAATTCAACTTTATATTAAATTAATATCAAATAAACATTGATAATTTATGAAAGTTTATGTTTTATTCCAAAATTTCTTTTGTTGCACGCAGACAAAATCTTGGCTGTTGAACTTTGTTAATTTTATAAATACAAAACACAGTAGTTTTCTATACATAGCCTAAAGCTAAAAAACTATACATGCAGTGTTATCTTCATTTAGATGTCAAAAAGTCTTTGTGGTTCCAGATGTTTTTTCTCTAGGAAACTCCCTCAAATGGCTCTTAAGTGTTAAATGTTGCCAACTCCTGCACTATATCAACCTGACACAACCTCAACCATGGAAAAAAAAACTATTAATGTATGCACAGGATCATACTTATGTATCTCATATTGGACTGAAAAGGATTTTAATATTTTTGGAGGCTATACTGTGGTTATATCAAGCTGTCAGACAGTGGCTATATATTGCTCCTTGCACAAGACAATAAAATGGACTTCATGCAAATCTCACAGCTGCAAATTTATTTATTGGTTATCAACTACTTTGCCTAGTCACATTTACCATTGTAATATACAATGTATACAATTGTGTGTATGTCAGGTAAACTCTCGTTTCCACAGAACACAACCATTAGTATTTGCACCTTAGATGAATTCATTATTATGTAAAATGTTGATCAAGAAAATCTGGAGTTATTATAATGACTAGTTTATGGCTGAAATTTTATTTAAAACAAGCTAAATCTGTCATAAAAGCCTCAGCCACAATATTTGGAGCTGAGATTCCCACAATCAAGACGTTGCAGGGAAACGGTACAGAAGATTTTAATAGGTCTGGAATTGAAAATGTCCAAGCGTAATAGATAAAATGTTAAACATAATTGCCTGGCCAATTTGATAAATATATCTCTTTTATAGGTGCATTTTATCAAACTGTAGCTTATGTAATAGCATGCACATTTATCAGATAGCTTTTGCTTTGCTTGTTTTATTGCAGGGGGATTCCTGATACCTTTAAGCCAGATAGAAGACGGCTCAAAGAGAGCTGAATGATTGATGGATTACCAGATTCAAATATTTTAGTGTATTTTTACAATAACTAATAGCTATGATATATTACAACATCAACCAGCAAGTACACCCATCCAAATCTACATTAAAGCTTGTACTTCTATCTGGCTTATAGGAATCCTTAGTGAACATAGGGCTATCCGTTTGAAAAGTTATAATAGCTAATCTTTGGTTACTGCCATTGCTACAATCCTACTTAAATCTTTACATTAATTTTTTTTTAAACACAGGAAATACAGTGATTGCTTCCAAAAACATTTTATTTTATAGAAATAAAAACCTGTTTTTAAACAATTAGCTCATGACTCGCATAAAATCAGACATCTTAGGTTTAGGCAGGTGTACTTTTAAGAAGATAGCCTTCATTAAATCTAAAATCTAGCATTTTTTTTTAATTAAAGTACCCCAAAATTATGGTACTAAATATTACATGAATAATTTTAAGTTCGGTAAACGAACACATAGAAATTATATATATATAAAAAAAAATGGCTACAACATCTTCAACGTAGTCGTGCAAACAATCTATATGCTTTACTATTTCCAGAAACAGTAAAACCTCATGTGAATGACCTGGTGGAGAAGGTGGGTTGAGTCTGGTTCATCATGAACCCCAACCAGACTAAATGATATTGACAAGTAAACCAAATGTCAATCCTAACACTGTCTTAAGCAACACCAGCAGCCACTGTCAGTATCAGGTTTTCCCCCGTCGGCCTGAATGGAGCTCCAGTCAGCTTTTTATATACTAATAAATGTGTTGAGCGGTAGACAAACCATGGGACATCTGGGGTTTATCTAGGCACAGTAACTCAGGTACCACATCCACTGGGGCCTGCTGCTTTTTTACCTTTTTTTTGAAACCTTGTTTTCTGCTTTTCCTGTATTGTCAGTCATCCACATTAGCAGGAATTTGAGCCCTGGCAGTAAAGAGACACATTAAGGAGTTTTAATGTAGTGGCCAACCACAAACCATTGTATTGAATGTCCAAAGCAATGGGCACCATACAGAGCATAATTTGATAGACATATGTGAAGACTTCTTTTCTTCAGGTCCAGCATAGAGCTCGGGTCACTCAAGTTAAAAAGACAGCACCTCTTCAGCATCCCTATTGTAAACAGCAGAAAAGTGCATGCCTACAAGGCAAAATTGTTGATGCAGACAGCACATCAAAGTGGTGGCAAAGACTCCCACCCTCGTTGATAATTAGGTAGATTAACAGAGCAAACAGCTGTAACAGAGTCACCAGTACCGCCAGATCCTCACCCTGATCATGCATGCACTTAATCGGCAGAGTTTTAATAACCTGGCTTTCTGTCTGTTTTCTTAGATTTTAGTTTTTCTTCCTTATTCAGTCTCTAGTACTACCCTCTTCTTGTGTGAGTATCATCAATTTTATATGAATGTTATCCTCTTTCCTAACCCTAACCCTAACCCTATCACAATTTAAAGTGTGCTGAAGTCAATGGGGGAAAAACTCTGTGAGGCTTCCTGGATCCTGCCTTGTTAATTGACCCTAAAAGCCATAGAGTGTACTGCGACAAATAGCACTTCTCACCTTTACTTTAATGCATTCATAGGATTTGAATTAAAAAAGCATTTTTTACTACCCAGTTTTGTAATTGTAAGGTTTTTATTAACAAACCAATTTCTTAGCAACATCCTCACCTTTAACCCCTGAATCTACTTGTAGTTGTCAGCATTTTTAGATGCACGATATTTTTATAACTGCATACATTTCCTAGATCAAGTTTCATAGTCCTTTTAAAAATAAAAAGCTTTACGCTTCAGTAAATAATTATTAGGTAAATATAGAGTACAATAGAAAGCAATGTCCTTTCATCCTCTTTTTAATCTATAGCTGGTAATTAGTATATTGCTTGAATGCTTCTATGAATCTCTGAAGTCATTTAAAAAAACACATAGTCCTCTACCATTTTTACCAATATACATTCTCCCTTCTGTGTTTTAGTTGCTTTCTTTAACAATGTAGCAATCGATCATCATTTTATTTTGCTACCTGGCATACAAGCCAGCCATGAACAAGGTGAAAAAGGACACCCTCTCTTTTAAAACATTTTTCTTTCTCCACTGTTGGTGAATATCGAGAACAGTGTAGCTAGAACAATGTGCAATTAATTTAGTGAGTGGTGTTTTCACTGTAAAATCACAAGATTTTTTCTTTTTAGCAAGTAGTGATAAAAAGATGAATTTGGGCAAGGCTATTTAGGTAATAAGCTGGCACAAAGAAATTAAATTTGGTGACAACGATTTTTCTGGCTATTCTGGCTTCTGCAGCTAATTTAGACCACCAATAACAGAGTAAAATTTCTGGTAGACCTTCAGGCAGCTGATTTTCAGTTTTTGGTAGACCGAAATTAATTTAAGTAGTCTAAATTAAAAAAGAAAACATTATTTTTAATTGTATAACAATAAATTTACAATAATTAATACAAATATTTGGTTCTAACTGAACATCCTATTACACTATTACGTTTTTTACATGTTTAAATAAATACTATTAATTAATTAATCGCTTAATTAATATACTATAATTAATATGCAAAAGCATCAACATATATTTTTCTTCCTATTAGATTACCTGACGGGCAGGGCGAGGACACATGTTGGTAGTCCAACTGGAACACACAATAGCTCGTTGGAATAGCGATTTTACAATCCCTGAATAATGTAATCTACTTTATGCATGGACTACAGCCATCAACTGTTTCCCTATTATTTTCTACTAATATATTCCATCCTTAACCTGAAACCTCCCACATGGGAGCTGAGCATGTATGTCGGGCATCATAATAATCTCATCTTTTTGAACAAAGTAAATAGAGACACATGGCTCAAATATTACAGCTGGGAATAAGACCAGTCAAATTATTATTGTCGATCATAGTTGGATTTAAACCATCATAATAACATTTAATCTTCGGAAAGGTATCTGGGTGTCAGCAGATTGCTTTGCACAAAATACATTAATTCTCCATCACTTCATCCAATTACCATTTATTGACACGGTGGGGGTCTATTAAAAATGAATTCAGGTGCAGTAATCAGATGCCACTTTTGCTTTTCTCCTCTTGTCCTATTATTCTCTTATCTAAAAGTCACAGCTTGATAATAGTCAAAAGAATTTTTATTACCTTTTTTTACATTAACCTAATATATGTATGCTAAGATTTTGACTCGTTAAAACCCAAGCGCACTTTACAAGGATGCATTTAAAATAGTAAAGCAAGTGGCACATTTTTTGCAAAACTAAGAGCCTACAACATACGGTGTGCTACAGTAGCTCTTCTGTATGATTGAGATCCAGGTGGGCTAGCTTAAACATGTGTTACACAAATAAGATTTTGTTTAATCTTTTTCATTTAACCCAGGAAGCCCACTGGTTGACATAAGCCTTCCAGTGTGTATAGCATAAAGCAAGTTCTAAAGATTTACCCCAGCATATTGGGTGACAGCAGCATTCCAGTGTGTATAGGATAAAACAAAGTCTTTAGCTTTATCCCAGAAGAAGTTAAACTCTTTGAGCCTTCAATGTGCCATTTTGGTCACCAATATTCATGACTTTTTGTCGGTAATTCTTAAGCCAACATTTGCAACTTCTTGGTATATGCTGAATGTCAGCTCCAGCTAACAGAGGGGTGTTATTCACATTAGTGAGGTGGCTCTGTCCAGTCAGTTTCCACCGATGTCATCATGTAAAATGAATTTTATTCACTGCTTCCAGGTTTGTCCAGTCATTGTATTTTTTTGTGTCTTTTTATAGCAAGATGGGGTTTTATAGAGAACGCTACTCCCTTTTCATCTGGGCTTGAGAATGTCAATGGCAGATTTGATTAAAAAATATAATTGCCAACCAGGTTAAATCAGGCACTTCTCATAAATTAAAGAAAAATAAAAGATAATTAGATCCTATACTGCTTATTTATTTCTGTAAACTTTTACAACATAAAGAGTTTAAAAACACACACTATTTAACAAAAATCTAATTAAAGCCTAATATAAGCTATTTCAAATGTATTTAGTTGTAATAAACACATTTATTTATGATAATTGCATTGTTGTCAGTTTAACAGCATGTCTTTCACCAACAGTAAATGTATGGCAATTTTTAGAAGTAGAAATTGAAGTTAAATAATTACATTTTTTTTATATCAACAGCCAGAAATAAAGCTTGCTGGATAATTTAAAACAACAGTTTCTTGTTTGCTTGATTTTTGTGTGCATGTGCTTGTGTAATATTGGATGCACAACATACTGCAACAATGACATAAAAGAACTGAGATCATGCCAGGTGTGCCCTCCTTTTTTTAATGCAATCTTTTCCTGTTTTGCATTTTAGAATGAATTAATTGTCTCTAATTAATATACCATCTCTTCCATGATTTTTTAATTGGAACAAATTAAATAAAAATCATTAATTATACCGAGATGATTTCTAGGATTCATTAAGAACTAATGTCCTATCTATCTATTACAGTGCACATAACAATAACATTAGAATAAAAGACATACTTTGCAAAAAAGACTTGGGTCAAGGGCATGTACAAACATTAAGCGTATTAAGCGTTTGCTTCCATCAGTTTCATAGTTAAAAAAAGTAACATTGAACTTTAAAGCTTATAAGGGTACTTCACAGGGGTACTTTATCACGGCGAATCAGTAAAACAACAAAAGCTGTCTCTCCTCAAAATAGGAACAAAGTATCAGTTACCTACCAATTCAATTTTACTAATTAATCTCTGCTGTTTGGAAGATTAATCTAGGTTCTCCACTAGCGCAAAGACATGTTATATGGTGTGTGTCTGTTTGTGTGATTGTGCTCTGAGATGGGTTGTCCAGCGTGTCCTCCACCTTGTTCTCCAAAGTTTCATCCGATAGGCTCCAGGTTCCCCGGGATTCGTAGGAAAAGACTGTTTGTTAATAGTGGCAAAAAAAAGAGTAGGAGAAATAACACTACTCATTAGGCTGAAATCTGCTACATACAGGTGGAGTAGGTTTACCTTTTTTCCTAAATCTAGATCAGAAAAGGTTGAACCGTCTATTTTAAGTGCCACATACGTCTGCAAGACTGGTTGTTTTATCTTATGAATCCTCTGGCATACCGATTCTGCAGAGGCTCAAACTGTGTTCTACAAGGGATATGGCTGTCTACAAGGTTTGGGCTCTGAGGGCCTCCTTGGCAGACGGTGGGCTGGTCCTCTTTTCACACATTTTTCTGGTTCTATAATCTAGACCTGGCGTCCACACCAGGATCTGGGATTCTTACATCTTGATTGTGCATCAAACACTTGTGATAGTGATTTGGCGTTACGGTGGCTTTGGCATCTCGTTTCCTTAGTAATTCAACACAGTTCGAGTTCTCGAAAGGGGAACGTCTCAATGTAACAAATGTAATCTTAGTTTCAGAGGAAACGACATGCTACATCTCTAAGCCATACCACCGTCAACCCTGTATATGCACTTTAGAATAAAGCCCACCATAGTGTTGCTGGATGCTCTGCTTTGTAGTTTCTGGTTGCTTATATCACCCGATTAGACTAATTTCACACTTGCTTCAGACCACGGTCAGTGAAAGCATTCCAAAGCTGTTTTGATGTAGCTCAAGCTTGTGGAATTGAAGTCACATTTGTAACCTTGAGACATTCTACAGATACATGTCTTTACTGTTTAGTTATGCTTAATATGCCAGAATGAAAGGCTTTAAATTTTTTTATGTATTTCTGCTAATTATATAGAAAAGCATGCTCTTTTTGCAATCTTCATTTAATATTTTAAGATCAACTTGCATAGACCAGTCCATTACTTAAATTCTATTTTTTAAATAGAATTTATTCATTCATTCGTTTTCTATACCCGCTTATTCCCTAATTTGGGGTCACAGGGATCTGCTGGAGCCCATCCCAGCCGCCTCTGCAAGGGCGAAGGGCAGGAGGGGTACACCCTGGACAGGTCGCCAGTCCATCGCAGGGCATAGAATTTATTTCAAATCAAATTCTTTAGTATCACATCTTACTATGAACCTAGGGTAAAGAATGGCATTTTACTATTAAAAAATAGACTGGCACCAATTTAAATATGGGGGAGGATTATAGGGGGTATGTTATTTGACTTCTATAACCTTGCCTGTCTTGCCTGCTGTCAGACTATTTATCTTCCTTATTGTTCATTGCTCATTAGGTTTCATCTAATTTTATTTCCATTTCCACTTGATAGCTTTCCCTTACTCTCTTTCTCTCTCTCTCAATCTCTCTTTCTCTCTTGCTTGCTCACCCCTAAGTCCGGTGATATGGTGAATAGATAATAGCGAAGCTGACCATAATTAAACATAACAGTTAAATATTATTAAATCCAAAAAGGAGGAAATCAAGCAGCTAGCCTTAAGGATATTGACTATTATTATTTGGTTTAATTAGCAAAAGTAACAAACCCATCCCCCATAAAAAAGCAATCTCCCTTTGTCTTTTACTCTCTTTCTCCGTAACGTTTCCATCTTACAATCACCGGAGGACGACATTTCCAGAGTACTAGCTCTGCGGTAGTACTTCCGGTAGCACTTCTGGTTTGCAAGCTTTATAGGCTAGTCAAACTATGAACTTATTGCGAAGTATTGTTTGCCGAGTTAAACAAACCGGGCGTTCTTTTCATGTCAATGTATTCTGGTTATGACTTTTGCTCAGGTGTTGTTTTCTGATTTCTAGTCCTAGAGTTTCTGGTTTGCTTGCTGTCTCTTGAGTTTTTAGTGTACTGATATTTTGCCTGTTTATAGGCTCATCCTGCTTCTGGTGTTTTTCTCATTAAACTGCATTCTGCAATATGCATTCTGCAATAACGTCAGCCTGGTTCTTCACTCTCTCTCTTTCTCGCTCTCTGTCACTCTCTTACACATATTTAATTTTCACTTATTATAAGGTTGATGAGGTTTACTTCAATGTGATTTATACTTTGTTAATTTAAGCATAAGCTAAGTTTATTTTAAAATATGAAAATCCCAGTAAAACAGACACTTGAGGCATGCTTATTGTTTTGGCATGCGAATGTGCTAATAGAAGTTCTACTAGCTCAAAGCTAAAAACATGTAATACAAACAGAATAGGCTATAGAAATATAATAGATAGTATTACAAATAGTAAAGTAAGTGAAGCTTAACAAATGTAAAGTATAATAACAGCAAGGCTAACACAAACGTCACTTCAATCTACCCTTACCTTTGTGTAATATCCATACTTTTCAACCTGTGCACAACTTTAAAAGATTTTTTGACAGCCTATGTGAATGTGTTGGCAATTCTCCATACAGCAGATAAAAATGAGGGACTTTAAATGTTTTAAATAACGAAGCACTGGCCTCATCTTTCACAATGACATTGATAATCTATCATAAGCCAAGATATGATAAAAAAAATGCCCTTCCCTAGCCAGAGTGTCCCTTTTTCCATAGATGCTCTTAACCTTGGTTGCTGGCAGTTAATAAATTTGTCATTAAAGAAAATCTCTGGCTGTTACCTCTAAAATAAGGACTAAAGGGATCTGTTACTAAACTTCTGTGAATATACCTCTATCCCTCATGATGTTTTTCCAAATCTTTTGAATATACAGTAATTAAAGTCATTAAAACATATAAAACAAGTGTCTGCGTATAATTTGGGGATGGATTCTGTAATGTGATGGGAGCTCGAGTTCATAGGACATGGGATTGACTTTTCTGATGACCTGGAGGGGACCAGTATACCTGGGTGAGATTTTTTTGCAGGGAAGGTGCATTCTGAGGTCTTGTCCTGAGAGAAATGTTGGGGATGGGTCCCTCCACATCCGTATTTTGTTACTGTCGTTGAGCAGACTCACTCGCCTGGAACCAATGAGTAACAGCTGAAAGGTCTGATGGTTCTCCTGACCAGGGGAACAGGAGTGGCTGGTAGCAGAGTTCACACTGGAAGCGGCAGAGATCTGTGGATGGCTTTTGGAGAACGTTCTGAGCATATAAGCCTAAGTGAGGAACCGGTTCCAGGATTTTTGGTGGTTATGGCAAAAGGTACGGAGGTAGTGGCCATTACTTCCAGGTATACTACCAGCTTTCAGGGCAATACGTTTATTACAGGTATTTACATGTTTTTAAACACAGACATTTTCAGATTTAAACTACTTATATTAACATTTAGCAAATTTGCAAAACATACTTTATTACAATTTTGACATAAAACGTTTTTGGATCATTCTATCTGATGTGACTAATTACTGACACTTATTTAAAATTATTTTGCCAACCACAAACGACAGAAAATTCAGTAATTGATTAAAAAAACCTTATTAAAGGCTAGTGATAGCAAAACTAATTTAATCACATGGTTTTTCCTTGGCACTTGGTCGAACATCAATGTGCTATTACCAAGTTCTCTGTTGTTAATCAGAGACGTGGATGGCCTCTAATATGACTGGCAGTCTAATGAGGAGCAAAGTGCATTCAACCTTAGTGATAATTGGAAGCTGTCTCATTAAAAAAAAATTGTAAAAGGACTTCTGAGCACTTTATCTGTGACTGTCAGCTAATTAACTTGCTATTTATAAGTTAAAAAGCATATAAACAGAAAGAAACTGAGAAAGATAATAATTGTGAGAAAAACAAGCCTCAAGTCAGTAACAGGACTGAGGTGGAGAATTTCTTAGAATTAGTTAAAAGACACTTTATGTTTTTTTTTCAGATCGGATATTTATCTGATTTGTTGAAATGGCAAATTAATTTTATGAAGAGGCACTCAACAGCTATGCTGAGCGACGTACTTCCGTGTAAGAGAAGATACAAGCGCTAATGTATGTGGTTTGACCAGACGGATGCATTTTATCTGAAATGCGTCCCAGACCAATTTCTGAAGTGGTTTAAGCAATTGGATTCATTTCCGTCTCAAATGCGTTTCAAAGTGCGTTTACACCTGGTCTTTTAATGATCAGATAGCTATCCGATCAGAAAAAGGCATGGTACTGAACCACGTGTAAACAAACCCAAAACCAAAAGGCAGATATTGTTTTTACAGCAACATTTACATGACACCTGAGCAATGATAAGCAAAAACTTTTTAACATAAGGTGTGAAGCAGTAATCAGGTATATAACTTTGAGTTGTATCCAGGATCAATCCATAAATTATAGTCCCAATCTGTAGCAAAGGTCAAAAAATAAGCAGGCAAAAATGATGATCTATAATCAGCAAAAGAAAAAATGTAAAGATCATAATTAGAATCTGCATGGAGCTGGAAATAACATGGAACGAGGAAAGCAAGTCCTATTAACACAAGATTAGTATTATATTAGATTGTTATAGTATAAAATTAGTCCTGTGCCTATCAGCATTTCTGTGATTTGGCAAATCAATTATAATTTTTTCAAGGTTTATGTTTCCTGTGCAAGAAGAATGAGGGTGTGTTGTATTTTTTCAAGTGTATTTTTGGTGCTGTAAATTGTTATACACCATACAACAATATGATTTGCAGAAATATGAAACATCACCAGATTAGTAAAGTAATAATTAGATGAATATAGATAGCATGTAAAGAGGCAAGAAACATTCTTCTGTTATAATATATCAAACGTACTGAATAGCTATAACTGCAAGACATTTTCAAACAATAGCCTATCCAAAATAGTGCACAATTAAGTGAGAGGGTTCACAATATAATTTGACATTGAAAGTGTAAAGCTTTTTAAATTTATAGAGACGTGAAATGTAAATAAGACAGGGTACAAAACTATATTTGTTTTATTTTTCATCTAACCAGACCATAAAATCACGTGATATGACACATTTTGACATCATATTTGGGACAAAAGTCCGTAAAATTGAGCAAAATCACCGACTTAACCTGAGCAAATAAGTGACACAAAATTAAGATGGGGGCGGGGTTTACAAATCACACAAGACCCCTAGACAATACTAATCCTGTGCGAATAAGGCTTTAGCGGTCATAAAAAACTCTACCCTGAGACACAAATAAATTTTTTATTGTTAATATTAAATATGAAAAGAACTAAAACACATTCGAAGGGGCGGTCATAAAAAAAAAAGAAAAAATATTGGAACGAAAACAATGACATTTGGTACCCTTCAGTGGGGACTTATACACCTCTTAATACCACCACTATCAGGTTGCAACCATTTTTATTAGCAAAAAACCCCGTTAACACAACCACAAACCCTGACAATAAAACCGCAACTATACCACGTACATTATCTGGTGCAGTTCTGAATCAATATTTATCTTATAACATGAGAAAAACATTAAAGGTATAAATAAAACATATAATATATTTAAAGGCTGTAAGCCAGCGTTACAATTTGTCAGCACTTTTCCTTTGCTGAGTCAAGCCGACCTCTCCTCACAATGTCTTTTTTTCCAGAAAAGTCAATTCTTTATTTTTAAGTATGTCAGAGAACAAGCCAATTTCTCCTTCTCTGTCAGCCATTGTGGGCGTAACAGCTTTACTCAGCAGAACCAATCAGAGGACGCAAAAATGCTGACGACATCATACGACATGATTCGTTTGAAAGAAACAGTCTTTAATAATATTAATCAATTAGCAATCTGCCGCTGTTTATACAGTTTAAGTTGCATAGGCAGCACTACTGATTCTGAAGGCTCTGGGCAGATTAGATTAACATCGCAGCGCATAGAAACTAAAATCTGATTGGACAAAAAATCTAACATCCACATACTGGAAGCAGTGCAGCTAAAAGAATTGCTATTAAATGAAGGGAATAAACTGTTGGGAATAAATAAAAACAATTTGATGGAACAAATATTAGAATTTATGTTTGTAAATGTAAGTCAGCTTCTGATAGTGTTTAGGTCAGTGGAGAAGGCTTTGCTGGCCCTGACTGCACACCAGTGGTTAAACTATAATTTTGAAATGTGGTAAATAAGAAAAAACTTCAAGTACACAGCTGGTGAGACCTGTGTCATTACTGAACTCTTACTTAAATTTAATAATAGCCTGATACATGTCTTACTATACATTTACATCGATTTCGGTGTATTTGACTGGCGTTTTAATAGACCACAGATTAATTGGTTTGGTGAACATTCATAATTGGTTCCTGTTATTGAACAGAAGCGAAAAAGAAATGACAGAGAACTTTGACTATAATAAAATCTGAGGGAAAAACCAGTCAATAGCCACAAAAACAAGAAATGTTGTGCTCTCTGGTGCTCAAAGAGGCTTTATTCTGGGTCATTGCTTTTTGTTTTCCCTTGGCCCAACTGTCAAGTTTAATATGTCGAGATTGGCATTGCCTACAGCTGACACTAAAATATTTTATTTTGCAGAGTTTTGTAAGACTAACTCTATTGAGTCTAAGTCCAACTCAAAAGGCTGAGCATTTGCTTAGCATAGTTAATTAGTACCTTTATTTTTAAACCATAATTTTCCCTGTTCTCTGCAATATTTTTTACTAGTACTTAAAAAAATCTTTTTAGAAAAAACAACTTGTCATGTCCATGGCCTTCTCAACTATGAATCATTAAATAGCTGTGGACTAGGGAGTGATGGCATCAAGGAATTTTGTGCCCTCTATTTCACTCAAATTCTGACATTTTCTTCAGATCTTTTAGGATGCAGCAATCAGCATGGCAGGTGGTACTTTGGCACCCTTTCACATAAAGGTTAAAAGCGTTCAATCAAATTGCAACTTTCTGCAAGATTTCCCAGCATAATAAACAATTTATACTGTATACATACTTTTGACCATCCATGTCCAATGTCAACATTTTCTACAAAATGTATTTTTGTAACACAAATTATTGTCTAGATTAAAATGTGTACCTACTTACTGATATATCTAATAGTTATACAATAAGTGTCCACTCTGCTAGATCTTTTACTTTATTGGTTGGCTATAATGTGTAAGTAGAAAAATGTCCATGGCAACCAGTCAGCTACAGGCAGTAATCAACTTCAATATATGCTTATAAAAAAGGCATATGGCAATTACATGATTTGGAGGGTCTGATTTCATTTTAACAGATCAGCTTCAGTAAGAACCACTATTAGGTTCAAAATAACTATCTGAATATAATGAAGGAATAAATTATTTGTTTTTCTGCTGATTATGTATGTTTTCTCACTGGCGATGAAATAATCAGTATATAATTATCAAGGTAGATTTATTCTAATAGTAAGACAGAAATACACATTTCAGGAAAGTTTGATTTGCATTTAACTGAGTGAAATTAGTATTTTATCCAATATCAATCAGAAAGGTACCAAGATCAGATTAGAAACGTTCTATTAAAAGGCCTATTTTTAATGGACTGCTTCTAATCTCAGCTTGTTACCTGTATAAAAGACACCTGTGCACATAAGTAATCAATCAATCAGATTCCAAACTCTCCATCGGGGCCATGTACTGTGCACATGGTTTATCTCTTTGATGATAGTGACCAGTTGCATGCTCCATGCCTCTTAGACTAAGGTTGTGGGATTCACAGTTAGAGCTAACAGAGGGGTGGACCTTGTCAGGAAAAAAAACATACTTCACGCCCCACTCCAGTGGCACCTGGCTAGTCTGTGCTAACATTGTCAGCATTAAGGAGAGGGAATATGTGCAGATGCCAAAGTTTGAACAGACACTAGTGTGAGCTATCAGTCCCCAGGGATAGCGGTATTGCTGGAGGCCCAGAGACTCCCTTCTAAACCATTAAGTGCTACCAAGATGCTTGTGGTGCCCACTTAGAGCCAGGGCAGAATAGCAGCAGAGGTTGCAAAGACAATCCCAAATTCTAAAGCCCCAACTACAAAGAAACCATACGCCCTGAAATGGAAACTGTTTAGTGACTGCACTTTTTTAACTGTTTATAAAAAGCATGTTGACTTTTATTCTAAAATTACTTTTAAAGCAGCACCAGTGTGCACAAGTAACATTTTTTGGGGTATGTGTTTCTGATAAAACACATCTTTGAATATGTCCTGTCTCAGTTCTAGACTAAACAAGCCCTTACCAGCTTTATACACAGAACAGCAGCATTCGTAGCAGTTAGTTAGTTTAGGTCAAGTTTTGGTTTCTGAAAATGCATCTACGAGCCTGCCAGATCTATCATACAGAAGAGCAAAACATCCTCTAAAATAATCCACCAATGAATTTATATCCTTTGTCATAAGCTTGTACTAAGCCTGAACCAATAAAGGATCACTGATAAACCACTGAGAATTTAGATAATGTTTTTCTGTGCATTATGCTTGATTATGATTCTTAACCAAACTAAGTGTAACAACTGATTAATTTCTAGCAACTCATGAATCACTCGATAAACACGTCTGTTTATGTTTCACACTAAAAGTATAGCTCTTCTGTTTGGGTATATTTGAATTTTACATAATTCCAGAAAATCTTTGTTGGTCAAAAGCATATGCTCAATTGCTCAGGCTAATATAATGCTGTAATATTACATCTGCTTGCTCGTGGGAATTTAGTGGACATAAAATACAGTAATTATATTTTTGTCTTTTTATATTTTTAAGGCCAAACTAGACATAGAAAAATAAATCCTTTGTTTGTTTTCTTACAGAGTTTGCAGAAGGTGTCTGGAAAAGCTAAAATTGATAATAAAATAAACAAAAACAAAGCAGTAATAAAGTTTAAAATAATATTGCATATATATAACTATTACTATAGTACTTTTGTTGTTTGGACCTTTGTACTAGTATTATTTATACTATTTATGATTTCAATGTAACTAACTGAAATAATTCTAATATTAAAATGACCATCACATATTGGATACCTTTTGGGTACACATATTGGGTACATATTATGTACATATACCTCCGTGCACAAATCAGCACAAACGTAGCACAAATGTATGGCATACTTTTAGTGATTATTTCTTTTCATGGGGTGCCAACTTCACGGAGGTTGTACAAAAAGGTACAAAAATACAAAATGGGTACAAAAAGGTACAAAATGGGAGTATATAATCAATATAGGTATATATATATATATATATATAGGGATAGGTATATATATATATATATATATATATATATATATATATATATATATAGGGGAAGGTGTACAAGACAGTGGTGAGGCAGATGGTGAGGCCAGATATGTATGGTTTAGAGACAGTGGCACTGAGGAAGAGACAGGTGGCAGAGGTGGAAGTAGCAGAGGTGAAGATGTTGAGGTTTTCTTTGGGAGTGACGAGGTTAGACAGGATTAGGAACAAGTTCATCAGGGGATGTCTCATCTTAGATGTTTTGGCGAGAAAGTCAGGGAAGCCAGATTAAGATGGTTTGTACAAGTACAAAGGAGGGATAGTAAATATAAAGAGGAAGACCAAAGAGGAGGTATTTGGATGCGATAAATGAGGACATGAAGTTAGTGGGTGTGAAAGGAGAGGATGTAGAGAATTGGGTTAGGTGGAGACAGATGTTTTGTTGTGGCGACCCATAAAAGGGAATAGATGAAAGGAGAAGAAGAAGAAGAAGATCACATATTGGGTACCTGATGTTTTTGAAGTAAACATGTGTAAGGTTTGGTGTTTCTGTCTCATGTTTTATGGTAATGTTTTGAATTTCATGTTTATTTTTCTTGTTTATTCCTTTTTTTACTTCCTGTTCTGCCATCTAATCTTTGTTTCTCATGTGTTCCGGTTATGTGCTTTCCCTGTCCATGTGTTATGTTTCTATAATTCTGTTTTGTGATTGGTTTGTTTTGGTCCCTTTTTATTAATATTCTTAGTCAGTTAGTTAAGTTTATCTTTGTTGTTTTGCTATGTGTTTATATTACAAATGAAACTGCATCTCATCTCAGTGGATTTCGTTACAACATGACATTATTTTTTGTATAATAAATGTGTACTATGTAAATAATGATCATAATAAAATAGATAAGATTTGGATTTTTATCACACAATGTTGCACATCTGTTACCGCTGAAAGTAATGAAACAAACATAACCTAATCTTATGAATTACCATGTCACATAGTCAATTACATTGTCAGTATCCCTATTTGTGGACAATCAAATTTCATCACCTGGTCTAAAGCAGAATACTCACTAAAAACCTGTACATTCACAATAAAACTTTATGCAGTGTTATTTATGTTTTGAACCTTTTTAGTTAGTGTTTTTTTCTCTAAGTTTTAACTTTGTTTTTCCTGATTAATAAGTCTTCAATTTGCTAGAACAGCCTATATGAAGATGGTCTGACCCTCTGCACATTTTGGATTCGCCCAATTGGATTGTTTACAGTTCAGACTACATCAGACGAACTTGGCAATTCTTATTTACCCTTATAAGTAATTGAGACTTGCAATAACAAGATTGTGCTATTTATTTTTTGCTCACAAGTGCATTACTAAACTATAGATGTATAATATTTGTGTAATTTCTTTTTTTTATTCTTTGGGAAAATGGAGGCTGCTAAAAAACTTTTAACATTCACAGAGGACAAAGAGCATCTTAGGTTAGGTTACCATCTTAGGTAGCTATGGTTCCCAGAGGAAATGAACCACTGTGTTAAGATATTATGGGTACACCCTCTTATAATCTTAGGACTTAGTTCTGTGGATTTACATGCACAGTGCTCACACTGGGCACAGAAGGTTTAGCCTTTCCTGGTCCAGGAAAAGAGCAAGACTGCATTTCAATAGGACCAGCCACAGCCGAACACATTTTGAGTCTCTCTCTGTGGCCAACCATCTCCTCGAAGGCCCTGAGAAACAAGTCCCTCAGCAGTTCTGCCTGTACATTGCCATTTTTTGCAAGCATGCACCATCGTACCTGCTAAGATGTTTAATCTAACACCTTGGTGGCTAGTTCAGGGGCTCCTTTAATAACAATACCGCACATAGGAACAGATAGCTACCCTGCCTCTGTTCAACCTGGGCACTGCCTGATAACCATACTTTTTAGCATCTGCTATGTGGAAGTATGAGAAAAAGGGTAGGTAAAGGCTGCACCTTGGCTGTCAGGAGGAAACATTGCTACTCTCGGTTGGCCAGATTTCTTTTTCTATACTGGCTTAACCGCTGCTCTGCTCTACAACTTCCACCAGCTCCTTATACCATGGGGTGCATGGTAGCAAGTCCATACTTCCTCACTTATTTACTTCATTAGAGTAACACTTTTCAATCGGCATGATTTCACACAGGCCAAAGGTTATAAAAGGCATTTCTCGGTGTCTTAATGAAGCTATAGTCCCTGAAGTGGAACTGAAGCTAAATAATGCAGCTTATCTTTAGTTCATAACCTAAACCGAAGTGGATGAAACATGCCAGCTTTTATTTCCGCTTACTATCAGAGACTTTGAAGCTGGGACAGCCATAAATTGCTAAATTTACTCAATTTACTTAATTCACTGGTCTCATGTGACTCACCTCAGAACTTACTAACTTTACTTAACAAATTAGAAAGAAATAAAAATGACTGGGCAAGTACCAAGTACAAAGGAGAGTAAAATTTCATGAGTTCATCTCACATTGTTCAACATACCTTTTAGTTCAAAGTGGTCTTCAAGTTGAAAAGAAAGTTGGTGCATGATTGCTCAGTAATTTTCTTCACATTGTTCCTATGATTGTAAAACTAAGCTGTTATAAAATCTTGATCTCATTTCTACCTCTACTTATTTATCTTATTCCCAGAAAAAAAGCAATGCTTTTGAGGATTAATTCAAAGAAAAACCCTACACTAACCCTACACCTTACCAGTACCAGTGCGCTTAATTTTGCAGAACAAATCAGAGTACTTTGTAATGCAATTTATTAATGCATTCAGCCATTTCATATTCTAAAAATATGGTTATAAAAAGTATTATTATTGACTGTCTTAAGATAATTTTTTTGTTCTACTGGTTTAAAGGCTTTTAGCAAGCATTAGTTGGGTCTAAATGTTTTTAAATGTATCTGTATATTTTGTGAAATGCCAAGTAACTTCATTCAATTTCGGTGTGTTTTGATGGTAACGCATAGCTTATGTACCTTAACGAATTAACTCAACTAAAGCAGCAGCATGTAATTTGGTACTATTTTTTTGGTATTTTAGAAGTGTTACCAACTGGTATATACATTTTTTTTTTACTGGTGAATGACATGATCTATTGTAGTAAGGTGGGGTCTGTGCGCATTCATGGATTCTCATAGGTGAGAGTGAAATGTACACTTTTAATGCTACATGTTTCAAGATGTCCTGCCGCACCTTTTATGTTCAATATTAAAACTGTTATGTATTTTGTTATGTACAGTTTTAATGCCTTTTACTGTTAGAATTATCTACACGTCAAATGTCAGTCCGCATATTTGCTAAGCCCAGAAGTGCCTACCACCTTCTGTTTCCATGGAGTGCCATAAATAGAAGATAAAAATTTAGTACTGACTCTACCTATTTCTATGACTATATACTATAGTTGTTTAATTATGCCATAAGACTTTTGCTCCTATTTTTTTTTACAAACCACTAATAGTAACAGACTTGCTTTAAATGCCTAAAACCCAAGAAGACTTTTTAATGGTTTATTACTGTATTTAGTGGTGTATGCTACTGAACAGTCGGTGCAGTCAGCAACGCGACATTTAAACTCAATGCCCAATTTCCATTTTGTGACTAAATATGTTTTTTGACGACCCGAGTACATCATCTTCTCCAATTGTATCTGATATCCTCTTTTACACTATACATATATTCATTTCCGAATACAAATGAAAAAAAAACTGATCTAAAATTTCTCGGAATCCACCATTTTTTTTTTCTGCTTACACGATAATAGATCATATTCGATCTGTGCCACATTAGAGAAAAAAAATCAGAAGTTGTCACTTGATACATAAAGAGCAAATTCAACCTAAATGGTTTATATTAAAGATTTACACACAATTATTTGTGATAATTGTATCAAAACAACATACTGGGGCCCGATACTCATCTACCCGTACTTATAAAAATACTCCGATACCAAAGATACCCTGTGACTTCACTGACAGAACTTTTAGTACACAGGGATTTCCTATAACAACCCATGCATGGCACTGGCAAACTTTGCATTTCACAACAATCAACAGGTAACAAATGAGTTAATTCAACTCAAATGAAAAATACAAATTCACCCAGTTGAAATTACATTGAATTGAAATGAGAGGCCATTAATCTGTTCCGTGTCCTCAAAAAAACACCACATTTTTTGACCGCCGCAATGTAATTAAATAAGAAAAATGTACTTATAAATATAAAAAATTGTATAAAACAATACAAGAACTTAAATTACTAACAATGGCAATACAACACATAAGATCCAAACGACTCTACTTGCAACGCTTACAACATAGTACCCTTGAATATTCTAAAATAAAGCGAAATCAATAAAATATTTACTGGCGAAATCAGTATAAATGTGACTGAATAACTTTTTAAACTTTACCTGTCTCACACCTTTTGTGCGCATGCACTCTCACCAAACTATGGCAGCCCAGAGAGAAATAATCATTCACCCACACAACACAGAATGAGTGCTGACACAATTACCATTCACAAACCCAGTTGTTACGCGCATGTCTCTAACTATCAACTGAGACACATGAATGAGGATGTTACGGCGTTCACTGTGTGTTGCTAGCAACTATGTTGTGTTTCTAAAGCTGAAATTGTACCTGGATTTAGCTCACAACTCAAAGCAAAAAAAGGGCAGAGACGCTCTTATCTCGAAAAATTGTGCAAGGTTCCACTGGAATCTCATAAAACATCTGACATTAAACCCAAAACTTAGCACAAAGTTTTGCCAATAGACGTAATCACTCGAAACCCTGCACAAACTTTGCAAGACAATAAAATACTGATAACCCATTGAAAAATTATATAGAAACTTATAAAAACAAATTGTATAACGAACAATACAATAGAGTGTACTGCAATAACTGGGCAATTAACTGTTAAGGATTAAGTTTAATGTACATTTGGGAGATCAAACGACTCTACTTGCTAACGCTAATGAAACAGTTCGCCTAAACACTTGAATATTCTAAAATAAAGAGCGAAATCAGTTAAAATGTAAAACTGGTTTATTCGAAATTGATATGACATGTTTGTAACTTTTTACCCTGTCTCACACCTTTTGTGCGCATGCACTCTCACCAAAACTATGGCAAGCCCAGAGAGAAATAAATCATTCACCCACACACACAGAATGAGTGCTGACACAAGATTACCATGTTCAAACCAGTGTTCAAACCGCATGTCTGAACGCGCAGTATGACAACGTGTCAGTGACACATGATGCTGAGTGGAGGTGGCGTTTACGTGCGTGTTTCTACTGTGGTGTTTGGCTATGCCTGAAGTGGATTGTACTGGATGGTTGGGTTTCTGAAGCTGGATTGTAACCTGGATTTTAGCTCACAACTCAAAGCAAAAAAAAAAGGGCAGAGACGGCTCTTATCTCGAAAAAATTGTCAAGGTACCACTGTAATCTCATAAACATCTGAAAATTAACACCCAAACTTAACTCGCACAAAGTATTTGCCAATAGACGTAATCTTAGCACTCGACAACCAACCCTGCAGCAAACTCTTGCAAGACAATAGAAAATGACAAGTGATAACCCATTTTTATATTTATCAGAAACCTGTAAAACTTTTTCATCAAAAGAAAAAAAAATAGCTTGGATTCCAATTGTCAGTCTCTTCTTTGTCACCTCCTACCATTTAATAACAGAAAGCAGTCATAATTATTTGCAGTTCAAAGATTTTTTGCCACTTTTAGCACAGAATTAGAATCATAAATGGAGTGGAAGAATCAAACACGCTTTTTCATTTGCATTTAATGATGTGCAGAAGTCCATGGTCAGGGTCTACTGCAATTTTGAAAATGAATCATTACAATGGATACCAGTTTTCATTTGGCACTTTTGGCTTGCTTACTATTTTAGAGCTAAAAAACTTAGATAACTGAAATAATAGAAAAAAAGGCATTGTAGCACATTTTTTTCTCTTCTCTTCTTAAAAAAAAATAAAACAATTACTTTTTCTTTCTTTCTTTCTTTCTTTCTTTCTTTCTTTCTTTCTTTCTGTCCTATCTGAGAGAAATAGACTCAGAGAAACAGACTTTTGTTAAAAATGTGATTTAATATACAGATTTTAATGTCAATACTATTGTAACTCTCCTTACTATGATAACACACATTATAACTGTATGCAGTGGTAAAAACCTACCAAAGTTGGTCAGACAAAGAACAGCTATTGGCCAGCTGACAGACTCATTGGCTCTCAAAGCTAACTGATGCACATGGGGACAAAAATACTATCCTACCTAGTCCAAATTTTCAAAAACAGGAAAAACGGTTATAATTAGAGAGTTTTAATCCACACAGTTAATTGATGTGTAGTTTATCATCCTTGTTATTTAATTTTACCATGTAGTAGCAGACAGCTATGTGTATGTTTGTCACTCACCTGACAAAGAGATGGCACCAGAATGCATCTCTAACTCTTCAAGTCTCGTACTCCACAAAATGCATACTGCACGAGTAATGTTCAGGTAAAAATTTACATAAAGAACACATAACATTTGGCATTATCTATTTTATTTAAGATTAATAATTAATACTAAACTTTTACTTTTAAAATACATCACAACTATTTTTGAAATATATTTTACATTATTTCATCTGGAGATTTTTGGGGATTTTTTTTTTCCCACAAATTAGGAAATGACATTAGGAGAGGGTTTCCATTTCCATTTACAAGCACTTCATTAATTCTGTCTAAAGTGACAGGGGTTTTATTGTTGGGTGTAGCCAGTTGAAGGTTACCCGGTGTATTGGGCAAAATACTTGTAGAATAATGTCAGAAAAAATCACCAGGCAATCAATCAACCTTTGTCTTTTCACACAAATGCCTGTCTTTCATTAAATGGAAATGCAACAATAGTGTCCTTGCAAAGAGGTCCCAACGGAACAGATAAATAAAGACCTTTTTTGTGGCTTAGCATGATTAAGTTCATCACTCTACTGTGTCATTTTAAATTATCTTATTGTTTTTATATATTTTTTTTTGCTTTCTGGTATACAGGGTTGTTATTTGCATCTTTACAAATTGTAATTTAGATTTTTTTTTAGCTTCTTTGCTCTGTAAGAGGCCAATTTATTCCTCCTTCTTAAAGCTTTATTTCATAAGCCACAGCGGTGTTGAAATTAATGTCTTCTGACCAAAATTTTATATGTTTTTTAATATTCTGACAAGATCAGTTGTCAGTGATTCTTATTGTAACATAATAGAGATTGTATTAAAATGACATATTCTGCAATGGTGGGGAGGAGGCAGCCTCTAAGAAATTTAGAATAAATGTTACAAGTAAATGTGACAGTTTCCATCATTGCTGTCAACCTAGTTTTATGTGTCTATGAATAAAAATATGAGCGCTTTTAGTACGAACCTCATACATTGTAACATGGATTATAATACTTTATTATTTTATAAGAGAGAAATTATGTCATGCCATGTCTTTTTGAGAACCACTGCATTAACTTAACTTTGACAATGTGATCACTGCACACAGAAGCAGTAACCGATTCTGCTCTTTCTCACAACAGGTTTTAAAGCCACATTTTTATGTTTTTCATTCAATTTCTTAAAAGTTTTCCCCCTTATGAGCAACAACTTTTGGTACACAACAAAAGCTCTTAGTTTTTTCTTGGTTAGCCGGATCACACCATCCATAAATAATGCAAAACATTTTTAGTTTCTGCTAGTGATTTCTATTAAAAAATTCCTTTCAGCTAAATTTCAAAACACAGCAATAACATCATATGTCAATAACCTATTTGACATAGGTTATTGACATATGATGTACAACAAAACAAAACAAAACATGTTTTAACACCTATTAGACAAAAAATTGTGTTCTATAGTATTTTAAAAACAAATCCTGTCATAGCATTTTAAGTATTCTTTTTTCATGTTTTTTTAATGCACAAATGCCAGTGGGACTTTTGGTAAATCAAATGCCTTGCAAACATGCAGATTTATCAACATTAGAATGGTATTCCGTTCTCATGATTTATTGTCTTGCTACAGATAGTAGTTGCATGTAGACATCGACTTTAGCAGGATGCTTCTCCTATTCTCTATGTATTGACTTGTGTATGATTAATTTCCGATGTGGGCATCTCATTCCCCAAAGCGTCTTAACCCAGCTCAAGTTCCTGAAGGGGAATGGCTCAGGTTATGTATGTAACCATGGTTTCCCAAGAAAGCAAGGTGTTGTGTCACTTCACATACCTCCCTGCTTGCGCTATATGCCAACTTAGCACAACATGAGATTTTATAGCATAATCCTTTTTAATTGGACAAATTTGACGCATGCTTCTTCAGACTAAAAGTTACAAAAGTGCGTTCCCAAAGAGTCTCGACGCAGCATCTCGAAAGCATCTCGTACTCTTTGGGAACCATGGTTACATTTGTGAACTAAGACCTTTTTTTACACTACCAATGAAAGTTGTATTTTATTTTAATATTTTATAACTATCTTCTTCTTCTCCTTTTGGCTGTTCCCTTTTAGGGGTCTCCACAGCGAATCATCTGTCTCCACCTAACCCTATTCTCTACATCCTCTTCACTCAAACCCACTAACTTCATGTTCTCGTTTATCGCATCCATATACCTCTTCTTTGTTCTTCCTCTTTCCCTTCTGCCTGGTAGCTTTATTTCTACCATCCTCCCACCAATATATTCACTATTCCTCCTCTGTACATGTCCAAACCACCTCAATATGGCTTCCCTGACTTTCTCCCCAAAACATCTAAAAAGAGCCGTCCCCCTAATGAACAAGTTTAATATTTTATGACTACAGTATATTATACTCTTTTCTTTAATAGCCTAAAGAAGCATATCAACTTGGAAAAAATTGGGCATCCAATGACTCCTTCAATTCTTGTCTATGTGTTTATAGGCTGTCATGGCTATAGGGAGATTTTTTAAATTAATTAAATTTTAAGATTTTGGTATTATTTTATCATAGCAGAAGCCTCCTACTAGAGTAAAACATTTAAAACCTTGGCTATGAAGAGACTATAAATATATTTTGACAGTAGATATTTAGTGATAAGAATTAATTCACCATTTAAGAGCTTTTTACAATATTTTTATCTAAGATGCATTAGCTGAAATATGTAAGACACCAGCAATAATTTAAGCACATGCTTGTTAATACTACCCTGTTATACAAGAGATCAGATCAAATTGTCAATCTAATGATGGCCATTAGCAAGGGGTTAGTTTTTTATTTGCCTGTAAGGAAAATGAGTTTGAATTGGATTATTTTGATTGTGCTGATATCAATAAAAGAAACTCTAGAAAAGCTCATTTTATGCATGAACATGTTTTTTTTTTTCTTGTGACCTACTTCACATAACTTAGGTGGCGCCAACAGAATAAACGAACATATTATATATATGCTATTTGGGTGAAGCATTGCGCTGATATATGTGTGCTTTTTTAGATCAGTAAAAAAAACTAATGCAGAGAAACAGGATGGATAAAATTTAGGTCTGTAAACATTTTCAATAAGTAAATAAATAAAAGCATACTGAATTAACCATATTATGGCACTGTGCCACACAGCCCCAAGAATCGATACGGCACAAAACTGCATTAGCTTAAAAAAATAAATAAAAGGATTAAAGCATGTATAATCTTATTAAGGCAAAGTAACTGTTTGCCTCAACGCTGGCTTAAATATTTTCAACAAACTGAAAAGCTGCAGAAAGGACTGAAGGATGCAGTGGTAAAGGTAGAACTGGCATAACAGAAGGCATTAAAGTCTGTATATTATATAACAGAAGAATACAAAGCATATTATATTGATTTTGCGATCTTTGTTACAGTATCACTATAGTATAAATTAGGATATACTAAAAGCCTTGTACACAACAGATTTTTAAAATAATCTGATATACAGAATAGAAACACTCAGTAGATAAAGTCAATTACAGAGATGTCTAACTTTTAAAAGTTGTTACATTACACAGCTCAACTACTGTTGGCTTCTGTCATGTCACAGAATCCTTTCTGGTGGCTAAAGAAAAATTCAAGATCATTCAAAATCAATAATTAGGATTATTATTAAACTTATCAAGACAGTTTACCAATAAACTCAATCAACTCAAGTTCCCTTTCTGTTGTTCACTCCGACATTGTGTCGAGTGTACAACACTAGGGGTAGGCTTTGGAATTCCTAGTGTCATACACTCGAGACAACATCTTCATTCCCTCCATCAGGAAATGGGGGTTGCATATGTAACTGAGATGTTTCCTTTCTGTCGTTGACTTCAACATTGTTTGAAGTGTACGACATGAGGATGACCCATAGTGTCGTACACTCCGGGGGTCTGGAAGAGGTAGCTTAGTGGTTAAGGCGTTGGACTGATACCACAAAGACCAGGGTTCGCTTCCCAGCAACACCAAACCATCAACGTGGGCCCCTGAGCAAGGTCCTTAAACCCCAATTGCTCAGCAGTATAAAAGAGATAAATGTAAGTCACTCTGGATAAGGGTGTTTTCCAAATGCTGTAAATGTACATGTACACTTGACACAACATCTCCATCAACGCCTCCACCAGAGAACTAGAGTTAATATACGCAACCAAGACCTTTTCTACACAAACTTTGGCTAAACATGTCTTTATGGAGTATGTGCACAGGGATATTGTTATGATGAAAAATATTTGGGTCTCGAAAGTTAAAAATCTGTATAATATGGCATACAAATGCAGTATGTCCTTTACAAATGTGATAATACAGTATTTAATATATCTATCTATCTTTATCTCTCTCTCTCTCTCTCTCTCTCTCTCTCTCTATATATATATATATATATATATATATATATATATATATATATATATATATATATATATATATATATATATATCAGAATGGTATTGTAGAAATAGATATATTGGGGTGTCTGTGTTTAGTGTGAAAGGAATGATTGGCATTTGGTAATGATTATGACTTTAGAAAAAAATATATTCCAAACAATCAGTCATGCATATTATTTTATGAACAATTTTCCAATCCAATAAAAGTCAGAGTTTGCTGCTCTGCCGGCTACGCAAAAATTCCTGCCCCCCTTTTCCTTCGGGGCTTGAGTTTAAATGAAAGTGTATCATATTCAGAAACATCCACCCACACATCAGCACTTATGCACAAGAAGGAGGGTGGACACCAATACATTTGATGGGCCTAGTTGCAGGGTGTTAATTGTTATGGAAACAAAATGCCAACAGGTTGAGTGGGTTATGATCAAAGTGTCTATGTGGCAATGAGAGACTGGAGTGGAGGCCATTTCAATTTTCTCTAGGCCACAGCGTTATACAGTTCTTCATGAAAAAGAGTACAAAAGGCTTGCCTTAGTATGAAAAGATCTCCATCAAAGGATTGATTTGAATCAAGGCAGAAAAGAAAAAAATATCAATTTTAAATAAACTCATGTATTTTTATTGTAACAAATAAGTAATAAAAGAATTTATATAAGTTTGCAAAGATTGGAATGCATTAATTTTATACACAAAATTTCATTGTGTGAGAATTTAAACCCATGTATCATACATAGACCATTTTAGACACAATATAATCACATTACAATAATGTATAATGACAGTGTATAATGACAGCAGCATATACATAAATATAGTGGGACAGTGATTACCTAATGATCTATACTGTTCTGTGAAATGCCACTCATTTACTACATCATTGGATTTTACAGCTTAATATCCCTGCAGGCAAGGACAGCCATGGCTGATATGCCAATCTTTATTTGGTTCATCTCACCAGCACTGGGACCACAGTATCTCAATGGGATTCAGATCTGGGTTTTAACTCGGTCATTCCAGGACTCTATTTCTTAGTTTTCAGCCAGTCCTTGGTGGATTTACTGGTATGTTTTTGGTCATTGTCATCTTGCAGGGTCCGGTTCTGCTTCAGGTTTATCTTTTTTACACATGGTCTCAAATTTTCTTCAAGCACCCTCCGATACAATTAATGGTGGACTCTATGATAGTAAGCTGGCCAGTTCCTGCTGCAGCAAAGCATTCCTAAACCAAGACACTTCCACCTCCATGTTTCACAGTTGGTATAAGTTTATTTTCCTGAAATGCTGTGTATAGTTTTTGCCAAACATATCCTGCTCAGTGTGGCCAAAAAGGGAGGGCCTACACCCTCCAGAGCCATCGGGGAAGTGTTGTACAAATGTATCCTCAGCCATATCTGCTCCATTGAAGAACCAGAGTGAACAGTGCACTGTGATACATGTAGATCTAAATCTGCTATGCCAAGGAGCTCCACCGCCCCAAGGTGGAGTCTTCATTCCCCAGGCCTCAGCCCCTGCCTTGACAGGGCGTCTGGTCTATGATTTAGGACCCCGGGATGTAAATCACCTCTGTCATAAGTATGCAATGACAAAGAGCCCTCAATTCTAGACTTTGCACTAAAAACCAAGGGCCCCTTAATCTAAGGTTGGAAGACATCACTGTGAAACCTTGATTTTGTGGAGTGGATTGCTCCTTGGGGAAAACCCCTTAGATTTAAGCAACCACTGTAGTGGTCTCATATGCAGCAGTCCGAAAGGCATCATGTTGGACGCTGCTGCAAATAGGCCCAGTAACCACTGGAACTGCTTGACAGTGAATGACTGACCCTCTCTCATTTTCTCATGGCCTTAAGTGTTGAATCGACCCAGGCCTTTGTCAGACAGGCCTGTATTGCTACTGAATCCCAGACAACCCCTAAATAGGTAAAGGTGTGGGAGAACCACTGTATACAAGCAAGAACAGCATCTTGACGCCAAGATGCCTGCTTTTGCTACTGGCTAGTATTTGTAGTATATGTGGTTCAAAATGTGGATACCGCGGAGTCACAGAGGAACCAGTTTAGCATCCATGCATTGCAAACCTCAGAAACTCTCTGTGTTAAGGAAGAATAGATATGTGGAAGTACGCATTGTTGAGATCGATTGTAATAAACCAGTGCTTGCACTTGATTTGTGACATGAACTTTCTGACATGCAGTATTTTCAAGTGGAGCCTTCTGATGGTCCCATCCTTCTTTGGAACTAAATGCACTTGGTGAGGAGGAAATTTTCCTACCTTCAGCAAGAATGTTTACTTCTCATTTCATAACCGGAGCCTACTCGAGTGAAGCACCTTAGTGCAGTGTCCTAAATGCAAACCGACTGACACTGGTGGGAGAGCCAAACTTTCGTGGCTGGCTTCTTGTGATGCTGAGGTCAATGACTCTGGCACCTGTGGTAAGGCCAATTGGCAAGTCATACAGCAGCAATCGTTGCAGTTAGAACCTAAGATCCTACACCCCTAAGCTGGCAGAAATAGAAGGATATCTTTTAGGGAATACCGTTGATGTTTAAGCACCGTAAACCGCACTTTCATTTTTCCCTCCGTGGGGGATGTCACCAGTTCGGTTGTACAGTTAAATTACAATTTTTACGCCCACAATGGCTGCAGAAGGAGGACAAATTGACTTGGAGTCAGACATACTTGATTTGGTGTCAGACAAAAACAATAAGTTTTTAAGGCGGACTTTTTCAGGAAAAGTTTGGACATTGTGAGGAAAGTTTTGGCTAACCCCTTAGCTAATTAAGCCCAGGAGAGTGGTTTTTCACCACTTCCAGACCAGTGCCAACAAACAGTAAAGCTGGCTTACAGCCTTTAAATGTATTATGTTTTATGTAATTTTTCTATGTTTTTGTGATATGTTATGTTTTTAAATAAATATTGATTCTAAACTGCTCTGATGATGTATGTGGTACAGTTGCGGTTATAGTGTAGAGGATTGGAGTTGTCCTAAAATGGTTTCTTGCTTTCAAAAAAAAATTATATTCACTCTCAATATGCAAAATGCCTCTGTGCTTGTAATTCCACATTGTGTTATTGCGTTTTTGTATAGCATTGTTGTTTTCTATAATTGCGACATGACAGTGGTGATTAACAGGTGCATTTGTGGGGTAAGTCCCCACTAAAAGCACAGGTACCAAATGCAACGCTGGTTTGCGCGATACACTAATTTTTATAAACATCGCGCTGTGATGTCAAACAAATAACATCTTGCTTATGCTAAAAGACCATGTAGATAAACAATTGTACTACTATATTACAATAAGTAATAGACAAAGGCTGTGTTAACAACTGACTCCACACATAATTTGGCACAGCTTTTTTCTGTTTCTTTGATTATTCTCTAAGTCAAAAGAAAAGCATATTTTATTATAAATATACAATTGCTTGTCCTGGAACTAATCGATTTCAATAAAAATGTGACTTTTCACATTTTTAGGCGGGAACAGCTAAACGCTCCAAAATGCTTTGTACATCTGTGTCCTTTTTTATGCAGTCCTAACGTTACTCCCATGAGTGTGTAATTGTGTTTGTGTTTGTAAATCTGTACATGTGAACAAAGCAACAGAATGCAATAATAAAAATAACAAAGCGTTTGCATGTAGACCTGCAGCTAATGTAGCCTATTATGACAGGTTGACATGCGACAAAACTACAAAAGAACAAAGGAATAGAAATCCCTGTGCACAGAATTGATTATGTCACAGACTGGAAAAATGGAAAATACTACGGTATACGATTGTGAGACCTAAGCATTGATGCCAGACAGGCAGTCACAGCAACAGGCGCAAACAACCATTAGCAAGATAAATTTAAAAGAACATAAGGCCCAACATAGTGCTGCTATCTTTATTTATTTTTCTATTTTCTATTTTGAGAGCTATCAAGAATTTGAAAGTAGCTGCGGTATGCCAGCTATTATGTAGGGGTAAGGAAAAATTCGATTTTTTGATGTATAGTAATGCAGAACATAGACGTTTCTGAATTGCTTCACAAATGTAAAAAATCGATTTGCTATTTCTAAATTTTAATTGCTATCTTTATGTTGACGAAACACAAAAAGCGGAAGCTCTAAAGCGTGTAAATGTAGCACCTGTCCAAAATGGTATACTACTTCACTTCAAGAAACAATGTCTTCTATATAGGGATTTAAGCACTTAAAAAGTTATCTACTACTTCTGCGAGGATACTATCGTATGTGGAAAAGATGACTACTCATATGTGGAAGTGGCGGTAAGCGGTGACACAGCATTTTAAGCGTTTTACTTAAAGAAAAAAATCAATGTCCCTTGTGGTTAAATTGCACTCGTTTAACATCACCCAAATTAAACATTATCCAACTTTAAATTCGCACTGGTGTGACTTCATGCGTCACCTGTCCATAGCGAAATAGTAATTGTAGTGCATCAAAATTTTATTCGTACTACCAGTAAACCTACTATAAGAATGTACTTTTTTAATGTGTTGGAAGTACGTATTTACTTAAATGTACCACATACTACAAGTACCACAAGTAGATTGTGATTTCGGACAAAGCCTTAGTTTTAGTTACGCATCCAGTATGGCAGTTGCTGCTGAACTGGGTAAATTGTATGCTGCTACAGGCAAGTGTTTCATTACTTGTTAAATCTTTGTAACTTTGTTTTTGACTCGCCAAATCACTTCTATTTTTTATCATAAAAAATATAGAAGAAAACTAATTATATGTCATTATAGATACAGATGCTTTAATAGTCAAACAGTTAGAAAGAAAGGAAATCTGTATTTAAACAAAAGATGCATCAATAATTTTTTTATAATCGAATTGCAGCCCTCGGAATTGAATCATGAGGTGTCTAGAGATTCCTTCTACTATCTATGCACTGCTTCTCGTTTAGTAACATACTGCGTGTGTCACGCCTTGTGCATTGTTCATGGCAGTGGTGGCCTGCGTTTGATACTTGGGTTTTTAGTAGGGCCTTACCCGACTGATACACCTCTTAATACCACCACTATCAGGTCGCAATTATAGCAACCATCAATACTATACAAAAACACAATATAACAAGACGTGGCATTGAAATCTATCTTAATAAAGCAAACCCATTTAAGGCAACTCCAACCTTCTACACTACAAATGTGCCACATACATCTGGAGAAGTTCAGAATCAATATATATCTAAAAACATGACAAAAACAAACAATTTAAATAAAACATATAATACATTTAAAGGCTGTAAACCAGCGTTACTGCATCTTGATACTGGTCTGGAAGTAGCGAACAAGCTTATACAATGCTCACAATTTAAAAACTGATTTTTAAGTGTTTCAAGTCCAAGTCAATTTCTCCTCCTCCGTCAGCCACTGTGGGTTTAAAAAGTTAAATTCAACTGTATCAACCAATCAGAGGATGGAAAAATACTGACATTATTAAGGGGTAGCTAGCTGGCCCTGTGAGGCGAATTTGAAATCTAATTGGTTAAAGAAACAGACTGTAACCAATTAGCAATCTGCCACTGCTAATATAGTTTAAGTTATATCTGATTCTGAAGGCCCTAGGCAGCACATAGAGGCTAAAATCTAATTAAACAAAAAAATCTAACATCCACATACACATACTGGAAGCAGTGCAGTCAAAAGAAACGCTACGAAATGAAGAAAATACTGTTGGGAATAAATTAATACAATTTAATGCAAAAAATATCATAATTTGGGTTGTAAATGTAGGTCAGCTTCTGATATTGTTTATGCAGGATAGAACTTGACCCCACACCACTGGTGCATTGTTCCCATGCAGCCTAATGGGGGTGGTGGATGCAAGAAAGATGTTTAAAATAATTCTAAATTTCAGTCAACTCCAAATATTATTACAAATTTTAAAAAAAATCTGGGATGCCACTGCTAATTTTATAATAAAATTATAAAGATTACTATGCATGACAGACTTGATTTTTATTCTTTTATACAGGTTATCTGCCTATTCTAAAGATGGATTTATGACATGTATTTATTTATGACATGCAGACCTTTTTTTTTTTGTTACATAATTTGCCTGCACAAACTTTACATGATTATTAACAATAAGTATTTAAAAGGCAAAACTGTGTCTTATGAGGTTAACTAAAATACATAATTTTATTCACCTTAAAATTGCTTTTAACTTTTAACATTGGGGAGTCACAAGTGAGAAAAATGTATTAAAAATGTATCTACTAAGGAGTACAAAAACACTTATGAAAATAGATAGGTTACAAGATTTGACCTTAGTATGGAGTATCAGTTTTTTACTGTATTTGTACTGCTCTAAAAGTAGAGCCTCAAATTATGTCAATTCTGGGATAAAAATTAATATTGTATATTGAATTGTTTTAATGTATTAGCAGAAAATTTTAGGTTAATTTGGCAGATGACATCAATGAAACCAATGTCCTGCTAACATAAATAGGCTTTTTCCTCTCTCCCTTAAATCTTAAATCTTCATTATATTTGGATTTCGCTTCTGTTAATTTTACTTTTAATTTGGTTAATTGTAAATATAATCCTATATTTAAATAACTTCGTATTTAAAGTTATAAAAATAAAGGATTACATTACTATTTTAAGGCATCCTTAGTTGAAAGCAACACACACACTCACTTCTTCGCCAAATATCCTTTCTTCTAGATTAACAGACTATACATAATAAAATACATACAAAATTAGTGGTCTGGCAGTGCACAGGCTCATTATGGCCATAATTTAAATGAAAATTGGGATATTTAATCCTCTATTTTATATCAAGTTTTGCTTGTGGAAGACAACCTCTTACCAAACACACTCACACACACATTAAATAAGAAAAACTCTAAACACGAGTGGGGCAGATGGAGGATTTGCTTACATGCTTCCCTAGGACTCATTGCCTAATTGTCATTTTTTACATGAATATTTCATTTAGCTATTTATCAAAAAAAATGTTCTGGACACAATAATTCACATTACATAATATATTTTTTCTGATTAATCGTAGCAATTTTAGTATGCATGCAGTGAGGCAACAGCAGGCATTTATTTAATTTAAAAGAGGGATAGGGAATCCAAAACCAGAAGGTAAAGAATATGTTTTACTTTTGGTGCAGGAAGTGACAGAATAGCATTAGTCTTGATATTAGCAAAATTTGGTTACTTTATATTTGCATGCTGGGGAGTAAGAGACAGGCCACAGGAGTACGTACAGTAACAAAGATCGAGCACTTTGCCTTTCTCAGATGTAAGTGTTGCAGCATGCTTATTTATGCGTAAAAATGTGTGTGTGTTTGGGTGTTGCTCACAGCATGCATAACAGCTGTTAAGGTATTAGCAACTGTGAGGTTGTTGTGTGCAAAGCAGCCTACCATAAGCTATAATGATGAACATTTAAAGCATCAGTGCACAAATAAGCACATACACTTTTTAGTATGTGTGCTACGAAAATAATAAAATAAATCAAGCACCTGGGGTTTAATCTTCACTGAGTTTTTAGTGAAGTGAAAAACAGCAACCTCTATAGCAGATAAATTATCGTAAAAAAAGTGCTGAACTATGTAGAATTATTATTGATTGTATAAAAATTATTAGTTTTTATACCCCACAGTCAATTAATGTGTCCGTAACCCCCTCTTTTTCCTCTGCTGTTCCTTTTAATGTGGCAGTGCCCTACAGTACACTGGCAATGAGCTTTACAATAAGGCAGGAATTCCCAGGAAAGAAGCACTCATTTTTACAACCCATTTAGAAATAGAAATGGTTAATTAACAGACAGAATTTGTTTGTTTATTTAATTAGGCTTTGCTAAGTGTCATTGTTTACTTTCTGGCATCTAGGCAAAATTAACACAATGATTTTGACGTATCTAACAATGAGCATTAAAAAAATCATAATACAAAACTCATTTGTTTTTCATGCCTATTATGATTCTAAACAGCTTAATATAACCATGAGTCTACATTCAAGATTTCCTTGATCTATGCCAGAATCATTGGTGTTTGTGTGGCAGTGTTTGGCATAAACTCCATAAAGGGCTTGTGAATCTGAAACTGAGCAACAAGCTGTCTGCCACCAACCTGTGAGAATTAGTTGGGGACCCCCCAACATTCTGTCTGACTTGACTTAAATTGACTCAATAAAAAAAGAAGGAAAGAGAGAGGAATAACGTAAAGCAACGCCTGGGGAAAGTAAGGCTGATAAAACACCAGTCACTATCTGTCCCTCTCTTACTTACTTTTTCTGTCTCTTTTTTTACAAACACACACTTTGTGACTATTAAGGATCTCTTTGCAGAAATTAGTTGCTAAAATGTAGTGTCTCCACATCATATAACTGCTTGGAAAGCATCGATTACAAAGCCTTTAAGTCATTTCCGATTATGCCTGAGGAAGCATTGCATAATATTTACTATTAGAACATTGTAAACTTACAAATTATTTTATAAGACACAGTTAATTTTAATTGTATGTGAAGATATACCATTAAATACTCAATTATTATTTTTGATCATTTTTGATAAGGCTTTTCATTACTTTTTATGTGGTTCTTTAATTATGTATAAAATACATATTGTGCTAAAGAATTACAGTTCGTGCTAAAAATAGACGATAAAACCTTATAAATTTTTTAATGAATCTGATAAAAATGTAGATTACTATAAATGATGGATGATTTTGAATCTTCATACATGCAAAGACAGATATATTATATGTGTTTACTGTGTTTGTCCGCAGTGCAAATAGTTTTACAGTAATAACACTGTCATATTCCTTCTAACAGCAGAGACCTGAGTGGGTGTCTATTGCTATAAACCAAAATTAACAACCACTTGAAATTCTTTGTGTGTCATTTAATAAAGATAAGATTTTGTTTCATTGTTGCAAAATTGCTAAAAATTACAGTGCGCTAAATATCATCTGGTTTGTCCTAATTATGTCTGCTTTTACACAAACTAAATTAGTTTGAAGGTAAATTTTTAAAATCATAATCCATTGTTTATCAGTTGCTCTTTGACAATAAATGAAAATGAGAAAATTCTGCTTGAATAAGTGTGAATTGAGGCCAAACTTAAATTATGGGGATACGTCAGGCCCTCCAAACAAATGGAAATAAGAATAGATTTCGCTAATTAAACAAAAGTTATTTTAGTAAAAGGCACTACTAAAAATCTAATGTCCCACTATCAATTAATTTAATGACATGCCTTAAATTGGGCGCCCTTAAGTTCAAGCAGAGAGGAGTGTTTATATTATACGGGTCTATAGAGTTTAACACATCCGTTAGCTCGTACGACACAAACATGCAGTCTCCATACCACGCCAAAGAAAAAAAATGGACGTAAAGCAAAGCCACCTAGTTTTAAAGAGGTCACAAACTTAACTACTGCTAAGCTTCATCCACACACACACACACATTGAATAGCCCTGCCACTTGAAAGGGATCATCCCATTACAAAAGTATTCAACATCTTTGGACTAGCACTTTTAGACAAAGAATCTTTTTGCCGCAATAACAGTTTTAAGATTGTTAAATTACATTCTTTTTTTAGCTTTTTATACTCTACCTTCAATTGATATCTCAAAGTAGGCCTTGTCTAGGTACTTCTTGTGGAAGTGATGCAGGTTCCTTGTCTTTACAGCTGTACCAAGTTTGATATCCCAACACTTAAATATTTGTTTTTGTATATGAAATATTTTTGTCTATTACAATAAACCTTTTTTGTAATAATTTACAGGTAGAAGCCAATTTTGAGCCCATTGTGTCCTGGTTAAGGAAATTTGCACCTTTTAAATTTGGAGTTTAGAGCAGAAGTGTAGAATACTTTTGCAAACAGCATTTGTAATATGTCTTACAAAATATGTATTCAAAACTAATAATATTTTTTTAAATCAATTTATTTTAAACAATCATGTTTTCTGTTTAATTCAAGTTAAAGTTACAGTTTACTTGAACAAACTGAGATGGTTAGACATAATTTGGAAATAAGTCCATCTGCTGCTATTTTTCATACAGAAATAAACAAAGCCAAGAATCTCCTGGCGAATGTGTCCACTGCTTGTTGTGTTGAAAGTGAATGTTTTACAGGGTCCCTTTATCTTTTTCATTGAACCGGCAAATGGCCATCATAGGTGGTATACCCCATGTTAGGTTGTAGTTATGCCTGTCAGATCTTGGATCTGTGGCGATACTACTGTGCCAACTGCTTTTCCATGTGGAAAGGAGTTTCAGATTTTCCACTGTTGTTGTTAATTAGTCAGTATGAACCAAAATTTGCATATTGTAATATTTATATATTTTTTCTTAAGTGATTAAACACCATAAAGTTTTTTCTATCATTAATACACAGCACTTGCTTACTAAATCAGTAGAGGTAAAATTCCCTCTTCAAAAAAAAACTAAACACAACACGCCTTTCTGTAGTTGAAAAAGAAACCCAAGTTGTTGTTCTTCTGGTGCACACACACACACACACAAACTGACACTGTTAAAAAAAGTGTTTGTAACTGTATTATTTTTATTGTGTGCACAGAATTATTTTTTTCTGAGAACAATAACATATAATTGTAAATGGAGACATTTCTATAAATTAAACTATTTTAAATGTTTTTTTTTTAAATGAATTAAAAACCAAACAGCGGGACCAGTGTCCTTTAAACACCTGTCAAATTTAATTTCTCTTAGTCCTAACTCAGAGTAATGTATTCAAGCCCACACAGACTTCAGCGCCACCCTCTTGCACTACAGCAGCAGCGTTTGTCTGCTACAATTGACTTTTCATACCACTTGTCAATACAAGCCCCACCTGACAGTCCTGCTGTTCCAACCTTGTCTGCATTGATGCTGACTAGATCTGACTGCACTGACAAGAAAAATAAACTTATTGAAATTGACTAAAAATAATAAATTTTTGAATCCTTTTCAAGGAACTTGAGCCATGTCAAACGTTTTGGTAAGGACCTTTTATTACCTTTGAACTCACGTGTGTAATACAACCAATCAAAAATCAGTTTGTCAGGGGTGGGTGATGTTATCGACAAGGAAGTAATGCTATATAAACATGAGCAGAAGCATGCCTCAGTAAGCCCTTTTTTGCAGCTACAGACGAAGACCCCTGTAAAAAGGTTCTGACTGCATCAAAGCTGGGCATCTGGGCAAAAAATCAATACAGGGCTAAGAACTGGAGAACAAATTGCTCTAGCAACAAAAAAGTGCATAAAGCTAACCAATCAAATGGTGCAGTTTCAAATGCTGATCATCACGCAGGTCACGTCACAAATCAGATCCGGGGATTGGTTTATCACTGTAGATCTCAAGAATGTGTTTTTTTATTTACAATTACAGTATTTGGCAGACAGCCTTAACCAGAGCAACTTACATATATCTCATTTATACAACTGGGGGTTAAGGGCCTTGCTCAGGGACCCAGCAATGGTGCCTCGGTGGAGCTGGGAGTCAAACCTACAATCTTTGGGTTGGTAGTCCAACACCTTAACCATGAGCCACCACTTCCCCACCACTTTTATAACTCCATGCTTCCTGAACACAGGAGGTTTCTGAGGTTTGCTTTTGTGGGCGAAGCAGTTCATTACCATGGCTTTCGCTAACAGCCTGTATGTTCAGAAAATGCATGGTTGCTACACTGGCTCCCATGATTGAATGATATAGATAACTGGTTAATATTGGCTGAGTCACAAAAATAGGTGGTCTGGCATTGAGATGTCGTTCTTGCACATATTCAGAGTCTGGGGTTAGGGGTCAACGCCAAGAAAAACAGCTCAGATTTTTACCTATTTAGAGTTTATCTGGGACACAGCCGAGATACAGGTTAGTCTTTCGCAGGCCTGTGTCAAAATGATTCTAGCGACCGTGAATAAAATTAGAAAGGGTCAGTCAAATAATATCAAGCAGTTTCAGAAACTATTGGGCCTTATTGCAGCTGCATCCAACATGATACTTCAGACTGCTACAGAGATGGTTTTAAACCAAGGAGTTTTCCTGATAGGTAATCCATAGTGTTTTGTGCTGATGCCTTCAAACCTTAGATACATAAAGGGACTCTTGGCTATAGTGCGAGGTAAAAAACTAGGGGCTGTTGTCGTGTAACACGTATGACAGTTGCCTCCCTCACAGGCTGCGGAGCAGTTATGACTGGCAGCTACACCCAAGGGCTGTAGGATGATATTTATCTCTTATGGCACATAGATTGCCTGTAGATGCTAGCAGTGTTTAAAGCACTCAAACATTTTATACCAGACATGAATGGCGAGTATTTACAAGTATGCACAGACAACATGTCAGTAGTTTAGGCTATGTCTGTACATTTTCAATTGTGCTGCTTCTAAAAGCAGGTACACCAGAATGGGTTTAAATTACTACTGTTAGCCCCATTCTGGCCAGCCCAAGCTTGGTTCTCGGACCTGGTGTCTCTTCTTGATTGCTATCCTCTATATACCCGTCAGAAGGAATCTCCTCTGCCAGGTCGGGAATGCACCCCCATTTGGAGTTACAGAAACTATGGGCATGGCCCCTGAAGGGACACAGGGCTCTCAACCAAGGTTGGTGAGACCATACTCCAGTCCTCTATCCCCTAAAATAGAACCTTTTCCACTTCTGGTGCAGAGACAGATAGCAGGACCCAGTTAACAGCCTGGTTGGTTCTTTGCTGGTTTTACATTTCTGTACAGGGCTAATATCTTCCACCCTGAAGGTATATGTGGCCGTCATATCTACCTTGCATTTTTTGGGCACAAGGAGGCTAAGTCCTGTATGACAACTAAGGTTTCCATTATGGGCTATGCTCTCTGACTTCTCTCTAACACGAAAAATGGTGTTTTTACTGGCTGTCTCTTTTATGAAGAGGATTGGCAATCTTCAGTTGTTTTCCACCTTTTCTTCAGGAGGCCTTAGTTTAGCCATGGTGGAACACCTCTTATGATGGATAAATGCTCTTTATTTGATTTAAATCGGATTGTTTAAAATAAACACCCACTCACTGCCATTATAAAGAATGTGGAGCATCCGCTATGGGCGCAGGGAGAGTGAAGGCTTCATCCCAGGTCGGTCCAGACGATCTGGAGCTGTTTTGGGGAGGCGGAGGTGGGCCTTTTTGCCACGAGCGAGAACGCACATTGTCAGCTGTACTTCTTAATGTCCCACTCCCCTCCACTCTCCCAATCCTGACCTGAGGGAGCTGCTAGTGGCTCCCCCCTGGCTGATTCCCATCAGGAGAGACTTACTGTCTCAGGCGGCAGGCATGATTTTGCATCCCAGCCCAGAGCTGTGGAGCCTGCATGTGTGGCTGCTTTAGGGCCGCTAAAAGAGCTGGACACACTGCGTGCGTGCGCAGCACGCTGGAGGAAGCGCAAGCCCCATCCACATGCAGCTTCAAAGTGGCAGGTTTTTGCTCTATGGTGTTTCAGAGCCGGCCTTGACCCAAACAGCTTCTCCGTCTTCGCAATGTCGAGTGACGCTCAAAAGGAAACGTCTCCGTTTACGTTCATAACCTCGGTTCCCTGAGAGTGGGAAAGAGACATTACGGTCATTTAGGCTCAGATTCTGAATATTGCCGCCCTGCCCCACCTTATATATGCTCTCTAGGGGGCGGCACTATGTGTTTATTTGCATACCGGTGGTAATTGGGCCAATACATGTACTGGAGTGAGCCAATAAATTTTCTGAGAGAAAGTGAAGGTAGGGATTTTTCCATAGCGGATGCTCCGCAATGTCTCGTTCCTGCTGTCACGGAACCGAGGTTACAGACGTAACCGGAGACGTTTTGGACAGTGGGAGAAAACCAGAGTACCAAGAGTAAACCATGCAACTTTGGGACAACATGCAAACAGAAATGCTTTATTTACTATTAAAGTACTATAGTAAATATATGCTTGTTACTAGAATAAATGGCGATTGGCAATTGCAATTGCAAAAGTACTAACAACATACATTCATCTAAGTTAAGCTAAGTTAAGTTAAATCTTCTTTAGTTTATGTATATTGTTTTTTAAATAAACTGCACCTTTGGGTTTAAAACTACTACTCACCTCAGCGGAACTCATTACAGCTTGCTTGAGGTGTTCATACTAGGTAAATAGAAACACATTTGCCAAAAAATTATGATGTAGCAAATGTTAAACCCATTGTTAGTGGTATTGGAAATGCTTCTGCTCTTTTAGGTTTCCAATATCACTGTCAGCCCTTGAACAACTCAATGAAAATGCATCTTATTTGCATTTTATTGTTTTTGATTTCTGCAAACTTTAAAAAGATTCATTTCACATTCGTATGGACATCTGGCTAGTAACTTGCATCTAGCAACATTTTTTTTTTCTATTCATAAATAAATGCATACAGATATTTTAATCCGTCTGTATACTCTTTGTATGCGAATTACCATGCAGGTGTTAAAAAATTGCATTAACATTTTTTAAAAGTGCAATTACCTGGTAATTACAGGTACTCCACCCTTCAAAACCAAGCAGTCTTGTTAGCCAATGACAGCACCAGTTCAGTTGGCGGCTCACGGAGACCTGGTGAGCCCAGGTGCTCCAATCCTCATACCTGTTTCGGAGGCTATCAAATCTATACAGTGACTCACACGGTGCTGCAGGCGGGTCCCAACAGCATGCCCTTATGGAGGCCTGGGGAGCCTCCACACTCCTATCAGCGACTCCCACTGGTAAAGCCTAAGAGTGAACCTATCCTCATCTAGATGACACAACATGTTATTATTAATTAAAACATATTGTAATGCTAGTAAATTGTAGCCTTGGGTCAGTGGCGCAGAGTCCCAGTTTATCCTCGAAGCGCCTTGAAACTGAGGGAAGGGGCAGAAACCTGGTCATCGGTGCCTCAGGATCATCGCAGGGTTTGCCTCCTCTCCCTGAACATCTACCAGTGCTTTCATATATATATATATATCCATATACATACTGGAGATATGTCTTTAATCTATGTTTAAACTAGGAGCCTGTGTCTAAAACCTGAACACTGTCAGGTGGGCCATTCCAAAGTTTAGGAGCTAAATGTGAAAAAGCTCTACCTTCTTTTGTGGACTTTGGTATTCTGGGGACTACCAGAAGACTGTAGAATTAACATCTTAGGAGCATGACAAATTGTAGCGTATTAAAAGACTAGATAGGTACATCTGAGCCAAACCATTTAGCACCTTATAAGTAAGTAGCAATATTTGTAATCAATCTTAAATTTAACAGGTAGCCAGTGCAGGGATTTTTACCATAGCATTGTTCTTCCTGGTCGATGACATCACCTCTTCCACAACGAGCATCCTAATTTTTTTTTTTCCGTTTTGCTTAAAGCACAACATTTTGTTTTCATTGTGATTGCACCCAAAAAATAGACACTTCAACATTTTACTGATGTCTAACACTTATCCATATAAGCAACATCAAATATTTGTGTTTTTGCACTGATAACAAAACCAAATTTGTTGGTCTGGCCGCCTAAACGGTGACCTCATAGTCTTAACTAAAACGTATTAAATAGAAAGGTCACTTTGGGTAAATTAACACAGACAAGTGTTAATTAGTGTGAACAAGTGTTGTATAGACAGACAAGTGTTCTTATTTACCAAACAATATAAGAACAAATTGTTCTCTAAGCTGCTTCGTACTGTGGAAATAGAATGAAAGGAAACTGATGGTAAAAAGTGTTAAATGGTGCCTTAACTTATGTGTTTAATTTGTTCCGTGATGGAGCTTGTAATTCAAATTACCCGTTTGTCAAATCAATTTTCCCTGTTAAAATTAATTGAAATGCCACTAATCTGTTCCGATTCCCACAAAAAACACCACCATTTTTTTGTTATTAATATTAAATTTAAATTTTTTTTTTAGAATTTTAGCTTGCAAAAAATTGGCTAAGAAACGGCTCGTATCTTGAAAAACTTGTAAGTTGGGGCACTGTATTTCAAGAATGCAATCTAGCCCACTCCCTCTTTCTTAGTCTATGCTATTCAGTAATGCTGTCCAGGGGGGTCGCAGAGCCTGATTTACACAAGAACACACAAATGTGCTACCTTATTAAAGCAACTCTGTATAACCTCAACTCCATGTATAGCCTCATCGTGCATGTTGCATTACCCTTTAATGGCCTAGCCTTGAGTATATTGACAGACTGAGAGTCTAATTTGTCATTATAGTGAACGTGATCATGCATTAACCTAGTGAAATGGTAATCAGTTATATTCAGGAGGTAACACTTAACTGTCAACTGTGCATGATAAATTCACTTACGACAGATAAAATTATGTTTGTGACAATGTAAACGTACAGTGCATTAACAGCAAATTTTAAAAAATGTTGCTTTGGTTATGCAACTGAACAAAAATAATCAATAAAATAATCCTTGTTACATCTGGTCATTTTTGATCAGATAGCTACCTAATTTGTTAAAATGATTTCCTTTACATTTGCCCACATAAAATTGTCTCCGCAAAACTGTTATGACTCTGATCTTCTATTCCAACACAAAATACAAGTACATATTTTCGCTGACCTGAAATGACTAGTAGGTAATACTTTATTTATCCAGTCAGTCATAGTTTACACAAAATACACATAAATATATAAAAACCTCAATGCATATTATTATACAGTGCCTTGAACCAAGTATGCATACTCCTTTGTGTATTTTATTGAGATTTTATGTAATAGACTAAAACAAAGTAGCACATAATTGTGAAGTAGAACGAAAATGATACATGGTTTTCAAAACTTTAAGCAATAAAGATCTAAAAAGTGTGGTGTGCATTTGTATTCAGCCCCCAGCGTCAATACTTTTTAGAGCCACCTTTCGCTGCAGTTACAGCTGCAAGTCTTTTGGGGTATCTCTACCAGCTTTGCACATCTAGAGACCATTTTTTTCCCTTTTCTTTTTTGCAAAATAGCTCAAATTCAGCCAGATTGAATAGGGAGCATCTGTAAACAGCAATTTTCGAGTGTTGCAACAGATGCTCAATGGGATTAAGGTCTGGGCCATTCTAACACATAAATATTCTTTGAGCCAAACATTCCATTGTAGGTTTGGCTGTATGTTTATGGTCATTTATGGTCATATGCCCTGTATTTAGCTCCATCCATCTTTCCATCAAGTCTAACCAGCTTCCCTGTTCCCTGCTGAAGAAAAGCATTCCCACAGCATGATGCTGCCTCCACCATGTTACACAGTGGGGGTGGTGTGTTCAGGCTGGTAAGCAGTGTTACTTTCCGCCACATATAGCGCTCTCTGGCTCTGCACAGGACGATTTTGCGCTTTGTGGCTTTGCACAGGACGTCGCTCTGGCCCCTGGCTCTATACAGGACCTGTCTCCATCCTCTGGCTGTGTCCAGGCTCTGTCCTGCATCGCCTGGCTCCGTCCATCCTGTCATTGTCTGTACGTGTTGCTTGCGCGAGAATGTAACGGTATGCCATTGTCGGTAACAGTAAAAAAAAAATTGAACTTTTTTGGAGATAAACCATTTTTTTACTAACTAATTATATTAGCAGGTCCATAACTTATTAACTGTAAATTAACACTCAAAATTAACAGTGATACTCAAAAGATGCATATATACATATTCAAACATTTATAAATTTAAGCACAATACCATCTTTATTATTTGTAATAAATGTATTTAATTACTAATAATAAATATGTAATTTTAAAAAGATTATTTATTTATTCAGTCTTTATAGCAATTTGTTGTTATTATTTTATAGTATTGAAATTATCTAGTTTGGTTAAGCATAATATACAGTTTATTTTCTTCACATAGGCATTATATTTTATTAAATGAATATTAAATAATTAGTCTTGTTCATTGTTAAATTTTAATTTATGTGTCCAACTGTCACAGACACGCCAGGCTCCGCCACAGTGCACCGCTCTTACTCTCCGGAATACTAATCACACACACCTGACGCACATTCCCCAATCACAAATACCCTCACTATGGCTGCAATTACACTGCCTGTATCAAGTGACCCATTTCTGATTTTTGTTCTCCAATGTGGATCAGATATGTCTCATGACAGTGTAGGCAGGAAAAAAGTACATGGATTACGATTATTTTATCAGATGCAGGCCTCATTCATGTGTTGTACTAAATCAGATTCGAATCGAATATGTGCATTAGCATGTGTGGTGTAAGCAGAAATTTTCACCTGTTAATGCAAGTCGTATGTTACTGAATATCAACAATAACACATGATGTCAACTCAATATGTCAACAGCGATATATAATAACTTACAACAACTGTGTATTTTGATATTTATTAATTTTGTTCACTGTAACTAATCTTTGAAACCCAGTTCAGAGGCAGAGGCAGTGTGAGAAAGACGATCGGGGTGTGCGGCATGAAAGTCTTGTATGAGTGTGGGGTCCAGGATGTCACGTGCCTTGACCCATGACCTCTCCTCCGGGGTAGCCCCCAAATCCATCAGATTTATGGGAAAGTGGTAGCTTAGTGGTTAAGGTGTTGGACTGATACCAGATACCGGGGTTCAATTCCAAGCATCACCAAACAACAATCACTGGGCCCCTGAGAAATAAATGTAAGTCACGCTAGATAAAGATAAATATTCCAGAAAACCCCTTCTTCTCCTAGAATTCAGGATTTCGTGTACCGGATATGCGGATATTCAATTTCGATGGGGCCCCAGGTTCCGCAGGTTCCCTAGGTTTACTGTCTAAATCAGGGTGGTTTGGTTTCAGCAATGAAACATTAAAAGAATGTTTGTTATAGAATGTTTGTTATGTTTGTTATAGAGCAAACAAAAGTTAAAAAACTTTTGTTTGCTCTATAGCCTACATATCAAGCGTTCATGTTTATTCTCTGCCTTTATGGTTTTGATCTTTGCTCTTTTCTCGGTTTTGATTACTGTCTTTACGTTTCTTATTTGTTTGTTTGGACGCCTTTGGATTAGTGTTTATCGACCTCTGCTTACTCTTTAATTTGTCCAGTTTTTTTTAATAAAGTCATTCATCGCACAACGGATTCTTCTCCGACGTCTTCCTTACAGAATACTTCGCCATCGCAGAATTCAGCAAGTTTGGCTTGTCTACAAACTATTGTCGATTATCACGCACAAGCTCTTTGCGCTTTTCAGGCACAACTTGTGGCGTTACAAGAGGCACCGCAGTAGCTGCCACAGCCGCAGGGTGGTGATGGATCCACGACTATTCAACTCTCCGTCCCGGACAAGTTTGACGGTACCCCAGAGTTTCGTACCATGGCTTGACAAAGTGGATGGAACAAGGTGGCACTAAATCAGTATTTAAAGAGGGTCTTAACACACACCTTCAGGCTGAACTCGCCTGCCGTGATGACTCTGGATCATTCTCTCAATGTTGCCATTGTGGTGCAGCTGGACAACTTACTGCACAATAGCCCTCTTGTGCAGCATGCAGTCACTATACAAGCTATGTGCGCCACAATGGCTACGGTTCATGATGATGCAGAATCCATGCAGGTGGGGTGTACCAAGCTTACCCCCAAGAACGTCAGCGCAAACCTCTAGCTAGGCTGTGTTTCTACTGTGAGGCCCCCAACCACTTCAGTGCCACATGCCCCAAGAAACTCTCGCCTCACCCCTCCAAAGTAAGTCATTTCCTATGCACTTTGTCATCTGCCGTGTGTCTTTCTGTGCCCGCTTATCTTAATTTGTCATTGATATTGTGCCTGTTTTCAGCGCTAGAGGACTCTGGGGCAGCATTAAATCTAATCAACAGCCAAGTGGTTAAACAACTCAAACTTCATACTACTCACTGCAAACCCCTCATTGCAGCTGTTGGACAAAGCTTCGGTTCTGGTATTACGCCATGATTACTTTATAAATACAAGCACTTCATGAAGAGCGTTGGTCTTTCCACGTCATTTCATCACCCAAAAACCCCATCATTTTACAGTTTCATTGGCTACAAACGCATAATCCCACTATCTTCTAAACAGAGAGAGAGAGAGATTGTTCAGTGGTCAGAGAACTGTTATGAAAACTATTTACGTGTGATTTGCTCCATGCCATGCTTAGCTACCCAAGTGGAACACTCTTTGAATTTTATGTATGCCAAGGCTCCCAAGAAATATAACAATCTTATTAAAGTGTTCAATAAGGCCAAAGCTTCCTAACTACCTCCTTATAGACCTGGAGACTGTGCTATTGAGATTCTTTTATTGAAGTTCTTTGAGGAACTTTGGCATCCCGGAGGACATTGTATCTGAGCATGGGCCCCAGTTTACCTCAGATTATGGACAAAGTTCTGCAAATGTCTTGACATCAATGTTAGTTTAACTACTGGTTACCACCCACAGTCTAATGAGCAGGTTAAACATTTGAATCAGGAGCTTAGGAGGTATTTGCGGTCTTACTGCTCCGGAGAACAGATATGATGGGGTGAATTCATTCCCTGAGCCAAATACTCCCAAAACTTGATAACCCACTCCTCCACCACACTTACCCCTTTCCAATGTGTTTTGGGGTATCAACCACCAATGTTCCCATGGTCTGGTAAACCTTTTAATGTGCCTGCAGTAAAGGAGTGGATGCAATGTAGTGCTTGAGTATAGGAGAGTACACATGTCAGACTTCAACAGGCCGTAAGATTACAGCATATCTAGGCAAACTGACAATGATGTCATCCTGACTATCAGCCGGGCCAACTCGTATGGCTATCTACTAGACATTTAAAGCTCAAGCTGGCCAGCAAGATATTAGGTCCTAAATACATGGGGCCTTTTTTAAAGATCTTACGCCAAATAAATCCTGTTACCTACAGACCGGAACTTCACCCCTCATACAGAATCTCTCCATCCTTTCATGTCTTACTGCTAAAGCCACACCACTCCAACTTCAACGATGAACCTCAGCCCCTGGAACCACCAGCTCCTTTCGATGTAGAAGGAGCTCCCACTTATCAGCTCCATGAGATCTTGGACTCTAGAAGAAGGAGAGGTTTTCTGGAGTATCTGGTGGATTGGGAGGGTTACGAACAACGAGGAGATGTTATGGGTCAGGACTCGATCCAACCCTCATTCAAGATAGTCCAGCCCCACGTCCCCAAGGACATCCTAGAAGAATGCCTGAAAGTATTCCTAGGATAGGGGTACTGTGACGAATCTGCCCTCCCACCACCAGAGGGCCCCCTTACCTGAGTAATAGTCATATGGACCACTTCCGGTATCAGTTCCTGTTAGCAGACTATTTAAACTAGCATATCGCTAAAGCACATCGCAAAGTATTGTTTGATCTCTAGCCTACATACCAAGCGTTTATGTTTATTATCCGCTTTCATGGTTTTGATTATTGCTTTGACTTCAATTTTGAACTGTCCAACTTTATTTAATAAAGTCATTCATCGCACAATGGATTCTTCTCCGACGTCTTCCTTACAGAATACTTTCTGTAACTACTGTCGATTATCACGCACAAGCTCTTTGACCTTTTCCTCTCTGACGTCTTCCTTGCACCTTTGTTTCAAGTACTTCACACTAACTGTACACATCAGCATTATTAAAGAAATTATATCATAACAGGCCAAAGCAGTTAAGAAAAACTTAATTTCCCCTTTTGGTCAGGGACTGTGAGTGACGTCACTACCGAATACAAACACACCTCATAGTATAGTCCCACCACTGACACTAATTTACAGGTTTCAGTGCTTTGGAAATAAATTTGAAAAGGGTTTGCGATTTTGTTTGAGTAGGGACACATTTAAAAATTAAAACACACAATTCCTTACAGAACATTTGGTACACTATAAGTCATTTGGTGCACTATGAGTATGTAAAGCATATGCACAAATACCGTAAACCGACATCCTAGAATTTAATGGTTTAAACAAATTAATTGAATTAAGTTAAATTAATTATTCATTAAAATAAATATAGACCATTTGGGTGCAGGTAATATAAAAGGAAAGTTTATCTCTCTTTTGTCTTTCTATTCCTTTATGCATTATAAATGTGTTATAAATACAATATTTATATAAATTCTACTTTATCAAAGATTTATATAGATAGTTAGTAGTCTTTTGAACATAAAAAAGGGCTGCAATGGACATAATTAGGGGTAACCTATTAACTGCATTTAAAAAAACTTGATATGATAGTCATTCGAAAAAGAAATCATGTAAGAATGTGATAATAGGTTGGAGTAGGGGATAAACAAATGCTATCTTAATTTTAAATGATAAAATATGTATGCACTCATTCTCTATTTAAAATTAAACAATGCCTCCACCCTGTGGCCATAACCTAACATTACTATTAAGCTTTCTGCGTTACCCATCTGTATGTGCATACAGGTGCATTACAAAATCATTATTTTCTGATTTATAACTGTAAAGCTGCTTTAAAATTGTCTATATTGTATAAAGTGCTGTTAAAATATCAAAATTATTCATAAAATACTATGTATGTTAGCTATGTTTCTGTTACTGTGTAACGCAGTGGACAGGTAACTTATTTTACATTTTAGGCATTTTGGGCCCATTAAACTACTGAGCTCATGTTAGGTTTTTAGATAATAGGTTTAGACTAGATAGAGGTGATAAGATAGACAGTCTAGTCTTTAAATAACATAACACTATGCAAATTATGTGAGATCGTCCTTCTTTCCTGTTTAAAGGCCTGTGGTTTCTTATTAATTATTCCCGTGGTTAACTTAGCTTAGTTTTTTTTAGGGTACATTACAGAAAAATCTTGACAACCTTGGTTAAGAGACTGGATGGCAACATCTGCGCCCCTCAGGGGCCATGCCCACAGCTTTCCTAACTCTGTATGGAGGTATCTGTATGTGAAGGTCTCCTAGACTGTTAAGGAGGGACACTTGGGCCAAAAGTAGCCAGTAATAGCATAACATTGTCTTGGTGTACTCTATTTGAAAGCAGGTTGAAGGATGATTGAAGGAATTGTGTTTCAGTGCGCAAAACACAGCCAGTATATCCAGACAATTTATGTGCCACATAAAATGGCGATCTTCCTACAATTCCTGGGCATAGTTGCTTTTTGTGACTTAAAACATTTTTGTTTTAAGCCAACAGTGGTGCAGCAGGCCAAAAAGAATCACATTGGATGCCACTGCCATCAGACCTAATAGTTTCTGAAACAGTTTGACAGTGAGTAGCTGGCCTTCAGAGCTGTACAGGTTACCTCTACATGAGAAGGAGACAGTTGTGCCTGCATCATCAAGGAATCCAATACCACCGTAAGACATTCGGCATTGAGTCTCAGTCCCAGCTTGTGAAACAATCTGCTTGATAGTAAGCATCTCGAAATAGTCTTGACAGTATGGTTCAGCCAATGCAGATTTAAGATTGGACCCCTATTCTTTTTGGGAACCAATTAGTACATACTGTAGAACCGTTCATCAAAAGTGTGTCTACTTCTTGTTCCATTACCAGAACATGGAAATCACCAGCATGTAGTTGATCCCACGAAAAGCAGGCGGAACTGGATTCTGTTGCCTACTGTAGCCTGTGGCTTAGGCAAAACTGGATTCTGTAGCCTACTTCTAGTTTTGGATAAAGTTCCCATGCTGGCAGAAAGCCTTGTAAGGAACCAGCCTATCAAGGCTGGCCTCTGGTCCATTTGGTGTCCTAAAGCAGATTCTATGCAGGAAAAAATTGCCTGGCACCTGAAGTCCCTCTGCTGGGTGAAATGATTGTTCCTGCTATTTGAAGTTCACTATGTTCTGATTATTTAGCATCTGAGGTGACAGGATTAATCAAGCGAATCAAGAGCTTTCATGAGGAACCAGCCCCTCAAAAACAGTTTATAATGTGGCTGGTGTGGCCCATCCGGCTGACATGGACCTGGGAGCGGCACAATGGATAGCAGAGTTTCAGCTTTATCTACTGTGCCGCTTACAAGTCCATGGAGCTGGTGGCCTTAGTTTTAAATATATCATTAATAAATAAATATACCAAGCATTAGAAATGAATTTTGGAATTGTTCCTATTTTACAAAAGTCTTTACAGCTGGGTGATTAAAACATCTGTATTGTCCATTTCAAGAGGGCCTTGCACTGTTTTGTAGAATGTATTTTAATTCGATAATTTGTTGTAATGTTAAGTGTTTGGTAATGTTTTGTGGTCATTTAATAAAAAAAAATGCATTCCAATTGCTTGTCAACCTGGTTTTTTTTTATTTCAAAAATGTGAATAGTTAAATACAATTTAAAATTCAACTCCTTGTATTAATTTGGTTAATAGTATAATAGTTTGAAAACAGATGTTTTGTAGATTCGAAAACTTGAGTTAGCATCTTTTGTTGTTATCGGTTTTAATTATTTGTTTGTTAGATTTAGTTATATTAACTTAATCAGCCTACAGAACATATTTTCGACTAGGGGACTCCGGAAAAATAAGGAAGGCAAGAATTAATATTGCCACCCCAGAGTTGTGCGGTAAACATGGTACACACCCAACTTAATCAAACCGTATGTGCAAAACATAAACACAAGATGGCGCCATTGTATCAACCTGTAAACTTTAACTCCTAAAATGCGATGCCCAAAAAACTATTTTAGTCCTTTTTTTTAATTTTGTTTGTATCCTTGTGTGAGTATGATAATCCTGGGACATAATTAGTCAATTTTTAGACAGATTATTACTCCATGAAAAAAATAACATAACAGAGACGGTATACAATCTATAAAAGAGAAAAAAAATAATTTCAAATTTATATTTAAATTTTTACTGTCACAAGGTTAAACTTTATGCAAATGAGATTCCTCCATGTTTACTTTTTAAAGGCAAGCATCGCCTTTCTACTCTCTGGACAGCCACACCTTATTTTACACGCCTATTTTACATGCGTGTTTAACGGTTTAACAGTTCAACAACAGTTAATTATTATTTGAAGGTTTTTAAAAGTTGTTTTTTTTGCATAATTACGGCTGTCAAAAAAGCTGTTGTTAAGTTTTACACTGAAATTTTAATATTTGTAATGTTTAAACAGAAATAAAGAGGCAACTTATTAAGGCAAGAGTTATTTTAAGGTAAACCTAATGCTGAAGACAAAATTAAATATAACATGTATAATGTGGAATACCGAGGCAAATACCAAGTGCATCTTCTGTACATTATTTACTCTCACCTCTGTAAATATTAACCTTATACCCTTATTTATTAAACTGCTATTTATTGTAAATAGGCCATCTATGCACTTCTGGTTAGATGCTAACTGCATTTCACTGGTTCTGTACATGTACCTTGCACAAAATAAAGTAAAATTTAATCTAATTTAATCTAAATTTTTTATAAATACCTAAATTCTATTCTATTCTATTCTATTCTATTCTATTCTATTCTATTCTATTCTATTCTATTCTATTCTATTTAAACTCTCTCTAAGCAGAACATCATAGAAATTAACAATGGTTTCTATCTATCTATCTATCTATCTATCTATCTATCTATCTATCTATCTATCTATCTATCTATCTATCTATCTATCTATCTATCTATCTATCTATCTATCTATCTAAATAAATTCATTTTGGCATGTTGTTAAATATCTATTTAATCTATTTAAGGATTTAGTGTTTTGTTTTTTTATTATTTTCTTTTGCTGTTTTTTAGTATAGTATATAATAAAACACTCATACAGTGTCTGCCATTACCATCTACAGTTTAATAGATCTTAACGAAGATAAAACATGGATTAAAGACCATGAAAAGGTGCTCAGACAGATATAAGTAGCTCGGAGTAAAAACATAATGAGAGTCAAATGTTTTTTTTTTTTTTTCAACAACCAGCAATTATAATCGATATTATGCTTAGTGTTAAGAGATATAGATGTGAATATGATGTGACTGTGTTTTTGTGTGATTTTCATACCAAGTCTATATCTCTTCAAATAAACTACTTATATAATAAGCTTTAGCTGAGACGATAAAAGATTTAATACAATATATATCAAGGTCATCCAAATACAGCTGCTCCAAATAGCACCTGCTAAAACAAACTCTCTTTCCGAAGCTTCATCGGCCAACCCCATGTTATCTGACAACCAGAACTGCAATGCACATCAGGACTTCTGATGATGCAAAACTATTCCTTATTCTCAAATATCCTCGATTTACTAAGATTTAAAACAACAAAGCCTTTTTTATTATTAGTCTAATGGTCAGTGATTTTTTGTTTAATTTGTTGTCTTCTAAATTTTTGTCTGGTAAAGTTATATTACCAACAAACGCTACCTTTAAAAAACACATTAAAAACTGTAGAAGGTTAGTGTTTCTTAACCTAATAATGTGTCAGGATTTCCGTCATTTTATCTGAAACCTTAAGAAAATGTAGGTGAAGTAGACTGAGCCACCATAGTAAAACTGCACAAAGATGACACTGTGCAGTGCTTCAATCACTTGTTCCAGTGTTTGATTATCCTTTTAAATCGAGACCAATGAGGATGCACAGAGGCGAAATTCACCATGAAACAAACCAGCTTTTATACACTTTTTGAAGGGTGGATACAGGATGTAGTTACTGAACTGACCTGTAGTGACTGCAAGCTGTCACAAGATTCACTTGCTGAATTAGTTGTACATCTTGGCAATCTCCTTCCGTGAAGAAGAATACCCTGGAAATGATCTTCCTCCAAACTAGTAAGACTGGCCACAATCCAAGGACTCGAAAAATTCACACAGACAGAAACTCAAGCTTAAAATCAAACCTGGAAACCTAAAGCTGTGAATTGACAATGCTACCCACTGTACCACCATGCTGCTCAGACATGGGACATGTTAGGAAAATTGATCCTAGCATGTATAGCTGAAATCCTGTAATTGAAACCTTGTTGAACACTCATGTCTTGCACAAAATCAATGCCTACAATCCTTTCGTCAATTTTTAAAAGTGCCCTTTTTATCTTTTTAGTACTGAGGACATGGTCATGGATGAGGTAAGACCCAAGTTAAACAATGGTCTATACATCAAATATGTGTTTATTCTGAACATTTGCTTCAGAGATGTTACTCTTAAATAAATAAATATCATACCAAACATCTTATTTTAAGAAAAGCTACAGAGCCCCTACTAAAAATACGCCTAATCAAAAATACGACTAATCAAAAGTTAGCGCCACAGAGCGCTACAGAAGTGGCATAATTGGCAGAAGGAAACCAAACACTTATTTACTGTTACCGCTTCATGCCTCTACAAGCCTGATGGGTGTTGTTTCTTCCCACTTCTGGCTTATGATTTCTTAACAACTAGATAAAAAATGGAAAACTGATTCATTGTCCAAAATGTCCTGGCAAACCCCAAACCAACAAAGAAGTTCCACTGAATCCTTCTTTATTATTGCCTTTAGTTAGGCATTGAAGAAGAAACATATTGTTATCTAATGCCTGATCATCTGTAAACACTTTTACATGATTTCCCACCACCCTTTTAAATAGAACCCGCAATGTTAAATACTGCAATACATAAACATAAAAAAAACATTTATACTATTGTTTAATTATGTTTTCTTTTAAAAAGCACTAAGTGCAGGCTCACCCACTTTCCACTCCTCACTTCCCACAGTCATACATTATTTTTGAATTGATTTCTGATATAGATATGATTACTATTTTTTTCACTTTTTATGATTTATCTTTATCCACAGCCCTGCTTACTGTCCAGCGTGTATTCAGGTTCTTCAGGTACAAACAAGGGAGCAGAGGTGGGTAGTAACAAGTTGCTACATTACTTTTACTTGAGTAAAGTTTTTGGGTTATTTTTACTTTTAGAGTATATTTAAAGATGTGTACTTTTACTGTTACTCAAGTACCTTTTCAGTGACAAAACTTTACTTTTACTTTTAATTTGGTGGCGTTCCTCCGTTACTCTTAAATAGTACTAAATATGAGATTTTTTAAATAATAAGTTTATATGTATTTTTTGCTTAAGATTTGCAGAAAATACATATAAACTAATAATTTTAAAAATCTCCGATTTATTACGATTTGACAGTAACGGAGGAAGGCCGCCAAATGTAGCGAACTAAAAGTAAAATTTTTCAATAAAAACGTACTCGGGTAAAAGTACACATCTATATATACTGTATATACTAAATATACTGTAAAAGTTACTCCAAAATTTTACTCAAGTAAATGCTAAAGCAAAAACTTTGGAGAGTCTGCGTCTTCTAGTGCACCTTTAGCTGGAGATGTAACACAGGAAGGTGTGTGTGTGTGTGTGTGTGTTGAACACTATTAATAATCATTTGGTATCTATGGGTACAAAACCACACTTCACACAATGTCCAAATATTTTCCCTCATATGCGCTCTTGTGCAAGCAACGACAAATAATCTTGTGAACGTACAAACACATTCATTTTTACTGTCTGCACATTTTTATCCATCTTATTTAACAAAACTAAATAAACTGAACAGCAAACTAAGAATTTATACAAAGATAAAGTTGTTTTTTTGACACCTCACTAAAGTGTAAAACATCCATACAAAATCATTGTATTTTATTTCATTCCTACCTAAATAATGCAGGTACATAAATATAAAAAAGCGAAAAATAAAGTTCGTTTTAAAGAAACTGTTAGAAAAACATCTGAGTGTGTTTGAGATTTGATTGCAAAAAACAGGCTGTGATGTTAATGTCCATCACAGGACTAAGATCGGCTTTACTTTAACCTGTTTTATAGAAGCAGAACAGAGAAACATTGGAGGAGAAGGATGTGAAAACTTGCCATATAGGTTTAAATTCAGGGTTTTGCTTTGTGTTAATCCGATCAAAAGTAACTAGTAACTAACTACTTAAGTAGTTTTTCATTAGATACTTTTTTACTTTTACTTGAATAAATGTTGCTATAGGTACTTGTACTTTATAGTGTGTCATAGTACAATCCATTATGGCCAGTCTCTCCTTTGATTACCATCCTTAAGTTTACTGTACAAATTATGCCTAACAACAGATACAAAGGGTACAGAATTCTTTCTGTCAAAATGCACCCAAGAATGATCACATTTCCTATTTTCTGTTAGATATGCCCATCATTTATTTATACTACTCAGCCACATGATTCACAACCTCTAATCATGTTCCCTCTTTTTAACGGTCAAAACAAAAACAAAAGAAAAAGTAATTTTTTAACCTGTCAAGTTAAAATAAGAAACAAAATTTTTGATTACATAGCAGCAATCATTATATATCTTTATTGTGCTTATTCATTTATGTGCAAATTCCATGGTAGAAGTTGAGTCCCCAGTCCTCAGAATGGGAGCTGTAGAACATACATAGGAAGCTAATTTGCTTGTGCTTCCTTTTTGATTCAGAATGATAACATCAGTTTAAGCTGACATTCACTGCTATATTTCCATATTTTGACATTAACAAGGCCAACATTTGCTTACTATAGCCTTGGGTTTATTCTGAATAAAACATCTTTATTGTGTTTTTAAAACTGGGCAGTAGAACAGGGACCCGCATGCTTGCCTGCTGTTAAAGCGCTGGTCAGGGTGTAGCTTTTTAAAGTTCTTGTGATCAGTAAATATGACAAAGACGTGTGTCTTTTCAATGTCCCCATTTTTCATGCTACGTTGAATTTCAGGTTGGCTCAGTGCTGCTGAGAACAGCGTACATGAAATAAAAACACAGGATGCATCTTTATTTAAACACCGGAGTTGTGGTATATGAACATTTTTGTCATGCCATTATGCAATCTGCCTCTGAACAGTAAATTCCACAATTGAACAGCGAGCAGAGTTATGTAGCAGAATCACAGGTGAATAGTCTATAAAAAATTGAAAACCACAGGAAATGCTGCAGTTCTTTTATGCTCATGTACTGGCCCAGTCCACCATTGCTGACACAATAGTTTGATCCATGGTATATGCCAGTGAAACTTGCACTTCTCATCTTTCATTTACAAAGGCTTTTGGCACTACTAACGGCTGTTTTCACTTGCCCACTTTGCAAATTCACACCACTGTGAAAGTTACAATATAATCTTGCTGCAATGCCTCTCTGATGTATCCAAAAGGGTATACACACAGCTTAATTGCACAGTCATAGTCCCTATGAGTAAGATTCCTTTTACCTTTTTCTTGCTGAATACTTTTTGCAGGGCATGCTACCTAGGTAGTATACATTGTTGTAAACTTACAATAGACTAGCAAATTGAGCCATTAGATGGGATTAATGGAAGCAGGAGAAGGAACAGAGAAAAAGTTGCTCTGTTCTGTAGCATGTGGTCCAAATGTATGTTCATTTCAATATAAACGTATCAAGGGTAAGCTGTTTGTCTCTGCATGCAAGCTCGGTGAGCATCTTTGCTGACATAACACAGAAATCACCACACTTTTTACCCACTTTATTGCCAACTGCCGTGTGATCTAAGATGCACCAAAAAAGTACTCAGACCACCTGTATCCAATCCAGTGCAAATGAATGTGGGGTATTCAAACCCAACCAGCACAAATGTCATACCAGGCATAATGTCAAGGTGGACAATGCTTCAATATCGCCGATCCTGATGATCGTTGATGGAGTAAATGGATAGTTAAATGGTTAGTTTTCAGTGGTTCATAAGGGGACAGAGAGAGCCCAAAAAGAAAAAATCAGAATGGATATATGGAAGTACGCATTCCTGAGAACTATTGTGACAAATCAGTCCCTGGGTCTGATTTGTAACACGACCTATTTGACAGTCAGCATTTTAAACAGTGATTGTTTGATGTGGTTCGATCTTTTATTATCTCCATCTCTTATACACTGGGGAGCATGGTGGTGACTTTATACTTTTCTCAATACTCATACCTTTACCTGCTCAGAGGAAAAGCAGAAGTTAGGTCTATCCCTGGGGTAAGAATCTGTAGAGCAGGCTTCCTCATCCAGTTCAAGGTCTGCGGAGCTAGCGGTTGAAAAGTGTCCTGTTAGTTTCAAAATGACCACTACAAAATTTCCAAAGAACTAAAGACAAACTGTACATAAATAATCTAAAACTGTAGATAATGCTTTGTGAGTTTGCGTTCATGCACACAAGAATGTTCCAAAAATGAGCTATTCTGCTTTACATTTAAAATATTTATTTTTCTTAATCTATAGCCAACAAGGCTATATGAACTTATCCCATTATCGATAAGCAAAAAAAAAGGATAAGGAAAATAAAAGAGGTTTTTAACGTACTTTTTTTGATATACAGTATTTGACATCGTGGGGTCTTCTGTGGTGTTTTAAAGACTTTCAGTCACAGTATCCTGACAGCTCTCAATATGTTTTCTCTTCAAATGCCACAGAAGAATGCACTCATCTGTGAATTTGAGCAACACTTGGGAGGTAGAAGCTAAAAAAAGGCCTTATGGGCTTTGATGCAGAGTTGTGTGTTAGGTTGCAATGGATAGCTGGTAAAATGACAGTGTTGGGAACATACAGTAAGAGAGTAAAAGTCTGTGCGGATGTGGTGTCTGTCTGTCTGTCTGCCTTTCTCTCTCTCTTTCTCTCTTTCATCTTCTATTTAAAAGAGAAGAGAGCGGAATAAGAACAAGGAAAGGAACCCATAGCAAGCTTTAATGTGATAGTTGTTCTGATGTCACTTATGTTATTGATTATGTGCTCACAATGCATAACTGAGTTAGATTTAAATGAAAAAAAACAAAGCTGTTTTGTTTGTAGTGGCTTACGGATGCAATGCCTGAAGGCCATTAGATCTGTTCTGATTGCATGAGATCAAGCACAACTGTTTTTTACTTTCAAACTAATCAAAAACACTCTGCATTTACAACAAATACAGACAAACATATGGTAATCAATTTAACAGTAAACTGTATGTTTAATATTAACTTATAATTGAATTGTATAGTAAAAATTGTAGTTCACTAAGTTCTAAAAAAACCTCATAACATATTGGTGTTATTGTGATTCATACCTGTATGTGTTAAACTGCAAAAGAAAGTGATGCCAGTTTGGTCACTTGTCCTTTGTCATTAGAAATTCTTCTTAAAATTATTCCATTCAGTAAGACAGTTAAAGGCAAACCCACATGTGGCCAAAATAACCATGGTGGCATGGATATCCAGCAGACCTACCATCATCCTGCCGCCCTGTTCGCTCTGACTTTTATCCATCAAAATGTGGGCTGTGGTCCCTATGTGTTTGCTCTGAGGAGAGCTTGGTCCTGTGATTTGTCACTGCAAGTCTGTATTGCACTGTGGGAAAGCGGACCGCAGAAGGCCCTGGGGGCTTTGTTGTACTCGTAGCAGTTTTCCACACAAGTCAGCCAGAGGAGTAGTAAAGAATGGGACTTTAGTGAAACCATGTTTTCTGTATAATAAACTGACATGCCTGAGAATGAACAGTAATTAGAACAAGGTGTACGGGAAATATGCCATTTAACAAAGGCTGTTGTTTCTCTAGTGGTGGAGCAGAGGCTGGGGCCTCTCCTCAGATAGCATTGCTTTATAAAGCCTATTGATTTTGATTCAGCTTACATAACAAATCATTAGTTACCTTTGCATTATTCCTAAGACAAATTTGTTACTGATTGTGAGGTGCTATACATCCTGCAAATGTCCTACTGAATATATAGTCAGAATATAACCTGCTACTTGTCATACTTGTGTTTTCTTTGCATACATAGAAGTCAAGCAACATCAGATTCTTAGAGTTTTACAGTTTTCTTTACAAGTGCTCTAGTTTACACATCAACACCATGACTGATTTGTCCACTGCATATATTGTGTAGTCAAGCAAGAGAGAGCTTATGAAGCCATTCTTTTATGTCTGTTTTGACTATTACCTTTAAAATGTACATCTGGCAAACAGTGCAAAGTACAAATAAGCAATCCATCAATTCAATAAACCATAAAAACAAATGTAGCACAACAGTTGTTTTGAGATCAGAAAAGGTTTTAAATGCAAAGTAGTAATTTCAATTACAGATGATACTAGCAGTGTGTTGTCTAATTTTCTAGTTTAGCACTGCATTACTGTAAATGTGAACAGAGCAGTGAGCCCAAATGTTTTATTAACATATTTTTTTGCTTTTTTTCTTGGTTATCTGGGAAAATGCAAACGAGTTCCCGGCCAGATATTTTTATGGTTTATTAAATACCATCCTTTAAATTCCCACCATCTGTTTCACACACATAACAAATAGTTACAATCCAATTACATCGCCTAACAGTAAGAAAGATAACAAGGTATAAATGCAAAGTGAACATGTTAAAACACTTTATATTTTTTAAATGATTGGGTCAATACATCATACAGATTTAGAAGCTTTTCAGCAAAAAGTAATCAGCATACTATATGCATATTTACGTAAAACACTAATGCTAACAGCTTTTACTAAAAGCATTTATTTAGATACCACAAGAAAGAGAGCTTTAAAAATGAAACAAACATTTTTAAAAATGACTAATACCTGCAGTTATTGGCCCAGAAATCCAGCACAGTCATGAGCCACACCTCTTTAATCCTTAAAGAATTAGAATGTTAGAATTGCACACATTGGTTGATGCTTAGTGGTTAGCATTTTGCATGCTAGCAAAGATTTGAAGAACTAATAAACTAATTAAATGCATTTTAGGTTGGCTGACATCTTTAAATTCTGCAGTGTTTCTGACTGGACCCTGAGTTGGCAACCTATGTAACTTAGTGCATAACCTTGAGCCCTGTGTAATACAAATGGAACAGAAATTGGATGCATGAGTGGGTGGGTCAATGCTTATGGTTGTTACATTTCAAATCCATCTATTACATTGTAAATGTAATAACAATAAGCCATTGAAAAATTGATCAAAAGTGCTTACCGTGACAGTTTTACTGGCACCAGATGAAACCAATGCAATGCAGACTAACAGCAAAAGCCTTTGGTAAAAACAGTGACTGCACATCATCGATTCTTTAATGTAAGTGTAAGGCTGATCACCCAGAGGCTTTTGTAAATCTGAATGAGCTACTTAAATTTGACTTTAGGCAGGTAAGAAAAATTGTGTGACAGGAATACGAAAAGGAACCAATTTATAGGCAGCTTTTACCAAAAAGTGCAAACGTGTTTTCTAGCGTCCTTTTTTTTAAGTGTAGCATACACTCTTCAGTCTTCTGTTTTTTACATTTTTATATAGATGCTTTAATGTGATAATAAAATAACAAAAACACAAGAAATTATGAGTACACTACACATAAAAATGTTGCAATTTGTGCAAAATATCATATTTCGCAAAAAATTCTTATGCATATTTCTACACAAGGTACAAAAGTTAAAATAAATTTTTTTTCTTGAAGTACAGAATTAAATATTTTTTATGACCTTAATCACAATTTTGACCTTGATCGAGTAAAGTTGATATTTATATTTTAAAAATACCAACTTTATTTGATCAAGGTCATAATCTATATTCATAAATAAGGCCTGCTATTCTTATGTGTATAAACAATATAAAAATGTGTATTAAATATACAATAATTAAAAATACAATAAAAAATTTTGAAAAACGTGTCGGATGTCACGTGCTGGAATGTTTTCTTTAATATAGAAAAAAATGGTTCAATGTAAATATTTTGTCAAGTTTGACTTTTATTACATGTATTGTTTACAATCTCTAAAAATAACTTAACAAAATAAATTTATTTTATCTACTCTGATGTTTTAAGAACATGGTTCTCTAAGGGAATGAGACACTACGTCAAAATGCTTTGTGAACCCACTTTCATAACCTTTGCCCTGAAGTATGTGTGTAATCCAACTAATCAGAAAATATTAGGTCACGATTTAAATAGTAAGGCTATATAAACTTGAGCAGCAGCACGGTAAAATTAAATTTAGCACGAAAGGGACACAGCATCCATTCTGCTTCAGGAACTGTGTCAAACTGCTTTGGGAACAAGATACCCATAGTACCAAAGCAATGTCCCAATGTCATGTGTGGGGATGGTGTGATGCAAAAACTCTGGATCCCAGAGTTAAAGCTAGATCCATGTTGTAGAACCAAAAAATGTATGCATTGTAGCCTAACCCGCCCTTGCCAAGGCCTTGAAGGCTGTCATGCCCCTGCTAGAGTGTGCTCTAAGCTCTTTCAAAACTGGGAGGTCAGCGGCTAAATAAGCAAGAGTGATATTATCTGCTTCTAGTCTGTTTAGTGGCTGCCATTTTTTAACCCTTTTTTGGGCTGATCTGACCTTCTCTATAGGGCAGGGCAACAGTGTTTGTACATACTCAGTACTCGGATTGGGGTCAGAGGGTTTAACCCTTTTTTGGTCTGGACCAGGCACCCCCGTTGGCCCTTTGGGCATGTACCAGGGTGGAGAAGTCCAGGCATGATGGCAAAGTGAACAACATCTGGATATTGCTAATTCTCCTGAAACACCATGCATGTTTTTCTGATGCTTCCTCCAGTGGTTTGTGAGGGAGTCCCATTAAGGTTCCTCAGTTGCCATTCAGGCCTCAGACTCTTTGTGCCATGAAGAAACCTTGATACAAGTGAGTATCTGCTCCCTGATTTCCCGCCAAGAGGGGCATGAAATGCAGCTATGGCCACCACATATACAGTGCCTTGAAAAACTATTTACACCACTTCAACTTTTTTACCTTTTGTTACCCTACAACCACAAACTTAAATGTATTTTATTGGGACCAACACAAAGTAGCACATAATTGTGAAGTAGAAAATAATACATGGTTTTCAAAATTTTAAGCAAATTAAATCTAAAAAGTGTGGCATGCAATTGTATTCACATTGCCCTGTATTAAGCTCTATCCATATTCCCAATCATTTTGACCAGCTTTCCTGTCCCTGCTGAAGAAAAGCATCCCCACAGGATGTTGCTGCAACCACCATGTTTCATGGTTGAAAATGGTGTTTTCATGGTGATTGCATTTAGGACAAAAAGTTCAACTTTGGTCTCATCTGACCAAAGCACCTTCTTCCACTTGTTTCACTGCAAACGGGACACCTTATGTCATTCTTTCAACATTGGCTTTCTTCTTGCCACACTTCCATAAAGGCCAGATTTGTGGAGTACACGACTCACATAATTAAGTTAAATCTTAGCACATAGACACTCTTTCACCGAGATATCACAATGTTAAGACTGTGTCGGTTCCTTAAATTAGAAACTACAACAAACGTTCAAACCATCTTAATAGAAACAATTTAATTGATGTAAATTATATAATCACTAGTTATAACCATAGATTTTCTCTGTTTGACAGAAATCTGGCTAAAACCTGTTGATTACATTATTTGAAATAAGTCCACACCCCAAAATGACTGTTATAAACATGAGCTGCGTCCAAAAGGTAAAGGTGAAAGTGTTGTGTCAATCTATAATAATATTTTCAGTATTTCTCAGAAAGCAGGTTTCAGGTATAAACTCATTTGAAGTAATGATGCTTCGTATAACATCATCCGGAGAAATAGATTTTAATAATACATTTTATGTGATGTTTGTACTGGCTACTGTACACTCTAATAGAAAATCTGGAACAACATACAGACTTTATTAAAGAATTTCCAGATTTTCTATTAGAGTTAGTGCTGGCTGCAGATAATTGTTGTCTTAATTGTTGGTGATTTTAATATCCATCTTTTAAATACAGTTGCTTATTTACGCTTAAGGAAGGTTAAGGAAAAGAGTTTGGCACCGTGTTATAATGAAGACAAACTTTACCTAAGGAAAGCAGCCCAAAAAATTAGGCGCAGCTGGAGGAAAACTAAACTTGAAGTATTTAATGATGCTTGGCGGGAAATCAGCCTATCCTACAGAAAAGCATTAAAAACTGCTAGATTTGATTACTTTTCATCTCTTCTAGAAGAGAACAAACATAACCCCAGGTATTTATTTGATACAATGGCTAAATTAACTAAAAATAAAGCATCAACATGTGTTTACATTTCCCAACAGCACAGCAGTGATGACTTTATGAACTACTTTCATTTCAAGATCAATACTAATAGAGAGAAAATCGGGACCATGCAGAAAACAGCCGCAGTATGAGCTATAGGTCCCTTAAGAAACAATTCCACTCATTCTCTACTATAGGAGAGGAAAACGTTTATAAAATCATCTAAACCAACAACTTGTATGTTAGACCCTATTTCATTCAAGTTTCTAAAAGAGGTGATTCCTGAATCAGCAGGTCTTCTTCTGAATATAAATAATTTGTCAATGTCATTAGTATTAGTATTTGGCCCCTAAAACATTTAAACTGACTGTCCAAAATACTGGAAAAGGTAGTATCATCACAATGAAATTTCTTCTTAAAGTAAAATGATATCTGTGATGATAAAAAATAATAAAAAATGCATTTTATCATTTAAATTATGACTTATGCTCTTGAGGTAAAATCCAAGAATTTAAATTCATGCGTTCACTTTAAGATTAGATTATTGAAATGCTTTATTGGGTGGCTGTTCTGCACACCTAATAAACAAACTCCAGCTGGTCCAAAACTCAGCAGCTAGGGTTTTTACTAGAACCAGAAAGTATGATCATATTGGTCCGGTTCTGTCAACACTGCACTGGCTCTCTATTAAATATCAAATAGATTTTAAAATCTTGTTAATTTTTTTTATAAAGCCCTGAATTGTTTAGCACCTCAGTACCTGAGTTAGCTTTAAGCTAACAAAAAAAATAACACAATTAACTGCAGACGGCTGATCCTTTTCTTATCTAGCGCCCAAATAATTTACCCTGCACTGTTTTGGAGGCAGATACACTCAGTCAGTTTAAAGCTAGATTACAGACCCTTGCTGTTTGTTTACTAATGTTCTCTGACAAGCCACTAAGGCCTTTTCAGAACAGGTGTATTTATACTGAGACTTAATTACACACAGGTGGACTTAATTACACACACTCTATTAAATATTTAGCTGTCTTCTAAAGGCAATTGATTGCACTAGACTTTTACAATTTAAAAAAAATTGAATATCAGTTTTGTTCTACTTTACAATTATGGGTTACTTTGTGTTGGTCTCTCACATAAAATATCAATAAAATTCATTTAAATTTGTGGTTGTAAGGTGACAAAATGTGAAAAAGTTTAAGGGGTATGAATATATTTTCAAGGCACTGTACCTTCCGGGTTGATGGTTTTAGCCCTTTAGAGAAACATTTTTGCAGAAATTTCAACAAACTGGCTGTTTCCAGTTTTCTGAGTTTCCTCATGGCAGGAACTCTGGATTGGAGTATAGTCTTAATGATCTGTGTCTAGAGACCTGTTGGTAGGAGCTGTGCCTTCTGTGGTATTTTATGTGCCTGATTAGTGCTATTCCTATTATTGAAAATGTAGCTTAACATTGTGTGTTCTATGGTATTGAGGTGACTGTTTTGAATCTGTAAGAACATGTACTGTGACTAAATTAAGACTGTACCACAGTAAAATGAATTAATTTCATTCATTTCCTCATCAAAACTATGAACTTGTGTTCTAGATCTCTTGCCAGAATTTTTTTTCAAAAACATAACTTCCAAAGTAATTAAACCTGTTCTAGAAATAATAAAATCTTCTATTAGCACTGGTTATGTAGCTAAATATTTTAAACTGGCAGTTATAAACCCCCTAATTAAAAAATTGACCTTGAACCTTGTCACCTCTCCAAATTTACGCCAATGTCAAACCTCCCCTTTATCTCGAAAATTCTAGAAAAGGTAGTAGAACAGTAGTTACACTCACACCTACTTATGAATAACATTTTTGAAATATATTAGTCAGGAGTTAGGCCTCATTATAGCACAGAGACAGCACTGGTTAAAGTGGTAAATGTTGGTTATTAGCCTCTAAACAGGGCTGTGTTTCCTTGCTAGTGTTGCTTGATCTTAATGCAGATTTTGACACCATTACCATCACGATATCCTTCTTTCTAGACTGAAAAATATTGTTGAAATAATAAGAACAGTTTCTGGCTTAGGTCTTGACTGATCAGTTTGTCGATTAAATGGTGAATTTTCTGCACTCTGAGCTAAAGTTTGGTGTTCCACAAGGATCGGTCCTAGGTCCTCTGCTTTTTTCCTTATATTTGCTGCCTTTGGGTAAAATAATACGTAAACATGATAATAGCTTCTATTGCTATGCTAATGATACACAGCTGTATGTGTCAGTGAAGCCAGATAAGAGAGGACATCTTAAAAATGTTGAGAAATGTGGATATTAGACAGTGGATGCCTGATAACTTCCTACAACTTAAGTTAAGTAAGTAAGTTTTCTTATTATGAAAACATGCAGCTAGATGTACACCTTTGGATTATGTAGCATTGTTAAATGGTCTTCCTGTGTCAGTGTGTACAGTCAAAGATCTTGGTGTGATTGTTGACTCTGGTCTTTCTTTTGAGGCACATGTAAATAACACTACCAGGATTGATTTTTAAGTATCATATTGCTTATAAAATATTGCTACTGACCTAAAAAGCCCTTAATGGTCTTGTGCCCCAGTATCTGAGTTAACTTCTGTACCATTATGATCCCCCAACGCCTATTTAGATCAAAAGATGCAGGTTATTTGTTAGTACCTCAAATAATAAAGGCTACATCAAGGGACCGTTAGTGTTCAAATCTGGAACTGAAAAAATTATAGATATAGAGTGTTTGGTGAACTGGGATATTTGTATGCTCTCATTCACTCAGGTTTGTTGACAGCAGTGTGGCGGGCTGGCTTTTATCCCAGAGATCCCTCATGTCCGTGTTACCCTCTGGCTCTACCTTTTAGTTATGCTGTCATAGCTAGTTTGCTGGAGTCATCAATCTACACAATATGTTTTAGAAACTCAGCAAGTGCCCAATGACTTTTTTCAGTTTACCATGATGTTGCATCTTACATTTAAAATGACTGGCAAAACATCACTGGCTGTAATCTTTCATATATCAACTCTCTATTTGTTACTCTGATTCTTTCTCTGAGATAAGAGAGTTACTTCTGTCTGTGCAAGGTTTTAAGATACATAATACACTGTTTCAGTCTAAGTCAGCCTGTAACTTTTGCTTCTCACTCCAAGAATCATATATTGGATCTTATATGCCTTACATGATATTATTGTCAGTGCAACTGACTTTGCTTTATCAGATCACACCAAACTTCAGTTTTAGTTTTCCAACTTTTTCATCACCTTTAAAAACAAAAGCTCACTCATCATAAATCCATCAGCTTTTCTGATTCAATAACAGTCTCTACCTTGTCAGATAGCTTATTATCCAACTGCTACTAAGACATATGCAGCATCTATAACAGTACAGTTTACCAAATACTCGAGAAACATGCTCTTGTTAAAACTAAACTGGTTTAAGCTGCACGCGTTTCACTATGATTCACTACAAAACTTCGATGGGATGTCGCTTGGAAAGACTGTACAGTAAAACTGGGCTCCATGTGCACATGTTGGCATAGAAAGAACATTTTTTCAATTACTATACAGCTCTTAATATTTCAATATTCTCATATGCCTCTTCTAATATTAGTAACTTTATGTGCAGCCCCAAATCCCTGTTTGCTATGGTCATCAAACTCACTTATCCTCCACAACCTGTTTTTTCTGGCTCTAGGGTGCTTGTGAATAAGTTTTTTTCATTATTTTTTAGACAAATTGAAGTCAATCACAAAATTTGTTTCCATATACACCCCTCGTACAATTGACTCAAATGTTCATTCGATGTCAGTTGACTTTGCTCACTCAACACATTCCCTGTCTGTTTTTACTCTCACTACTTTTGTTGCCATAAACGATCTAATTGTGAAGTCTAACTCTACATCCTGCCAGACTGATCCTGCACCAACTGTTTTGCTTAAGTTGTGTGTTCGTGATGTTGAAACTTTTATAACACATATCATTAACTATGGTTAAGTGTCTGCCATTGTTCCTGAAAAATTAAATATGGCTGCAGTGAATCAGCTCTAGACCATTTAGGCATGAACATAACCAAGCCTATTTTAAATTTACCATTCCTAAGTAAAATTCTCGAAAAATTGTGGCTTCACAATTAAGATCTTACCTAAATGACAATGGACTTTTTGAGCCTTTTAGTTAGGATTCCATTCATCACATAGCACTAAAACTGCTTTTATTCTTGTTGTGAATGACATTCTTCTGTCTATGCATTCTGGACTAATAAGCATTTTGATTCCTCTCGTTCTAAGCTCTGCTTTTGACACAGTCTGCCATAAAACACTTATCGCTCATGTTTTACATATCACTATCACTGGCTCATCTCTTTCCTGGCTTATTTCTTATATCAGCGATAGAAAATATTATATCACTATACAAGGGTATAAATCTGCCATAACTCCAGTTTCACAGGGTGTTCATCAAGGTTCTGTTGTTGGTCCACTTATTTTCATCATTTATATATATCCACTTGTTGACATCATATGCAGGCATGGACCTTAATTCCTTTGCTATGCTGATGACATACAAATTTCTCTAAACACCAGTTCTGTTAGGCCATCACTGCCTAATTTACTTACTACATGCATTAGGGATATCAATATAAGTGAGAGGCAAGTCTTTTGCCTCTTAGTTATCTTCTGTGGTTAAAACCTCTTTTTCGACCTTTGTAATATTGCACGCCTTTGATTTTCTCTACCCTAAGCTGATGCTGATATCTTTATGCATTAATCACCTCATGTCTGGATTACCACCAGGTGTTCTGCTCACATTACTTATCTTCTTCTTATATGTCCTTAACTTCTTCAAACTTCAAAATGTCCTTAACTTATCTTTCTCTCTCTCTCTCTCTCTCTCTCTCTCTCTCTGTCTCTCTCTCTCTCTTTATCTATCTATCTTTCTATCTCTCTTGAGTGGGATAACCTGCCACTAAAGTACCAGTGACTAGTTTTCCTGCCCAGTTCCTTGAATTTGAGGAGCTTCAAGGATAAACTAGGACTCACTCTGGTCCACTGACCCAAGATGTTTACATTTATTTAATCACCGTTACAATATGCTGTAATTAACAAAAATGTGCAGTATCACCCCAATGAGAAAGGGTTCCCTCTTGAGTTTGGTTCCTCTCAAGGTTTCTTCCTACCTTCATCTCAGGAAGTTTTTGCCACAATTACCACCTGCTTGTTTATTAGGGACAAACTTTCACTGCTACTGCTTCCTGTGTTAAGCTGCTTTGAGACAATGTCTGTTCTTTGCCTGATCTTTTTCTCAAAATTTTGTTGCTAAAATTTGGATAACTATAAGTTTTATTATCAACAAGGTATAAAAAAAATAAATAAAACAGATTTAAATTAGCTTCCATATTGTATCAAAACCTGTAATAGACTAAATTTTTGATTGGATTTTCTCAGGTTGCAGTACAAATGTATCAGTATATCCAATTCGGGTAGAATATTATGCATTAGTTATTTTAACATTGAATTTTCTAAACCCAAACCATACAGAGCTATTTAGGGTATAGATTTTAAATAGTATTATTTGCTGTCATAAAATAGGTATTATTTTTATATTGTGTAAAATCTTTTGTATTTGTATTGTATTTAAGTATTTTTACTGTTTTTTACTGTCATTCAATACCACAATCTATCACTGTATGGTTCAGGTCCTATGTTCATGTCCATGTTTTAAGTTATGTGTTGATAGTTCTTGTCTTATTACTTTTCTTACTAGGGTAATGTCTTTGTTTTCAATGTTTTGTTTTTTTTTGATTGGATTTAATGTTTTTGTTTTTTTGTTTATAAAACTGCATTTGCATCTAAATTAATCTCCTGGCTCATGACAGTTGGGTCCTTAAACAAGCCAAAATATGCAAAGAATATAATTTTTACTGTACTGTATTATACATATATGACGAATAAAATAACTGTACCCAAAAATAAAGGGCTTAATTTGTCAGTAATGTTTATAGGGAGATATGCGAACATAGATTACAAAAGATAATTTAAAAAGGTAAATAATATTTGTATTAACCAGACAAAATGAACTTGTCAATTCAACATTGATCTTAATTTCAAAATAAACATTTCTGGATTTTTCCTGATTCTAAACTTTTATAATAAACACAATTTCTTTACCATTCATTAATTTACTTTGAGTATGTGATAAATTACTTCAATATGTGATCGTGTCAGGGGATGTGCTGTGAAATGAGTAATTTCATTCTGTTTTCCTACTGTAAAATCTATCTTCAAAAACCTGCAATTTACCTTAGTCATATAGTTTGAAATGTAATAAAACTAGCAGGAGGTTTGTATGTGTGTCATACATAAGCAATTTGCATTTAACCGCAGTATACAGTAAAATGATTATGAATTCACTTATGGCTTTAAACACAGAAAAAAAAAGAGAAAAGGAAAGAGAGAGAGAGAGTATACAATAATTAAAAAAAAAATGTAAAATTACAGCCTTTATTGTGCTCATAAATTCTAAGGAAAATGGAGCTGCAGCATCCTAAGCACTCTAGCACTTCTCCTACAGGAAAAGACCCTAGCTCTTACCCCCCTTTCACCACATCCTAAAACACACACACATACACACGCACACACTTTTGCCCGAGGACAAGGTCGGCTCGATTTCGACTCATTCTGTGCCAGCGATCCACACCGGCAATTTAACATGTCAGTAAAGTCATGAATCACATTGGAAAGGCATGATTAGTGAGCTGATTTATTAGAAGCGGGTAAGACACTATTTTACACAAAGAATAGGAATCAGAAGCCCCTGTGGGGCTGCGGCACACCGCTTAAGGTGAGATATGGGGCTCAGCCTTAGGGATCCTTTGAATATTTATATGGCTCTTCACATATGCAAGCTTTGAGTTTTATAGAATAGTGCACAAAACAAACAACTCAAGTAGTTCAATTCAAGCAAGTCATATCAAGTCATAGATAAGAATCAAGCCATTATGTACATTTAGCCTTGAACATACACGGTCGACCAGAAAATAAGTTGACTTTGGTTTTACGATGCAAACATTGGAAGCTGAATTAATTAAAAATAGTTATCTATCAATTTTATTGAACTCTTTTGGATTATTCAAACAGCAGTTTGCGTAGTATACAATTAACATTGCACAACCATCCCCTCTTTTTTTTAATTTAACTCTTTAAATTATATGCCATGATGTAGCTGCAATTCAAAATAATAATGTATTTTTACTACAGGACAAACTATATGAATTAAAAAAAAAATTAATTAACTGTATCAAACTCAATATTTGAGAAAGGTTTTTATGCACCTGAAAAACTTTCATGAATTGAATTGTATGTGTTCTAAGCATTACAGTGTAAGCATTGTGTCACTAAAATGGATATTTAATAAAAATCATTTTATAGCATTATGAAGTTTTCATCACAATCAAATGAGCAATTTGTAAAATTTGTAAAATCTAAAGCCCTCTACTCTTTGTGAACTTGCAAGCAGAGAACATTTTTTTGCTGAAACTCGCTTATATGTAACTACAAGACTGAGTAGCTCTCAGCTAAACCCTGGGGAGACATTTTATAGAAGAGAAAAATGTAAACTATTGACTACTATGCAAAAGAAACAAGTAGGTCTTGTTTCTTTAGAGGTAAGATGTTACTCCAAGCCAATAGAGAGTTCATCTGACTGGTCACTTTTTTTCTATGATAAATCTTCTTAGGAGTGATTTTTCCAGGATGAAAATGTAATTCTACTGAGTAAAAGGCCAGAAGGTTAATGGTTCTCATTACAGGAAAAGATACATGTTCAAAAAATTTTATTGAAGCCAAAAGAAACAAAATGGAGATGAAACAATTGTTTGTAGCTGTTTAAACTAAAATGTTAACAGGAATTTGGTTTATAAACATAAGATTTCTGTAAGAAACATAAGATTTTACAGTAACTACTGTATAAATAGTCCAAATTAATAATAAAATTGACTCAGGCCACATCCCAATGATCATGTACCAATAACAGCATGCTGTGTTTTTTACACTATTTTCTAGAAGATTTTAATGTCATATTTTTTTGAATAACAAATTCTTTGTTAAAATAGTTTTACCAAGACAATATTATGTTTTATTGTCACAGTATACCTGTTACCTGTTTTCTTCAGCATATTAAAACGCCAAATTATTACCGCTTACCCAACAACATTAATTTTGACTCTTTAAATAATCACACATGTATTTGCGTGTAAAACCTATCAAAGAACATCAATGAGAAAATGCAGTAGGGAAAGAGTGGAAAAGGAATTAAAAAAATAATACTTCCTTCTGATAAAAGAGAGAAAATTTGGCATTTAGACAAATAAGAGGCATGCCAACAATTGCCTGTGAAGTGGCATTCTGTCATATGCCTCGGGCCCTTTAATTGTAAATTCATCAGTGTCAACACTAGCTAAGAGAGGACTTTAAAGCAAACAGAAGCTTGCTAATAACGGCAACACGAAGGTATTTCACTTCTAATTTTCTTAACAAAATATTTCTTACTGGTAATATTTGATTGATCTTTTAGAAACCCATTTAACTTGTGTGAGTTCTGTTGAAAAATTATTCAAAAAACCTATCTAAGTTAGCTGAATTTTGAATAAAGTTTGAGTATATTTGAATGTGTAAATCCAATTTATGCTTAGATAAAAGTCACAAAAGCTTCACACGTGAAACATAACAAGATGGGTTCTGTTTCGCACATATTTTTTTGATGTACCTAGAATGGTATTTTTACCTTTTTATTGTTTTTTACTTTATGATTATAACTTGTTAACAGTGTGTTTAATTCAGTTATCATGTAAAATCTTAGGTTATAACATGCTTTAACGCATTTACACATTAAAAAAAATATGTATGACCAAGAATAGCATACAAAAATGTATGTATGCTTTGGAGTCAAATTGTTAGATAATAGATGTATATGGGGTTTAACACATTTTCTGTCTGAAGACATCATACAACACACACCTGCAAAAGACATTTGTAGTTTCACACACACTAAGCATCATTAAAATACCTCTTTTTAGATTAAAGTAAAGATAGCTAGTTATTTTGCAGACTGACAGTTAAGTTGATTTACAATAAAGAGAGTCAACATAAAATTTTAATTACAACTCCCACCTGTGCTGTTTGTCCTTTACTGACACTAAGGGAATGTACTCGTGTGGCAGCCCCGGGCGATTGGGGAGCGGATGGGGTTTGGGGTGTGGGGAGGTAGTCTTGTCAAGCCTAGTACAGAACTAAGTTGATAGATTGGCAACCCTTTAAGACTCATAAATGGAAAGTTTGGCTTGATTGCTGTAAAACTGTGCAGATCAGCAATATAAGTTATAAAATGCAGATAAACCAAATGAAGCTTGACTAAAAATGACCTTTAGAATTTAACACAAGGATTAAATTTATTTGTACTATTTTTATTTTTTATTTTTATGTTGCTGCTAAAACAAAGCTTGGACAGTTATTTAAAGCATTTCACATGTATCATTTTGACAAATAAAATAAAACTTGAGGATTTAAGTAATATAAAGAATATAAACTCCTATACTTCACATCGTAAGGGCTTTTAAAGTCCTAGAAATAAATGTTGTAAAAATTACACACGGCTATATCTATATATATCCTATATATATATATATATATATATATATATATATATATATATATATATATTAGTTTCCCAGAGCCCGTGTTAGTTTGCTGACACCCTCTAGATTTCTCAGTCTAGTTTTGACATGCCGAGCCGCTTTTGTTGGATCCCTCCTGTCATATTTAGTTGATGTGCAGAGAACCTGACCCCTCCTGTAGAGGATAGCAGAGTCGTAATTGCTGCAAATGCGTCACGGCTGGAAGAGCCTGGGGCCAGAAGATCATTTGTCGGGTTTTCGGCCTCTGCTCGCCGTCCTGAAACACACCTGCCAAACCATAATTATGCTGTGATGTGAATACATGCCCCATTTTAACATCACTCTTAACAAAATTAAGCCAGCTTTTCAAATCTGCAGCTTTTTGTCCCTATTATTGCCATTTTCAATTAAATCCCACCACTGTAAGCCACAGCTATTATTCAGTCAGTTATAGATGTTTTAAGGAATGCAACATGATATGGTTTAAAAAGAGATAAATCAGTCATTATAGTAAAGGAAAGATTTATTTATTTTCGTTATTGTACAACTCATGATTCTATCTGGATTGATACAAATCAAAATTGTTTAAAAAGATAAAATTGCCAGTCAGCCAAACAGATTTTGAGTGGAGTGATCATTTATAAACTAAATTCAGCATGTTACATCTAATACCTGTCTAACTTATACCTGTTTACTATGCCCAACTATTCCAATTTTGACAAAATCTAATGAAGCGGTGGAGATAAACAAACTGCATGTACTCTCATTGCACAACTTGTTCACTCTAATGGTATATTCTGTTGTAGGGTATTAACCCTAAAAGACTGTTAGCCAACTAGAAGATTTTATGATCCAACTTTTAGAATAAAACGTTAAGACACCATCCAAAAAAAGATGTTTTCTGTTGAAAATCTATATTTCTTCTACCAAATGTCTTGTCAGACAGTGGAGACAGATGTGTATCCTTCGCTTAGTTTATCATATACCTATAAATTATATGATATCCAAAACCTATAAAAATGCTTTGAATTAAAAGTCACACACAAAACAATTAAAAAGAATGCAATAACTAACTGTAATCTAATAAAAGTTTTATAATTGTGGCACATCTTGAAATATTGTGCCATTATTCTTTCCCAAAATGTAAATTAAAAATTACTCTATAGAGATAATTGTACTGTAGGAATGCGATTAAAAACTGAAAGAGAGTGGCACAAGGGAGTATCAAGAAGTTTCAAGACACGCCAACAGATGGCAGCACAAGGCTGCAGGTTGCACAAACAGTCAAAGGTAGCACAGTCATGCAAAAATCTTTGCGCTACCATCTGTCAAATTATTGTATAATTTTTAATACCCCCTCTAATACTTAAAGTTTAAGATCTCAAACTGTCTAAATTTAAGATGACTTTTATGTTTCTTGCATATAATTAACACTAACAAAAATGTCTTAATAAAGGCTATTTAAAAACAATTCTGTAGTTGAACCATGTATGGATTACCATAAGCTGTTGATAATAATACTATTTTTAATGTCAGCATAGCTCACTTAGTTAAAAACTTTTTCAGATGCATCAAATGCAGACATAAAAAGCAATTTATAAATGATCTTCAGCAGTTTAAAACCTATTTATTCATAATTAAATATTCTGCTTGATGACCACTTTTTGTTTTATTCATTACTTTTACTGTATTAGCTGTATTTGTTGTTTTTTGAACCATTAAAAATTGTAAGCATTTTTTAGTTTTGTTTAATTTACATATTGCATATACAGCATGCCACAAATGTATTTCACTTAAACAATAATTATTTAATGTCAATGGTTTAGCTGAGAACTGTTGGTGCAGACTTTTATTTAAGGAAGGTAAGCAGAAGGTAAGAAGAAGAACCCTCTTTAGCTTATGCCTTTAGGCAGACCTGTCATCCTCTGAGAAACAAGGCAATCTGACCTGATCTCCCTCTCAAAGGTCTCCAACCTTTAACAGAGCTGACTCTTTGAACTAAATGCAACAACGAAATCCTACTGTCAGTCAGAGCTTAAGCGTACAAAGTTACTGTTGTCACGCTAAGGCCTAACTGTCCATGATGTGCTACAACAGCCTCAAGTTTGTTATTGCTAGTGCAGCATTATACAGTAGCATATATGTCTTGCCAGTAGCTTTATATTTCCTAATTTCTATAGAACCAATAGTTACTGCCACGCCAGCAACAAACGTCCCTGACCTCCTGTTCTGTTTCTGCTCCTCTTAGCATAACTCATTGTCCCAGGTATTTAGTAATTCAGTTGTAATCCAAGTGCCTGTATTCAAGGTTCGCCAACCCGTATGCCCCTAGGGCATCTTCCCTTCAGATGCCTATCCTGTTGTTTATGGTAAACAAGCACTAAAAGGGATCATATCTGAGTCTTTTCCTTGGATTGACAGATCTGATTAAATGAGGGTGGAGGGGGCATGAAAGAAAAGCATGAGAAGAAAAGACACTCTCTGCTGCACTAGAAACAAAGATGATTAAATCAAAATGGGGCAAAAATACAACATCTTCTTTCCGCTCCAGTGCCACCACTTCTGGAAACAGCGGCCACAGAAAAGCTCTGAAAAAAAGGGGAAAAAGCTGTGCATTGGAACTTTATACAGACGTCTATTGTTAAACTGTTCTGTTTTTTAGTACATGCAGACTTACAAACTGAGTATTTAAAACCAATCCCATCCAGATGAGGGTTTCAAGCAAGGCCAGGCCTAAATCTAAAGCAAATGTCGCATCCTAAGTGTGTTGTGGTGACTTTTTAAGGTGGATAGTTAAAGACTGGGCACATGAATTTAACAAAATCTTATGGAAAGCATACATTGAAATGCACAAACCAATTGCCTACCTTAATAAAGTAAGTAAAAGTATCTTTTATAGATATATAGGAAAACAGGAAGGTTTTAATTTAAATCATCTGCCAAAGATTCACATGAACTCCCATTCAGAGTAGCAAACCTGGAGGCAATAGAAATGTTGCAGTGTCTTTTTTCAGTGCTTGTATTCGTTTTTATAACAACATTCATACCTTTATTTAGCTAATTATATAGTGTGGGCTCACCTGGTAACTAGCCTTAGGGGTGTAGAAAGTGGATTCATGCTTGATATAAAGTTTCAGGAAAACCACACAGGATGTTATTTAACGTTTATTCATTACTTAAACAGCAACACATGGATAGTTAACATAAAAAAATGCAATAATTAATGCAGCAATATTTTTGACAAATGAATAAACCAGTCAAAGCACAAACAACAACATCGAATTATTATTTTTCAAAATTCTGACCTTTTTTGAGCATGTTTTAGGCATAAAAAAATATTTGGGTAACTACAATCAAGCTACACCGTTAATGAATATCTAGGGACATTTTAGATCGACAGAAGCTCATATATTTTTATCTGGAAGACTATTTATTGTAACTGTGCAAAAGACTTTTTGAAGACATAGCCTGTTGAATGCATGTACACACATGCAAATAAACTCTTGTAAAGAAATAAAACTGACGGTGTCCCACTGTGAAGGAGAAAGGGGAAAGGTAAGAGTCGTCATTATGTGGCAAGGTGTTTGTTGTATTATTTTCTTTTGTGTCAGGACCGGCATGCCTCATACAGGTTTGCAGAAAGGAGGAGGGTGTTGTGGGTAATTATAGGGAGATGGTGAACTAAGTGACCCACCACACCCAACACTTAGTGTGGCATGTTGTCTGTGTTCTTCAGGTCCTGCCCAGTCGTCTATGAATGACAATAGGCCAGACCATGGAGCCAGTAATTAAGTTCCGCAGTAGAATACATTCTCCCAACCCAGGTCTCACTCTCTTTTTGGTATGGGATTCCAAGTCCTAATGACCCTCTCAATCATGCAAACACACAGAGATGCAAAATCCAGAAGACTTTAATCAACACAAAGTGCACCTTTTTAACCTGGGTGTATCCTGTGTTAAATGTATATGGAATGTATATTTACAACTACAGTATATATGTAAATTTAATGTATATAATATATATTGTGATTTTATACACTATTGTATTTTAAACAGTTATTTCTAACATTATTTTTATATATTTAATATTCGAATAAATTATAAATAGAAGAAAAAGTGCTGGCGTCTGTGAGTGGGTGTGTGTGCGCACGTGGGTTAGGTGTGGGTGTACGTGTGTGTTTGTGCAACAATGTTTATTGTTCCTTAATGACACTTAGAAAGAACAGGAGAAGATTTACATATTTTTTCGATGTTTACCACTAGAGGGCGCTCTGTGCTCTTTCTGTCTCGCTCCCGTAGTCATGCGTTCTCCAGTGCCAGCAAGATCCGACTCGCTTGATTGTTTCATGTATTTTATTAATTTTTGTCATCTTGCCGTGTGTTGGATTAAACTCATAACTTAATAAAAAGAATGTAGTTAACCTTAATACAGCTTTAATCGAATACAAAGAAAAGATGATCCAGATAGATCATAATATAAGTTATTATTAGGTACTTCAAACTAGTTAATGAGTTAGTTAGTTAGTTCTGCATCTTTTGTTGTTTACTATAATCATTTTTAGTAACCTGAAAATGTACAGAATCACAGTAACATACATTACAGAATAAAATACAGAATTTGTAGCTATATAACAGAACAGAGTTAATGTGCGCATGTGTGACTAACTGAATTAATAAGATAAGAAGATCATGCCCTATCATGCTCGTATGGGAGTGACGACTCTTTTACTGTTACACACACACACACACACACACACCTGTCGGTTAGGCTGTATCATTTCATTCTCACGATGGGGTTTTAAAGTCTTAATAAGCTACCAAAAAAGCTTCTGTATCTATTTTTATGTGTTGTGACAGATGCGAGCTTATTATTATTGATAACAAGATATTCATTTTCATATTTATAAAATACACAAAAAGCAACAACAACAGAAATAGTAATAGTAATAATAATAATAATAATAATAATAATAATAATAAAGAGAATAGCAAACCTATTTCATATACGTAAAAAAAGAAAAAAGCAGAGGGCAATTCTTCCTGTAGTTCTGTTTCCTATTAAGTATGTTAAATTTTGGAAGAGATGCAACGGATTCTATGACTGGGCTAAACTGACATAATTTGTAACAGTCTTTGCAGTTCTCCAAAGATGATTTCTGTCGTCAGCTTTTACATATTTTCAACTTTTAAACAACACACAGGGGTTTTTTTTCTTCCGAATACTTAAAGGTACTGTCTAATCACAAAACAATGTAAACATAAAAATGTAAAGGTTAAAATCTAGGCAAGCCTGGACACCTTTAAAAATCTTTGTTGAAAGTAGAATGTATAAAAATACAATTACCATACGACAAAATACCTGGATTAATTCAGGTGCTTTTCAGCTACTCAAATGTATGTGGGTTTTATTAGGTAAATTTCGTGTGTACTAAAACAAAAGATCACAGATTTTTACCGTTTTCATTTTAGACCATGTTAAATTTATTATTGTGTCAATTTAAGTGAAGTTATTAAAAGTCTTCTTATTTTATTGCTTGACTATTCCAAGACAACTTGACCTGAGGTAAGACTTTTTATTCAATTCAGTCTCAAACGTCTCATGTCAGTCATATCTTCATATTGAAAATATAATGTTAAGAAATTCTGTACCCTTGGCAATTAAGATGTGACACCTTTTAGTTTACTGAAAAAATTAGCCTTAAAAAGCCAGGGGCAATAATCAATACTGAGGCAATACCCATGATGTAAAACTGGCTTTGTAGGTTAATGTCTGTTCTCCTCAGCAGGAAGAGGAATCAAGCCTGTTCTATTGCACTGCCTAAAATTGAAAGTGACAGGACTCCTGCCTGAAGCTTTAATTCTGGAATAATGTGGCCAATGCAGGCTTCAGATAAACCCGTTAATACTACTATTCGCTTGCAGTCTCCACTAGTAATATTTTTTTTCTTTCTGTGTGTCCTTTATCACTTGTTCATTGTCTATTGACTAGTATAATGTAGAGTGTATATTAAGTATAAATGTACTTAATTGTTGTACAAATAAACTATTTAAATGTTTTCCTCTTTTTTTAAACACTGTGCGTGCTGAATACACATGCCATGTGTTTGTGTGTGTGACCTTTCAGTAATTTACAGTAACAGAGTGTGTGATGTTTTTTTTTGACAGGTCCTTTAAGCCGAGAGCTTTTGATCTATGGTTAAACTCACTGCACACACACCCACACTTCTACCTGTTTGTGGCTTTGCTCTTTGTTGTGACTCCTCCCTTCTCTTTTCCAATTTGCATGCAAAACAGAGATACTGTTTATGTGTGGGAGTCATGGGGCGTGTTTCGCCACAGAACTTTTTGTATGCTGTTCTTTGCGATGAATACGCACAGTATGTGCATATACACAATTCCAGAGAATACCATTTTATGTGTTATGAAGAAGTCGTTAGCAATGGCCTGTGCTGTATCGAGCTAGTGCAGAAACAGAAGCTTTTATTCCAAAACCAAGTTATACTGTGTGTAAATATTTATATTATATATGTGTGGCACTATATATTCAGATTACTGGTAACATTTATGGTATGTACTCTTAACTGTTGCTATCGATTACTGATTCGGTGCAACATAATAACGCATTATTTCTATTGTTTTTAACAAATATTAACTCATTGCTTAGTAATTCTTATTAGATTTAATTACTAATTACTAAGGCTTAAATAAATTGTAGTGCTTTTGATTTACCTAATAAAAACATATTTTTATGTTGCACCAATATTTCAATTAAAAAAGGCAAGTGATTTGACCACATCAAATCACATCACATCAATGCTCCAAAATCTATATCTACCTCTCCTCTTTTATTCCTCCCATTGTCTTGCTTTTTTGTGCTCATCTCAGGCCCTTTAGGATCTTTAGTGATTAGTTTGTTTAGCATTAGGGATACTGCTGAGCTCCTGGCTTTGTGTTAAGGCCCCCCACGCTCCACAGTGGAGCCCGACTCATGACTGTAGAGACTGGCTTCAAAGCCAAGTAAAGATCACTTGTTTCTCTTTTTTAAAGCCAGGGATCAGGTAGAACTAAAACACTTTCATTAGATGTTGCAGTTATCACTTTCTTCATTAATAGTGTACCTGATCTTACATCATACAGTAACCTAGACTGTTTCAGGTCAAACATAAGAATAATCACTATCCTGTTACTCATTTGCACACAATGTGACAGATCAACAGGACAAACTAAAATAATTATAGAACTAACATTCCAGTATAGCTAAATAGATCAAGTTTTTAGAAATAATGTCAGTTTAGTAACTCTTTAGAATAGAATAGAATAGAATAGAATAGAATAGAATAGAATAGAATAGAATAAATTAGAATAGAATAGAATAGAATAGAATAGAATAGAATAGAATAGAATAGAATAGAATAGAATAGAATAGAATAGAAATAGAATAGAATAGAATAGAATAGACTAAATAAATAGAATAAATAAATAGAATAAATTAGAATAGAATAGAATAGAATAAATTAGAATAGAATAGAATAGAATAGAATAGAATAGAATAGAATAGAATAGAATAGAATAGAATAGAATTTAAGTGATATTGTACTGTGTATACAGTTTTAAGTGTCATGCTTTAAAATAAAAATCGCTATAGGTAGACACCCTGATGTACCAGAAACTGTTATATTAATTGTAAGATTACAATATTGTAGGACGTTTTTATTTGTAACACACATCGTTGCTAGCTCTGTTGTGTTTGTGACTCACATCGAAGTATCTAATTCTGATCTTCTCTCCAGCTTTACATAACGTTTACAGATCTTTGTTTTTACGTTCTAAATTGATTCCACCTTTTAATCCTCTGATGGGGCACAGTAAACACTGTCAATGTCATTCTCAATAATGGCCAGTCACGCACATCGGAAACAGGGCTCAACCGCATGAGCAAAACGTAGCAGCGTGTAATTAAATGATTTAAGTCAGCCCTTTCTCGATGATAAAGCGGCTCTCATCTGATTTGGATGTTGAGTGCAGCCTTCAGCTTGTGCCCACTTTCTGCAGTTTATCTCCTAGTCCAATCTGCAGGAAATAACTATTCCATTTAGAATAGCTAACCATGGGAATGATAGAAAACTGTACGTGTTTAATAAATGGTTACATTTGGCCTTATTTAAGCACTCTTTTGTTCATATGCACGCATATGGTCATATGTTGGCTTATGTAAAGCATCTGTGAATGAATCCAACAACTGTATTAATAAAATAGTCAATTTAGACAGTAGCTATAACAACAAATATACCAGGTGCAGGGTGAGAGACATAGAAAGGAAAGAAAGAAAGAGAAAGAGAGAGAGAGAGAGAGAGAGAGAGAGAGAGAGAGAGAGAAAGAGAGACATTTTTACACTTTACCACACTCCCAGAGATGGAAGCAATTAGTCAGGAACAAAGAAAAAAATTAAGTCAAGGGGAAATGTTGAAAACATGAGTTTAGTAAATTACCTCATAAACACCCATTTCTCCATCCCAGCCTCACTCCCTTTTCCAGAGAGGTCTCTCTCTCTTTCTCTTTCTCTCTTACTCGCTCTTGCACACTCTCAGTTAGTTGCACGTCCGTTTCATCTGGTATTCATATGGGCTCTGCTCACCCCCCCTGCTGCAATCCATCCCCAAACTATTTCCTTTTTCAATTTCCAGGGGAAGTTGTTAAATGATTCCTGAACCAAACAAGATTCTTTCTCTCTCTCTCTCTCTCTCTCTCTCTCTTTCTCTCTCTCTCTCTCTCTCTCTCTCTCTCTCTCTCTCTCTCTCTCTCTCTCTCTCTCTCTCTCTCTCTCTCTCTTTCTCCTGTGCAAGCCACAGAGGTCTATTATTTTTACCAGATCATGTGATAGCATGTGTAGTAAAAGTACTGTTTTGAGCATAAATTTGTTCAAAATAATTTACACAAACCGTTAAAAACACATTATATATATATGCTAAATTAAGGCAGACTAAATTAAGGACCAAGAACATATTTTTATATTTTAATTAGCAATACAGAAATACTTACAATTATCTAAGGCTTTTTTCTCCTTTGTCTTTCTGAACGCTCTATCACCGACATCTTCATTTTTTAGCCATCAGCCATGAATGCACGTTGTGTACATTGCTTTTGAAGGACACAGAGTATTTTTGCTTCAGGGACACCCTAACTTAGCTATTATAAGGGGAAAATAGGCATCTCAGGAACCCCCTTTTGCCCCCTTCTACCCATTCATGCGTAGAGAAAAGCTCAGGGTGGCCAAGATACCAACAAAAAGCATTCATTGTAAATACTTGTGACATGTGTCAGTTGTAGTCACATTCAGTGGCATGAAGGGTGTCACATCCTGCTGTTTAAACAAACCTCAAATAATATTAAAAAAAAGGAGAAGGGAAAGAATACGAATTGTTCACAAAGACATGGATGTAGCTTGAGGGTCAGCCTTCTTGGTGTGGTGTAGCACACATGCCTCCTGCCAAGCTTGGTTAACCTGAAGAAAGATAGACAGAGAGAGAGAGAGAGAGAGAGAGAGAGAGAGAGAGAGAGAGAGGTATTACAATGTCTAAATTATTACTAGTGGAGATTGTAAGGAAATGCAGCAGTGATATCTGAGTTTTAATCAACATTAGCAAACACAATGGCAACATGATTTTACTATGGTTGACTGAGAGCACTATTTTAGATCAATATAGTTGCATACAGTCTATTTTAATTAAATACATTTAAATAAATACAACTCCTGAATTTTTAGAATAAATCACTTGGGTGAATCAAATATACTTTAGTAACTATATCAAATTTAATTATTAGTACTGTAATTACCAAATTCTTTATAGTATTCAATGAATAATACACTTTCTAATCAAACAAGTGATAATTAGACAAGACATTAATTGAATGAATGAGTTTTTTTCAGCCTTTACTGTGCCGTAGATATGTTCCTTCCTTGACTTGTTAAGCATTGAGTAACATCTTCATGGAAACGTGACCAAGGAAGCTTTCACACAAAAAACATTGCCATAAATGTTCTAATAAAGTTTTCTAAAGTTTATTATTTCTAGTTTAAGTCAAAGAAAAACAAAGGAGTGTAAACAATATAGATCAGTTATTATCAGTATTATGTATTTTGTTACAGATTTCTTTCTCAGGTTTGTGTGGCGGCAGGGTGGGTGTGCTGGGTCTGTGTGTGTGTGTGTGTGTGTGTGTGTGTGTGTGTGTGTATGCGTGTATTAAAGAGTGTGGTGACAGTGGGGGCCATGACTTGGCCCAGCCCATTTGGAGCAGATCATTAGATCATTGCAATTATGGCGTTTGCATTTCACTAATCCCACAGTAGGGAATCAAACAGCTCTCAGAACCCTTACACACATGCGAAATACAGCTAACCCAATGTCCTTTAGTCTATTCAAGTGTGTTAAACACACTCTTTAAACTCCCATTATTGTGGCTCTCTTAGGTGCATCTTTTCAGAAGGTGTAGAGCTGTTGTTAAAGAGGTGCTTGTAGGGATTATTAGGGGACCGGCAGCAGTGAAACAAAAGCATGCTGTTTATTTAACCTTCTCTTTAAAGGGTGAGAACTTGTCTTCTTTTATTCTGATAGACTCATGGACTCTGGACTTTAGGTCTGATGAAAAATGTCATTATTAAAAAGCTCATATAATGATAAGGTAAATTGCATGATATGGGACATACTGGTAAATACGCTGACAAATTAACTTACATTCAGATTTATTTACAAAAATATTAAAGAAAATTGCAGTCTGTAAAGCTTAATAATAAAATCAAAGAAATTAAATAAGAATAAAAATTTGTAAACCAACAAACAAGTAAATAAAACAAAAAATATTATAGGCTATATTACTCCTGGAAAAATTTTCAGACATGGACACAATTTTTATCTCATCCCAAATGTAGTGCATGCCATGTTTTTTGTTTTGATGTAGAGCCAGGCTAACCTATATAAACTCAAATATACTGTATATTTATGCTCTTTAATAAATATTCAATCTAGTTTTTATCTGAAATTATTAATTCAGATGTAATTTTGGCATGTTATTGTTAGAGCTGGCCTTCTGTGATTATTTTTCTGAGAACTGACAATTATTACACTTCTAATTTTCATGAGCATGATGACAAATTTTCAAACATATGCGCAGGATGGTAAAAATTGACCAAGCTGCCTGTCACATTTACATTTATGCAGACGATGTAAACCTTCTAACTTGAATGTTTCTTTAATGAACCAAACAAGTAACCATGATTTTGTGTGCATTTTCTTGTGTGTGTGTGTGTGTGTGTGTGTGTTAATTAGTAAGTCATTGCAGGATTCCTATAAAGGTCACATTTTGCCAGAGGCTTGCATATATTCCTTTTTTACTATGACAAGCTGACAAGTGCATCGACAGTTTTCTTATTTATTTATTTATTTATAAAATCTCAAAATACTTAAAAGCATGTAATTTATTATTGCATTAAATGTAATTTGTCCACCTCTTTTTTAATGAAATTTTACATAGATTTGTACAATGATTGCCCTTGTTCCACAGCACATGACACAGATTAAATTATGAAACTTGGCCTTATAGAAAGATAGGTCATGTCCGTATACGCTCTTATCCAAGCTTAAAAAGCAGACATAAGACTGGGATTTCTAAGGAGTGTCTATGTCTAGGAGTGTTTACCGCTCAGCTAAACGCTAAAGGGTGGGATGCGCTGTGGCTAATAGTAGCCAGCTGAAACTGACATTTACAAAGCAAGTTGCTGATTATTCCAGACTACACACACATTTCTAATTTCCGTCATGCTTAAAGCACTATTCAGAGAAAAGAACAAGCTTACTTTTCACTTTTTTTACATCCTGACATAGTCAAATTTTAGATCTGAATAACAGCTTAAATGAATTACAAAATTTGATACTATGTACAGTAGAATGTAGAAGCCACTAATCATAATACTGTATTGTAATCAGTGTCCCTGCAAAAACAGTTTTCCTTTTGAAAAATCTGTAAGGTTTATAGATGAAGCAACGTTTACTAAGTACTTAAATTTAAAAATTAGAGCTTTACTTTATTCATGGGCGACAAAATTGTAAAGTCATCATGGTTTCATGTTGTCAAGATTAATTTAAAGCACATTGTATTAAAGCAACTGTTTTTTACAGCTGTTTTTTTGTAAGTAGCCTCAGATGGAGTTTTTGCTATTCCTTGTCTGACAATTCTTTTAGGAAAATAATACCATATTTACTGTAGCATGTGCTGTAAAGCAAAGTAAAGCTTATTTTTGATAACTTAGTTATATAGAAACTAAAAAGACACATACATTTATAAATCAGCCATACCAAACTATAGAAGACACAGTGGATACAAATAAACATGGTAATGCAGTATTTAAAAATGGAGATTGACTATAATTTATATATATTATATTTAAAAACACAGGGATCCTATGCTTTACCGCATTGATCATTTCAAGGAAAGCTACAAAATGTTTGAATTTACAGTATTTTGTGTATAAGTGTCGATGGTGGAAAAGAAGAGGTCATGTAACAGAATAAAATGAATTTTTGTCCCAGCAGACAGTGTCTATACCTGTCCTATACAGCCTGTATAGATAGTCTAAGTGCCAGTGACAGCTGATATACCATGACAATAAACACTCACAGTAAGGATTACATGTTCCCCTCTACAGAGTTTCTTTCCGCACCTACGGATCTTTTAGTTTACACACTAGCCAAAGCCACTCCCTGCTCCTTTCCTGCCAACAATTCCCACAATGCTTTGGGGTTATTTAAGCACAAAGCGTTCCAGGGAGTGTGTGATAAAGGGTCAGTTACTGACACTGAACTACGTTACTAATTATCAAGGCCGAGAACGGTAAACCGCTCAGATCAGTGAAAAAAAGTGGGACATGGGAAACAGTGTGAAATGGAAAATTGACAGTCGTGGCAGAGAAGCTACATGCCTAGGGTAAACAAGGCAAGTTGCTGCAGGCTTGGTAATGGGCTGTCAGTTATGGGAGGATCCTGCACTGTACACTGTATCTTTGTTTTAGTCTAATAAAGCTTATTGCAGAGACATTAAGACAGAAGTTGCCATTATTTTGCATATATAAAAAGGTTTTTTAGCTGCTCATCTTTTACTATCATTTGTTTAACTTTTTAAATTATTAATTAAAATTTAAATTATTTTTAATTAATTCATTATTTTGAATCCATTTGCACCTGAATGAACATAAAACAACATAACACAGCACAAGAGTTACATTTTCCATTGTATATTATATAACAAAATTTAACTAGGGCAAACTGACTTCTTAACCATTGCTCCATTTAATTATTTGTTTGTTTTTTTTCTCATCGTGAATGTGAAATATTTGAGCTCGGTTTGCAACAGGTAACATACAATATTCCCACAGAATACACAATTAAATGTATTTAATCATTTGGTAGCTCAGAGGTTAAAGTGTTAGGCTGCTGATTGAGGATATAGTTTCCATCACCTCCAATCTGCCCGTGCTGGACCCCTGAGCAAGACCATTAAACCTCAAATGGTTAGTTGTATAAAAAACATAAGACAAATATATGCCTCTCTGAATAAGGATGTCGAAATATAAATGTCAACATTCTCATTTTGCTTGTTTAAAATCTATTTCTATTTTTTCTTTTGCTTCTAAAAATGAAGGTCTTTATACGGTAAGTCTGAAATTTCGTGTGCTTTTTTTTGTATTCATTATCTTTAAAATTTGTCAATGTGTTTGTATACTTTGCTAGCATTTTTGGAGCCACATCGCCAATTTCTGTAAACTAATCAATCCTAGCAGAGACTGTTGTCAGTGTGTAAAAGGTATGGATACAAACACACGCACATACACACACACCAAACTGCAACATCAGACCAGCACATAATAGGTCACAGCAGTGGTTTGCCATTCTGGGTTTTGGCTTTCACTTACACTCCTACTGGTCCCTACTGGCTTAGATGTACAGTGGGCTCTGAATTCTTAAAATGTTTGCTACAGGTGCAAAAAAAAATCCCAAAAATATCAAAATCATTCTGTATTTTTTCATGAAAAATGTTTCGGAGGCAGTTTGTAAAACGTTATTGACATAGAATGAGGTCGCATTTATTTATTAATTATAAAAGAAAATTTTTGCCTGTGTGTAAAAACCTTAAGAGGTGAGAAAAAAAGAAAAAAAAGAAAAATAACAAATGATTAACAAAAGATAAAAAAACATTTTAGACGTTTGGCAGATACCCTTATCCACACTACTTTATTTCATTTACACATCTGAGCAGTTGAGAGTAAGGGCCTTGCTCAGGGGCCTAGCAGTGGCTACCACTACCCAAAGAGCTACCACTTTCCCAAAACACAAATCAGAAAACTATTAAACAAGCAAAAGAACAAAATGAAAATTACATTTTTATGATTAATGTTTTGCCAGTATTTCATGCAGTTCTGCTGAATATGTTAAAGATACACTTTTATCCATAATGCAGACAAATTTACACAGAAACACACACACGTACACCAGAACTAGCCAGTGTCCTTTGATGTGAGACATGGAGGCAGTAAATTCCAGGGCTTTATCCTAGTTCCCGTTTCGATTAGCTAGGTTAACAAGCTTTCCTAGCTTAAGCTAATGAGAAGCTGCCATATAGAGGGGTCACTGCAGTGGGCCTCTTCCAGCTTACTTAGTCCTTTTTCTGTTACTTGGCCCGACCGTCCCTCTCCCTGTCTGTCCTGCTGGGGACAGATGGGGGGTTTCTCATTAAGGCAGGATGTGCCAGGATGCAGTAAACTCTCTGTTTTCCCATTTCTTTTTTTCTCCTTCTTTCTTCTTTTTTTTCTCAGGGTTAGGAGTGTTTCAGGGCTGGAGGAGATCACTTGCAGATGTAGAGGAGACTGAGAGCAGACATGCCGCTGGGAGAAAGAGAGAGAGAGAGAGAGAGAGAGAGAGAGAGAGAAGGGGGCAGCAACACAGTATATATAAAATGACCTTATATGATCACTCCTTTGAGATGTGTGTGTAGATAACATTGTTAATTAAATTAAAGGCAAATATAAAATATTTTGTAGAGTAATGTTATGATAAAAGTAAAGAAAAAAATAACAAGCGAACTTGTCATTATGTAGAATACACTGCGAAAACTGACATCTATATCCTACGCATTAAATAATCAATGACTATCCTTAAGGACACGCTAGCAGCACAGTACAAAGTATTTGTAGGTACACCCTCTCTCACGTATACGCATACACTACTTGCTTGAATACACAGTTGTTTATTTTCAGTCATGCATATAAGCCTCAACATGTGTAAACTCAGCTTTTGTTATTTCTCATTTTTATGTGTTGAGATTTATACTGCTTTGTGAGTGGGTGTGTATGTGTGTGTTAACTCCTTTATTCACATTTCTGTTGACCAAAGCTTGCTCATGGCAAGATTTAATCACAAACATTAATCAGTACAAATTATTATTAGGGATTATGATAATTTATTTGTACAATATGCACTTGTCCACATTTAACTTACCCCCTACCCTAACTGTGCCCACAGCCTCTTAACTAAAAAGTGCCTCCATGGGCACTATTGGGAAGTGACATTAAATATCACATTACATTTCATTTAATAAAGACAAGTAGATTTGAGGGATGTGTATGTGAGCATGTGTGTGTGTGTGTGTGTGTGTGTGTGTGTGTGTGTGTAAAGTTAGATTTGCTCTGGGGAAGGACAGGATTGTGACAGTGCCAGTGTTTTTGTCAGTCTAATGTGTAGTAGAAGAGACAGCAGTCTAATTTGTCGTTCCATCACCAAAGATTTAATAATCCACGCGGCATGCTCTTGTTTTAAACCGCTTTTATAATATAAAAGAGGTTATTAAAAATTCCCGAAATAATGGAAACATTATTTAAATCTCTTTTGGGACTGTTTTAGTAAAATAACAATATTTTGAAAAGCAGTGCTATCTGTTCTCACTATACTGTTTGTAGTAAAAGAACCCATGTATGTTGCATTACAACTACCACCTTATCTGTTCGACAGTTTTTTAGAGATTGTAGAGATTAATTGCAATAAACTGCAAACTTCGATGCAGAAATCTAAAAATAGCCAACAACCAGCACAAATAGGAAGCACTAAAATTTAAGTTCCCCTTCAGCAACTTATCTGCGTCAAAACACTTTGTGTCAAAACACTGCGTACACCCTTTTATAACCTTCGCCCTGAAGCATGTGCGTAATCCAGCCAATCAGAAAGCATTATTTTACAGGCAGATGACATCATTGACCAGGAAGTAATGCTATTTAAACACAAGTGACAGCGCACCTAAACAGTAAGTTTTTTTTTTTTCATTTTCTTCTTTTGTGTATGTGTGTGAGAAGAAGAAAGAAAATTATACCAAAGAAAAAAACTTAAAATGGTGACAGAGAATAGTCAGGATTATAGCCAGTGTGTGTATCCGTGTCCGCAAGTTATTTTGGGCAAAGACACACACTTGCAGTAAGTTAGCTGCCTGGGGGTGAAGTATGCACAGTCTGACTGCTTCCGGAAGTTCTGAAGCGAATACGCCAGGACGTAGTGACACTGTTGCTAATAGCTCTGTGCTAGCGTGGCTAAGCATAGTTCAAGGACTTGGTGTTCCTTCTAGACAGTCATCTATTCCAGATAACCCTTAGGAGAAACCTCCTCTGGTAAGCAGAGGAAGCCCTAGTGCACCCCCATCAAAAGTTATGGAAGTTGTGTGCGTGGCTTCTGAGGGGGAACAGCTCCTAGCATAATGTTGTTGACTGAGGTCGTTGAGACCATACTCAAGTTCAGAGCTCCAGCCAGGAGGAAATGGAACCTCTTTGTCTCTTGGTGCAGGCACAAACAGCAGGACACAGTTAACCTGCCCAAATGGTTCAGTGCTGACCTGACTGCTTTTCACGCCCCTCTGGGTGGCAAATCCCACTAGCATTGTGGTTTCTTCATTGCACAAGGAGACTAAACCTTGCATGGCAACTGAGGTTTCCAGCATGGGACCTGGCTATGGTGTTATGGTGTTTGAACCCCTTATGAATCGCTAAAAAAGACTTAAGACAGGTACCTAACAATGAAAACAATGTTCCTACTGCCCATTTCCTCCATCAAAAGGACTGGCGATATCCAGGCACTGTCGATTTTACCTTCATGCCTTGGATTTCACCCCTGGCAACTACGTGTTCAAAGTACCAACGGCAGTGCTGGGTCCTATTAGGCTGCAGGCCTTCTGTCCCACTCTCTTTTAAAACACAGACTAGAAAAAGCTGAACTTTCTGTGCCCTGTGTGAGCACTGTGCATGCACATCCACACAGTTGCCCTGTGGGGAAGGTCAGATCAGCTGTTTGTCTGTTTCAACCCGCCCAAGAGAGGGGCAGCAGCCATTAAGCAAACAATAAGCAGATGGGTGGTTGAGACCATCGCACACAATTACGAGCCCACCAGACTTCTGGCCCTGGACCCAGGGTTTTGCGTCAGGCAGTACTCACACATAACACTGGGAAAGTGACTTGGTGCTATGGCAACATGGGAAACTCATTTCCAAAGTGTTTTGTCGCAGAGTTACTAAAGCTTCTTTGCATGCCATACTCCTAGTATCCTTGTCACGTTGAATGCCGCTCTTGTTTATATAGCATTACTTCCTGGTAGATGAAGTCACCCACCAGTTACATTATGCTTTCTGATAGGTTGGATTACACAAATGTTGCAGGCTAAAAGTTATAAAAGAGAGTTCCCAAAGCTTTTAAATGCAGCGTCTTTAGTATTTATAGTATTTATATGTATCTATTAATTAAACATACTTGATATTGCTGCCAAGAAAGAAGCCCCAAGACAACCCCAAAATAAAAAAAAAAAGCTGCTGTTAATTGTCTCTGTCTGGAGTTAGTGCAGAATACTACAGCATAAAATCTTAGTATTTTTATTTTGAAAGTATTTATTAAACACTATAAAATAATCCTTTATCTTTCGTTGCTTTTTTTAAGCTTTTACAGCAAATTATGTTAGCAAATGTTTTCCCCAGTATGGTTGTCCTATTATAATGTAATTGTGTTTTCTAATTGATCGCAATATAATTTTTCTGTACTTTTTTAAAGGTTTTTTTTGGGGTCGGCAGATCAGAATTACCTCTATTATTGGGATTTTATAAGAAAAAGAAAAAAAGACTAAGATGTTTCAGTTCACTACAGTCATGTGTTTACAGCTGCACCTGTATCTAACCACCTAAAATACAGACAAAATTCTAATTCAATAATTTTGATCTAATTCTTTAACTGTCATCTCTGTCTGTCATTGTCTTAGACATTTGAAGTGGTGTTTTTTAGCCAGACAATGCACTAAGAACCATGCTTTATATAACAGAATTAAAAAGCATTATTAACTAATGTTTCACGAAAAGGAAAAAGAAGACCTTAGTATTTATTTGATGAGAGTATTTTTTGCATGTGGTCTTTTATTAATGCCTTCATACCAGACATGCCATCAGCATGAGTCCCATTCAGTTCATTTAACTGCAGCTGCACAACTTAGTTTGTTTTGTGTTTGCTGTCATACTATTCAATTATTTTACTAGTAAAGTGGTCCAGGTGTGTGCTGTGCAACTTTTTGTCCCCAAAAAGGTATAAGCTAAGATAAGCTCACATGACCACAGCCATTCTGCCTTTCCACCACAACTCACACTTACTGTTTCCACCACATCAAACAGCTTCAATCCGGCTTATTCCACATTCTTTTTTTTTTAATTTAACATTAGTCATTAGGTGAATAGTTAAAAACTTGACTGGAATTAGCTGCAAGTTTTTTTTTTAATCCACACCCCTTTCAAAAATCACATGTATATACCCTACCTTAATTAGATGCTTAGACACATGAAAACTGATAATGGAAGAGAAGGAGCCTTCTGATTTGACAAGTTATCTGACTGGCAGGCGCGTGGACAACTGGTTAGATATTGCCTTTGTGTAAAAACATAAAAGTTATTAAAGATTATATGCTTCTAGCGGTTATTAACTTAATTAACTTTAAGTGCATAATAACTTTATTATTGTAGAATAAACACAAATAATGTAAAAAAATGTAGGATTAGCACCTTCATAACACATTCATTATCATTTTGTTAGTATCGTTAAGGACTAAGGAACATTTTTAAAAGGCTTACATTTGAAATATGTTTTTTTAAACAGTAGCTTTAGATGCCAATATATTATTTAGTATGTCTTTGTGTTACCTTGTTTTTTTGGCAATTATTCTAGAATCTATTGCATATTTGCCTCACACCTTTTGACTAACACCTTTGGTTTTCACCTTCCTTGTGCATGTACAGAGTTTGCATGTTCCCTGCAGGCATCTTTCATATTCATCTTTTAAACCTACATGCCATAAGTGTATATCAGAAAAAAAAAGGAAAACAAAAACGAATAAAAAGAACCTTATTACATAATTAATGTATAGTAACGCATAATTAAACCAGTATACTATTGGCTATTGACCTTCAATATCTTGTGGTTTGACCTAAGGTAAGAGTTTAGTGTCATAAATATTAGTCCAGCTAATTAATTAAAGATCTTCACCTATACTTAAGTCTATTCTTAAGCATTGTGCTTAATAAAAGTTAAAGACATCCCAATAGTCAAGCAAACACCATGAAGATATCCATGATATTAAGGTTTGAAAACATGCTGTTAACCAGCCAAAAATTACTAACACCACCCCCACCCCAAAAAAACAAAACCGCAAATGATCTTTTATGCACCTACAAATCTATAACATTATCTCCCTTCTTGTTTCCACCTTACAGGTTTTCCACTGCCATAACCATTTCCTTCCCCTGCTGCATAATTACTTACTCCCTATCCCACTACCAACAAGGCATGCCCGTACTAATTATTTATCCATTCTTCTCCATCTTGTCGTCCCCCGCCTTCTCTCTATCTCTGTCTCTCCTTTCCATTCTCTGTCATTTAACCTTTCCTTGTCTCTTCCCATCCATATGTTCCCCCTCCTCTGTCAGATTTTTCTCAGAGAAAATAGCTAAAGGACAGATTAAGGCCTTGGCTGCCTCATTGCGTTACCAACAAAGATAAATATTTCCCAGGATGACTTCCATTGCCTTCAGGATGTTTACACACACGCATGCTGCTTGATGTGCCCTCTTCCACCTCGTTCGCTTTATCTCTCTCTTTTACTTTAAACCACTTCCTCTTTTTGCTGTCCACTGATAATTATAGCCAAGCGGAGGCTAGAAATGTTAAATTAGCTTAGCCTAGCCTAGCATTTTTATACTATCAGCACAATGCTTGTGCCAAGTCAGGCAAATGCCTTCAAAGCCATGCTGGCGGATTAAGAATGTTGTGAGTCAATATAGAAAGGTAATGGAAAACCTCACATGTGCTGGTATGATTAAAAAAAACTCAAATCATCAGTTCACTGTATATTAAATTGAATATATGTCAGGTACATAGCGTGACCTTAGCCTGATTAGTAATAAACGCCAAAGTATCAGACATATCAAGACACGCCGAGGGTTTAAAATGAAATGGGATTAAATATGAGCTGTCAGGATCACCAGAAATCCTAAATGTACTTGGTTTTTTTTTCCTCAAAAGACTTTAAAGATTACGCTGCACTGACAATAAACAATGTCTGGTTTTAAATCTTTAAAAAAAGTTTTTTAAAAACAACAGTTTAATATGAATTTCAGCTCCAGTTAATTATATGCATTCGTATAATCCTTCCCTGTTGATCTCTTTTATTTATATAAAGAATGATACCAATCCTTAACAGACACTAGACAGGTTATGTGCATATTAAATACCCTGTACATATTTACCAGCCTCCATTTTGACATGTTGAAACACAGCCCCCTTTTCTGGTAACTGTCTTCCAAGCCACATATTTTACCTGCCTGTTGAAAAGTCAGTTCTTAGCTGAACAGTAAAGCTAATAGTACTCTAATAGCACTGGAGAAAAGAGAATTTCTGTAAATTGCCACTTCTTTTATACGATTTTTAACATGATAATATAAAAGTTTTTGAGGATTCTAAAGATTTGATAAAGAAGAAAATTTATACTGTATTCAATAATAAAATTCTTTTTTTTTAAAGGTAATTATTTATTATTCAGGTAACTTAAACTAGAGAAAGTACTAAACTGCCGCTATATGGGTATTTAGTTGAAATACCACAAAACAGAGGTGTGCTGTGGGCATGCTATTAGAAATAAAGGGGTAGATTTCAGAAAACGCTACATGCCCCTACTTGCCTTTCAGCTTTTTAGCGCTCTCTCTCTCGCTCTCACCCTCTTGTTCTTTTTCTCTGTCTCTTTTTTTATCTAACACTGTTTCTCTCTCACTTTCTTTTTCATTCGTTAATGTAATTAGATGAAAAAAATAGTTTTTTTTCTCTCAACAAACTGCCTCTATCACCATAGACGAGGAACACTTTTCCAGCACACTGAATGCCCCAAATAAAGACATTTATGACAAAGGCACATCTAATTCCTGAACACCTGCCACTAAATTGTTTATGTTTGTGTATGTGTGTGATAATTTAGCAGAAAGTTGTCTTGTAACCAAACAATATATGCCCGTTCAATACACAACACAACATATAACAGTTTCCAATATGCAAATTATATACTTTATATAATTTGCATATTGGAAATTACAGCAAATACAGCAAATACAGTATTGCTAAAATATTTTCTTTTTTGCATTTGGTTTTATAATGCTTTAAGCGCAAACCTGTAACAGCACCTTATGCAAAAGAGAAAGATCAGCTGGGAGGGACTCGCTACTTAAAAACCTGAAATTCTAGTATGTGTGCTTAAGTAAGTCAAGGACAGTCATTTACAAACCTAAAATTGTTGCTGCCAAAGTCAGCATGTTACACAGCACTAAGGTTAAAATTATTATAATGTTTCTAATATTATCATTCTTTTAGAAGAAAATTGTGAAAATACTTAACCGTTTGAAAGCCCTGGACATTTCAGGGGTTTTTTTTTTGTTTCTTTCAGCATGCTGCCATTGCACTGATGATATTATTTGACTACATTTTTTTAATCTGGGTTCAAAAACAGGATGAGAAAACTTTACTGACAGCACAATGTTCTGATGTATATTTATTATATCTAAGCTCATGCCTATGAGCTTTGATTTATTGCTAGAAAAACTAAGTCAGTTTGAATTAACCTGTCAGGTGACTGATAATTGACTACAGACATGTAAATCATGGCTAACCTTAGAGTACACCTCAGCCTCTTTTTTCCTCCCCAGTTCTAGTGGAACCTGAAATAAGGTCTTATACCTGTAACTAACCGATACAAAAATTTAACATATGGTCATATATCATATATATATATGATAGTTACATATAATATACATAAAACATATGTATATGTATGTGTATCTAAACAAATTTAAAACTAAACCATTTAAATTACAAGTATGTACATATATGTTCACATATATTAACTAACTAATTTTTATACTGCTGTTACATAAAAAGATTTAAGGTCCTGATAATGTTTGGGTGCTTTGTTTTAAGATCTTAAGCTATTAAATGTATTAAACTAATTCAATTCTCTGCATTTATTAAAATGCTGTAATGATGAAACCTTCTGGAACCACATTTATAAATGTTATAATTATGTATTATTTAACATATATATTATGTTAAAATTATAGCTCTGTTCTGTTTGCGGATATTGTATCATGACAGTTTAGAGGCGGGAATTGTTCCATTTCAATTTGAATTTTCTTGTCCAACGACTTTTCGGCTCTACTAAGGCAGTCTCTTCTTGTCAAGGAAATATTTTTTTTGACAATTAAAAATTAAGAACTCAAAAATGTGTTGTTATAGAGAAAGGAATAGCAGCATTCAACTGCATGTTCTAATCGATAACATTTATCTTACTAAGGTAAAGTAATGCCCGGTCTAAAATATTTGTCTTGGTCCTGATCACACACACATGATCACAAACATGCCACCACTTAATGTTCCAATAGCAGAAACTGATTTGTTTTCACTTCCAAGTTAAGTGTGCTGCAAATCATATTTATTATTTATAACCATCGGTGGGTTTTATTTTTACTTTAGCATGGTCCTGTTTACACTTTAAGCTGTCTTTTGATGGAAAAAGAAAGTTACATCTTATGTTGTAACAGATAGACATTAGCAAACTCAGCTATGTAACGTTAAGCTGACTTTCCTGCAAATAATATGGAGGTGAATGTTCTATTAATAACAGTTAAGTTATACAGTTATTCTTCTGTCCCCACCTAGCTTTTTCCTATGCCTGTGCGTCGTCGCAAAAACACTTGTGAATTAAAGAATAAAGCTCGAAACCATAAAAAGTACCCTAAAAGTTCAGAGGGATTATTTAAACTCCCAACATATTGAAAGAACTAAACACTACAAAATAAGTAGTTCCGCATGAAGCAGCAGGGTTTTTCAGCCGACAGTGAGAAGTACATGAAGAGAGGATTTAGGTATTTAGAAATCTTTTAACAACTGGAACTCTATTTCACAGGCTAGAGCAACAGTTTCCTTGGTGTCCATCTGTCAGAGAACCTCACCTGGCCCAGCAGCAACACTACTTCCTGCGAAGACTGAGAAAATCTCCCACCCCCCAACCTGACCATTTTCTACAGACAGACCATCGAGAGCATCCATAGCATCTGCATCACCGCCTGGTTTGGTAACTGTACCGTTTGTACTGAAATGCAAGGCCCTGCAGTGGATAGTGAGAATTAACTAAAAATCTGAGAAGATCACCGGAGTCTTTCTTCCCTCAGTCACAGTTATTTTACCCTCCTGCCATCCAGAAAAAAAAAGTTGTACATATTTATTTTATACAAATTTTTATGTTTATTGTATGTTTGTGTGGTTGTGTGTGCTTTTATTTAATTCTATTCTATCTTCTTTCTTATTTATACGCCTTGAACTTTTTCACTTTTTGTCACCTTACAACCACAAACTTTTGGTGGTCTATTACATAAAATCTCAATAAAAACATTTAAGTTTATGGTTGTAAGGTGATAAAATGTGAAAAAGTTCAAGGGGTATAAATACCTTTGCAAGGCACTGTATGCAGCTACAGAACTGCAAATAATTATGTAAGTGAAAAATGTTATTAACAAACACATTTAGTTTGAATCCACAGTGCCTGTTAGGGCAGAGCTAAAATTAGATTAGAGATAAAATCTATTTGTAATAATACTAATAAAAATAATGATAATCATAAATAAGTCTTGTTTGAGGTTCGGCAGTTTGCCTTTTTTTTTAAATGTATTCTAAAGGTTTTTGAAAGATATTTTGTATATGGATGAATTTGTTACACTTGAATAGAAAGTGCAGGTATGTCGAAGGCTGCAATCTAACTCACTCTCTCTGTTTCTCTTCCTTTTTTGTTCACCTTCTTTTCCAGAAAATATCTTGTTTATTCTTTTTTGTGAAGGTTTGTCATCAGTACAGTTGTATAGTATAATGAAAGGCAGGAGAGACAGGTGGGCATAGTTCACACACTCACTCACTCACACTCACACAGAAGCACATGCACACTCACACGCAGCATGCCGGTCTACTATCATTTATTAGGTAAATTTTAAACCAATTCATAACATTAGCCATAACATCTTTTACTCCTAAACTTATAAACACATTTATTCATATAAGCTAACCGTCTTTTATGAGTGTAACTGTAGTTCCCTAAAACAGAATTTGTTTGGGTTCGATCCTCAGGCAGGGAAAGAGGGAAACAATGATGGGCATGTTCATGTACAATGAATTAGTAGAATAGAAAAAGCTTTTATTTGTCACATATATAATACAGCACACTGAAATTAGGGTTTTTTGCATATCCCATCTTAGGAAGCTGGGACCAGAGCACAGAGTCAACCTTTTCATGTTGCCCCCTGAAGAAGGTACAGGGTTAGGGCCTTGTTCAAGGGGTCAACAATGGCAGTTTAATCTTCCAAACAACAATCCAGAGCCTTAACTGTTTAGCCTCCACTGCCTTATAGATCAGAATGCTTATAAGAAGCATTGCTCTATATATATATATATATATATATATATATATATATATATATATATATATATATATATTATAAATTAAATCATATTGCAGCATATTAGTTTGCTGGTTTAATTCTGGAAAGGATGAAGAGAAATAATTTCCTACTTTTTAAATTGTGAACCAAGACTTCATGGGTTAGACAGTTAATTCGGGGTTTAATTTAAAATTATTTTAAGTAGAACCGGTAAGATTACCAACCCATAAGGCTATGATTTGCAATTTATGCACTGCTTCCAAATCTGTAGCTTCCACTAAAATCTGCCTGCTGACACATCTGAAAAAAACTGTGGACAAATCAATGTATCAGTGCCCTTCTCAAATTTCATGAGCTGTTTTGCCATATCGGTCATCGGATTGTTTGTTTCATTTCCACAGAATCCTATTTCAAAATATTTGGATATAAGGAATTGAATGGAAAAGCATTTTTTGCCATAAATCAGACTTGTCATAGAATTTGACTAACTGCACCTTATTATCTGCTCACACACAGTCCAGACCAGTGTGTGTGTTTGTAATTATCAGATATAAAAAATGTTAAACAAAACAATCAGAAATAGTGCCAAAATGTAAATTATGTGTTATTTTTATTACATTTTTACATTTACAGCAAAGGGACTTTGCTCAGGGGCCCAGCAGTGGTAACTTGGTGGTGCTGGGAATCGAACCAACCGCTAGATCTTCCAGTTAGCAGTCCAAATAACTCAACCCCCTTCCCCTTTGATATATACATATCCGATATACTTATACTTTAACCATCAATTACCACTTATTTTGGGTGTTTTAGCATATAATGTGGAGGACATTCTGGACATTTACATATGATCAACACCCTTATTCAGAGCAATTTACATTTATTTTCTTGTTTTTAAACCAACTTCTTTACGTTCCAGTTTAAATCAGGTTTTTTTATGTTCAGATCTTTACACTGGGAGCTAGCCAGGCGCTACTGTTAACACTGTGAATACTCATACAAAATAAGCCAAAGAAGACCTGGTACAGAACAGTAGCTATGAACCTTCCTCCAGATCATAAAAAAATGTCTCAAATTAAGATTACACTTCCTAACCTTGATGTTTGTGGATGTTAAAAATGACAAGTCTTTACACTTACTTATATTTGAGTTTGAGTATGACTAAAATGGCATCAAGTTAAGCGATTATTGACTGAAATAATCACATGAGCATACAGCTGTATGTAATAATCAGCATTCCTGCTCTAATCTCTGTAAGACAATCTAAGACACAATAGTTTCTGGTTTGAAACTAGAATCGGATCGTTCACTTTTCTGTATGTCTACAAAAACAAATATGCTTTAAGTGATTAAGGTTCTACTCTCGGCTCGGGTTCCCTCCATATTGCATGTTACAAACAAGTCCGGGCAGCCTGCATCTCCCTCTCTTTTTTTCTAGATAAACACATGCAGGAAATGAGTGTGGTTGGGCTGTGATTCACTCTAGACTGGAAACACTTATTGTCTGAGAAACCCCATTCAAGTTTGCAGACATGACATGATTGCTACACTAGACGGCATCTTATGCTGCTGTGTAGTTTATTTGTTTCATTTATTGTACTAGCTCAGAAGGTCCCATGCAGCTGCTACTTTCGGTAAGCTTTTGATGAATGTGTAAGGTTGCAAGACACTAGAGATGAGACTGTGTTTCATCATGTTCCTGTTTACCAGCAATGGCAAATTTTCTCTTTTAGTGATTTGCTTCTGAATTGAAACAGAAAACACCTTATTATGGGTTTACTTTGCTAAGTGTAGGTAAAATAGTAAAATATGCTAAGGTAAAAACTCAGGTCTATAATCTGAGTTTCTTGCAAGTTTAGTTTAACAGCCCTTAAGCCATGGAGGAAAGCTGTTTAGTGACAGGAGGCCAAGTAATGAGTTTTACCTTTAGCTGAACCATAAATGCTGGTCCCTGCCTCAAGGCATCTCTAGAGTCTCTTTCTGTCTCTTCCTCTATCTATCTCTCTCTCTCTCTCTTCTATTTTTTCTGTGTCAATTTGCATTTTCCAAACAGGAAATGAAATAAAACATCACCATGACTATTTTTAGAAAATAGTCTAAAGCAGCAGGTCTCTTATTAAAAACTTTTTATAGTATTTGTCAAGCCATGATAAAAAGATGAAAAGAATTTGTTAGATTGATTTGTACCATTATATATGTTGTACATATTTCACAGCTTAAAATGTTTTAGCACAAGCAGCTCCGCATGCTTCAATTTTAGTCTCAAGAGAGCAAAACCCAACAGAAAGAGAACTCTTCTCCTGCTTTGGAATTAATGCATGCAGGAACTCGCAAACAGTAAATGACATGTTTTTTTTATATATGATGCAGTATACTGCGACATGGACAGGGCTGCCATATGCGATATTGTGCATTTTAGAGCGTGTCAGTCTGCACCAGTCTGACAGTAAACATGAACCAAATAAACTGTAAAAACAATTTTATGGCTTTTACAATTTGTGAAATATGCTGGTTATAACATTTTTAAGCATAAACCATAACAAATATCACCCTGATCTTGATACTAGATTTGTTGAAACTCATTTGTTGACAATGTTTCTCAGACTAAGGTTGTAAGTATATGTGCTGTCAAACTCTCTGGACAGGAGTATGGTCTTAAAGACCTTGATCAAGAAACCTGATGCTAGGTGCGGTGCCCCCTTAGTGGCAATGCACTAGGGCTCCCCCTGCTTATTAATGAAGGTCTCTTAATGGGTATCCACAAACAGGTCTACCTTAGCATTCACCACTTTTGAATGGAGTCTCCATTCCCCGGGCCTCAGCCCCAGCCTTGACAGGACATTTGCTCCCTAATCCAGGGACCCCAGGATATGGCCCTCTCTAAATTCCTTTACAGTCACTAGCATTGTATCGACACGGGCTTGTGAAAGCCTGGCCTACATTGTAACCAAGTCCCCATTGACCACAAGTAGGTAACAGTCTGAACTGGAAACAGCACGCTTTTCTCGACGTTGACTCTTAACCCCAACCTCTGGATAGAGTCGCATAGGAGCCAGCGCAGCATTCATACATTTTGTGATCATGCAGGGTGAAAGAGGTAGGCCGAAAGAAACAGCCCAGTATTAAAATGCTTTGCCCCAAAAGAAATTCTCAGTACCTTCCTTTGTTGAGGTAGGATGGATCTATTGTGACAAACTAGTCCTCCAAAACAGACCTGTTTGACAGTCATCATTTTGAACTGTAAGCGCATTATTACCTGGTTTAACCGGTGTAGCTCTATGAAACAAATGTTTTAGCTTATTACAGCTACTGAGGAGACGATAAGTTTTTCATTGTCATCAATAACCTTTAAAAATTCTGAGAATCTGCAGTTCTAAAAATGATAAAGAGTAACATATATTTAACAATTGTTCTGAAAAAAAAATTAAAACTGTTGTCTCATGTATACTGTATTTCTTATAAAAGTTAGCCTGTAATTAAGAGATAATATTATGTATTAGCTTGCTACATTATGCATAGACACATTCAACTTTTTTCTTATATTGTTTATTTTGTCCACCACCTCACTTTCAGGAGCAACCGTCAACAATATAAAAACCACAAAAAGAATGCACGATGAAAACATTCCCCATAAGCTGTCTGGCATGACTCATTTTGTTGACAGCATCCTGCAACCCTTCCATAATCCACTGACATGGATGGGAAAGATTTAGTTCTCCAATGTTCTTTATCTGTGTACAGATTTTAGCCAATATTTTGTGGCTCAATCCAGAGCAGAGGTTTAATATTTCTAAATATGTTCCCTACTACAATACTCTTTTAAAATAGAAAAAAAAACACAAGGGAAAAAGACAAAGAAAATCTCAAAAAAGTCTCAAGTGTACTTTTTTCTTCTAACAACTGCAGCTGTTTCTTTTTCTGTAAATATTAACAATCTAGTTGTTTAATTAAACCACTGCCAACCCATTTGAGTCAGTTCCTAAGAATGAATAAATACATTTTGTACATTAATGTTAGAAGGGTGGGTTTTCTTTCTTATGAGCATCATAACAGCTTTTTCGCACCTGAATTATAAAAACCTTCCCGTTCTTCATTTTGTTGTAAAAATATTAAAGCAACTCCTAAAAAACAACCAAATAGTGTACCTATTAAAGAAGCTATATTTAATATAAGTATTATTAATAATAAGTATTATAAGTTATAAGTATTCTTTTGATACACTATAACACCCAGTATGTGGCCATTGGGAATGACTACTGTCCCTTATACAAATGTGTTCTGTACACATTAAATGCCTAAATTGTAAAAGCATTTAATAATAGCGCTTTAAACAGAGTATAGGAATAGAGTGCAATCATATAGTAAGGCACATTTGGCAGCTTGTACCTTTTTTTTTTTTACAAAACATAGATGCCTTTAGATAATGCCTTACAGTCAATACTTCAAAGTGGAGAGTGGCAAGTCTGTGTTATATTGGTCAAGAAAATCTTCTTTTTATTGTTTGTAAAGCAATAAATTAATTTCTTTGCTACCTTATGAGACTGGGGTAACCATTCCCTCAGAAACAAACATCTGCTGTCTACCATGGAGAAAAGAAGCATTGGTGTGGATTTTGTGGCTTTGTCAGCCTAATTGGCAGGATTTTGCAAGTAAAGGAAGCAAAGGGGGGTGTTGGGTGGCTAGGCTGAGAGCAGAGAGAGAGACAGGGAGAAAGAGAGAGAGAGGGAGAGAGAGAGAGAAAGAGAGAGGCCACCACATTCCCACAGAATGGCACATAAATGGACAAAGAGGTGCTGCTTATGTATCCCTCCTCATCTTTTCCAGTACCCAGCTTCTCATCTCTTTTCCTCGCCCTCTAACTCCCAGATGCAAACCGACCAATGTGGGCACAATCGCACTCAACTGTCTGTAATTTAGATTAATTCCTTCCACATTTTCTCCAAGGCTTACATGTTCCCCCCCCCCCCCCATGCTTGTTTTTATGTTCTCGTTACTCTGATTCCTTGTACCCACAAACCAACCCCCTGCCAGGCCCCCCACTGTTTCGCTGGCCAGAAAGCAAGTCAACAACAAGATCCACCCCTGCCCCCACGACCCCAGCCAGGTATACTGACGCTATGTAGTACGTGCATGTCAGAACATGGCACTGTGTCTGGCTTGACTTTTAACTGTACAAACACTGTAAGCTTGTATGTGCTGATGGACATATGATAAATCCTGTTTAATCTGAAGGAATTTCAGAGTGGTTACGGCGGTTTGGAGTTTCTGTTCCTATTAGTGTAACTGCAAATGACTCCTAATGTAAACCAGGCTGTAAATGGCTCATACTGCATGCCTCCATTTAGAGGTGTGGCTATTAAAAAAAATTTACACAGAAAAAAAAGGAAAGTACATAACATTATACCTCTAAAATGATCTACACAGCTAATATCTTTTGCACCAATCAAGTCAAAGAAACAGCCAACAATGACAAAAAAAAAACACAAAGAATAGATGAAGTGTAATTAAGAACAAAACACACCAGGCATGGCAGCTGACTTGGCACTGCATAATAAAACTGGCGACATAGTAATTATTAATTATATGCACATGTAATAATAGGTGCATAATTATAAGACATCAGAACAGGAGAGATTTTAACAGGGTGTTGCATGTTCAAAGCACATGACTTAGCTTTTTATGGAGATATGTACAGCAAAGATAAGGCACAGATGTAAAAATCTAAGGCAACTTTTGTGATGGCTAGACAACAAGGGCCATAGTCTCTCCAAAACATCTGGTATTATAGAGTCTTCCTGGTATGAAGTTGTTTACAGCTATCAAAAATGGTCCAAGGAGGGACAACCTGTAAACATGTCATGGGCACCCATGGCTCACTAATGAATGTGGGAATCGATGTGGTTAAAATCACTGGTAATAAAAGATAGGTGTTACAATACACAGTATTTTATAGGAAGAAGGCATGCAGGTAGAGGCAGTACAATGCTCTAGGCAATGTTGTTCTGGGAAGACTTGAGTCCTGGCATTCGTTTGGATGTAATTTTATGTATCACCTACCAAACATTTTGCAGACCAAGTACAACCCCTTCTTGGCAACAGTATTCGTTTATAGCAGTAAATTCTTTACGCAGAATAATGTGCCCTGCCACACTTCAAATAAAAAAAAAATGGAATGGTCTAAGTAAAACGACTAATGACTTAGCCAAGTCAATTTATCTAGATTTTAATCTGGTCAAGTATTTGTTGGATGTGCTGGAAAAACAATTATGATGTCTTACATCAAAATTGACAAGATTTAAAGGATCTTCTGCTAACCTCTTAGTGCCAGTTACCACAGCACTCATTACAGATCTTGTGAAGTTAAAGCCTGTTTGATGGGAACAATTTTAGACAGCTATTTAAAATGTTAGGATGGGTAAATCCCAGTAAGCAGCTTTCAGAAACACATTATTAGTAAAAGAGGTCATAGAAGAATAGCTAAACAGGTTTGAATTGAAAATAAGGTTTAACTTACATTTCAAAATGTCAACCCTTGTGGTGGATGGACTAAAACAGCAGAAAAACACATCGGGTTCTATTTCTATCATCCAAGAATAAAAACGCTACAGTGGGAACAGGCATAATCACCACATCCACTAAGTATAACACTCTTTTTAATAGGAGGCTTAGGTTACAATCAATTACAGGGAACAATGAAAGAGACTTAGATTTAATTTTTTTAAACCTACATCTATATTGAATTTTGTCAGTTATATATCGACATCATCATGTTTTAGTGACTCTGGTGGGGTTGTAGCCATGATAAATACAATGTAATATAAACAGCTTATTAGGTATTAAATATATAAAATACATTTTATTTGTTTTATACTTTTCCTAGTGATCCATTCATTTTTTTCTGTTCTAATCGAATACTAATTATTGAAAGCACTAGATATAATTTAGCCTGTATGCCTGTCCTCTATGAGCATCAAATCCCGCACATAGAGCCTACAAATAAAAGATAAATAAACTGGAATGTATATCTCTTTATGAAGAAATGCTAAATCCGCATGAAATACTATATAACAGTACACAGACAAATCAACAGGCCTGAATTTAGCAAACACAAGCAAGAAATCATAAGCAGGGAGATCAGTTTGTGCATGATCGTGTGTTGCAAAACACATCGGTCAACACCTTTCTGGTAAAGGACGAAATGAATTCCACTACCATCGGCAGTCAGTCATCAAAGATGGTCCTCCGTAAGTTAGCTCATCTTTCAGTCTTGCACAGGAAAAGAATTAAGCAAAGGCGGTTAGAGGCAGCCATAGATCAGCAGCAAAAGCCACATGGCCGGTCCATCAGGTTCTGAGGGAGAAGCTCACACTTGCTAGTTACATGAATCACACACACATACACACAAAACGCTCACTCGTGGTGTGAAAAAAAGGAAGATGTAAGGACGCACAATGAATAACTGTGATAATCATAGGTAAGCTGTAATAACAGATTTGTAAAAATGTATGACAAAATCTTGTTTCTCTATGAGCTGGTGCATTGTGGAACAATCACCCTGTATGCCATTTTTTTTAAGCAATTTCACAATCCAGCCCTGCATGTCCACATCTTGTAATTTGCTTACAGAAATGCTAGCGTAAGTGTGTGAGCAAATATTTTCTTATCTTATTCTGGCGAGCTTTTTGTAAAAGCTAATTCTTGAACTATTTTAATGAAAAATAAATACAGACAGGATCTTATCTCTACTATTCATCAGTTTTCCTGTCACATCCATTTACAGCACGGAAAGGTGACAGGTGAAAACACGGAACTTTGTTTACAGGCAAGGAGTAAACAAACGATGGGTAGATCTTTTAAAAACATATGTTTCTAGCATAAGTTTGTCTGATTTATTGTGGCATAAACAGTGAATCCTATCCATTATTCAGTATTACCAGCATCTAAAAACAAAATAAGATAGAACTTTTGACTGGGGTGCTGTTTTTTTTCTTTTTTTGTACTGCTTATATTTCCACTTGATTTGTCATTCATCTCCATGCCTCAATGGCATAAAAGTGTGTGCATGAGTTTCGGAGTGTACCAGTGAGCCGACCACATAAATAAGAAGAATTAACAAATGCAAATATAAACAGTATTTTCTTTTATTCTTCTTTATCCTATAGATTTAAAAGGCTTTTACACAAATATGTCAAGAAAACAATCCCCAAGGCCTAACAACTATATGTTAAAAAAACTAACCTATTTATAGAAAGATTAAGACGTCTTTAGGAAAGCAAAACCATACACCAGAATTGTACCAGTATTTACAAATCCCATTAAATTACAACATAAATTAGAAAATATTTACATTAGGGCAAGATAAGTGGAAGTGAATTTTTCTAGTCAATTTAACCTAAATGTATAAAACGACATACTGTATTTACAGAAAACATACAAAACACACATGCACTTGTCTGTCTGACACTGTTCTTCAGAAAATGGCTGGATGTTGATGAACATTAAGCAGTTTACCAGTGTACTTAACTGGGACAAATTAAGTCATCACTGAGATCTTATTCAGTGAACATTTGGTATAAAGCTAATAGGACACTAAAAAACAGCCCTAAAAGAACATTTCGTATTAAGCCCGAATTGTCATTTGACATTTTTAGTGCCCTTAGGGACATTTTTTTTTTCTATTCTTAGTTATGAAGAGAAGAAAGGCATACATAACACTCATTCCTGCTAACAATACTCCCACAGACAGACGTATAATAACACTGCATCCAAATTAGGTCAAGCAGAAAGCTACTTATTCTCTCAAAGTGAATCACATATCCTCTGCATGTTGTATAGAGGGTCAGCACCAAAGATGATGACAGCAACAACTTCCTCTGGGATCTCCTCTTCATGAAAAAAAAACCAAAATCTTAAATCCAAATATACACTCTTGAAATGGTATCTGGCAAAACAAATAGAGAACAAGAAAGAGAGAGAGAGAGAGAGAGAGAGAGAGAGAGAGAGAAAGAGCTCCCACCATAATTTTAGGCGAGCATGTGTCTAGTGATGTTGGTGGAAACAATTACAATGATCTGAGCCAGCTACTCAGAAGAGCAAAGAGGAGAGCCTTTGTGTTCTGGAAGACCAGAATTGGAAGGGATGGCGCACTGAGCCATTAATGACGAGAAGGTGACGAGGCACCAACTGCTCTGTGGTCCCCAAAAAAAAGTTCCAACACAACCTTGATATTTTACTTCCTGTGCTTATCCATCTTGTCCATGGCTTTGCTGCTTCCATCTGAGGAGCCTTGTGAGGAGTCTCCAGCTGCATTAAGGTACATTTTGTCCACCTGCTTTAGAGCCTCATTGAGGTAGTTCTGCAGTGATGTCATGGCAGCGCAGATAGCTGGTGAGCCAAACCCATGTGTGATGAGGCTGAAGTGGGTCAGGCAGCCTTGGATACCCGGGTCCAAGATAGGAACCGGCCGTGAGTTGCCAAGCGGGCTGCGATCCTGGGTCAGGAGATCTGTGAACTCCTTGCAGATTTGCCTTGCAAAGAAAATAACAAGTATTTGTTAAATAAAAATATAAAGTTAATCATATTATTTAATAAGTGAAAAGACAATACAACAGCAGCAAACTTAGAAAATATAGACCCCAAAAATATAGGCCTTGTCTTATAAACAAAACATTGAGTTGAGTGTGCACACAGATCTGCCAACTGCATTCAGAAAAATTCCCAGGTGTCTACTACTATAAATATTATTATAAAATTAAATTCCCTTTCGGCTGTATTAATATTATACTAATGTAATGACTATAAATATAATGACAATTGATTTCTCAGAAAGTTTAAATGAAAAACTAAGCACGGCTTCTTAGATAGTTTGTAATTTTGGGCATTGTTAACTAAAAAAACCTGTTTGTTGAACCAGTAGATCTTTCTACACGTGTTTCTCGGGAATGCGTTTTAATGAAATAGTAGTAAACTTCAGGTGGCTATTATATTCATCATACTTGTTTGTAAGGTATTTAGAATTTCGATTAAGTGTCTTTTCAAACGACGTTAAACATCCTGGGCTAAAATTTTTACCACTTTACTAAAACTGTAATAAAAAAATTATTTAATTTTTCAAATAATTAAAAAAAAAAAAAAACCATTTTTTTTTTGGAAATGCTTTAAAAATCCTTAAAAACAACTTAAAGATTTCAAAAGTCTCCCACATGGGGTTTGCCTTTTAGAATTAGAAGCTAAGAACCTTTTGAATCACCTTACAGTACATTTCAATTACAGTTCATTAAAGAACAAGAGTTTGTTTGTACTCTGACTAATGGAAATGCATCGAAAAATGGAACTTACTTGGCAGCCAGAAGCATGTTTTTGCGTGAGTTGATCTCATTGCGTTCAACATGGGGTCTTCCTAGATATTCAGCCACCGCTTTAGCAGGAAACTCTGTCTCACAGACATAACCAAAGTCTCGAGCCAGGTGTACAGCCTCACCTGCAGACATTAATCACATAGTGAGTCAGATGCATACGACTCTTTGAACCAGCATTACTTAAAAAGAAACCCAAGAGTTCCACTAATAAATCAAATTACACTACAAAGATAAAAAAGAGACCCATCAACTCCTAAGGAGGGGGGAAGGGGGTCACATTGCATGTGTTTAATAGGTTCAACGTAGCTAAAGGCAGCAAACGATTTACACACCCAACAGAAGCTCTTATTGATAGACTACACACAGTCATTATTTCTAACAACAGCACACAGATATTCTCCATCTTTAAGGTCAGGTTCTCCTTTTGGCTAGCAAACACATGATAACAAGTCTCAATTCAGGATAGAAAGTCTCTAAATAACAGCCTTCCGGTCATGTTCCTGTTCCTCTTAACATAGCGAATGACACCAAAACAGAAAAAAAAAAAAAAAAATCCATATAGCTAAGGGCAATAATACACATGATCCATGTATTAACATCTCCCTGACTCAAGGCTTTAATATTCCTTTACAAAAGGTAATTCTGGATCTAAAGTATCATGAAATTAAAGCCTTTGTAAGCGCATGCCCTTAAGTTTAATTTGTAGTGTGGAACTGTGGAAAAAAAAAACAGGTGAGCAATTTATGATAGAAGAGAATGCTTGAGGTTGCTATGCCAGTACTTGTCATTGTCTAACATGATAAATAGCTCCGGTGTTGAAGATCCTTTGGAATTTATAGGCCTGGGTTTTATGAGTCATTTCTTGCTCTTCAGGTTTTAGGCAGCTGCTTGCTAACCTTAAAATGTCAACAGGAACATCCTTTCAGGTGGTGTGAATTCTTTTATCAAGCTTGAAGTGTAATAAAAAGCTTGACAGGTAATAAGAATTCTGTTTATCGTTTCAGAAGTAATAAAGCCGAATAAGAGTAACAAGTTTCTGTCATTACGCCTATTAGAAAACTGGTTTGAGCAACATGGATCAAAATATCCCCAGTTACCGATTAAAGTGTGGCTGTTGTTCTCATATATTTCTGACTGAGGTTCTGGAAATATACCTTCTACAAGCGCTGTTAGCAAAGTGACATTAGCCGCCTTCCTGCGACCTGCTGGCAAGTTCAGCCCAATCTTATCCAACTTCTCTCTGAGTGATCTGCCACCATTCTTCGATTTAGCCCTGTAATGAAAAACGCATGTCAGAGTAATACATTAAATAGACAATTAAAAATTTTGCAACTGACAATTTTTTGTAAGATTTCTTCTTTAGTAGGATTTCATTAAATGCACACACACACATTCCCTACTTAATTAAGCTGCTTCAGGTTTCTGCATGACTAGACTTGGAGGTTTGGCATTGTACTCGACGTCGGTGAGTAAGAGACAGACTCATCGTTGGGGAGGAGAGAGCACCCTTTCTCTGCCAGCCCCCCCTCTGCCAATCTTTTTTTTATAACTAACTTAATCATATCTCTAAACTGGACCAAACATAGAATGTCAATGATATATTAAGATAGTGTCAAATGATATGCTATTTTTCCCAGCATTTATTAAAAAATAAAATACTGTATTTAAATACTGTAGTTACAATAATTATTATGAATGACATTAACCATTGCAAAGTGTTTACAGACAAAATGGCAGCTTTACTTATAAAGCAAGAAAGAAAAAAGGTACAATTATATGTATAATTACAAAAGACTTTGAAATAGTAATGCTAACGCTAATACATACCTATTTACTAAGTTGAATGAAATTCATTTTTACTATATGGTTTAAAAGTAGCTTTCACTTAAATTCCTGCAGTTTTTATTTTTCTATTTGTCTTTATGTTAAAGCTCTGTTCTGCGGCTTTTAAGAAAACACCAAGTTGTGCACGCTCTATTTTTATAGTGTTTTTCTCATTGTTGTAATTAGTAGAAAACAGCAAAAAGGTAAGAAAAAAGCTAGAAAATACTGCTCTAAGGTGTGTCTAAACGTTCAACAGAAGGTGTGTGGTAATCTCGAACTCCTCTGATCTTCATCACATACTTCAAGTTACAACAGTTTCAGAGAACTAATACTAATACACCCAGCAACAATTATCACATAGTAATACTGTGTGTTACTGGTTTAAAACCAGCTCTCACAACACAGTTCCTGATTGTATGGGCAGCCTTTATACATTTTACATAAACCACAGCATTCCAACGCACATACCAACACCTCAATTTACTAGCAAAAAATAGCACTAAACATCTGAGCTATATGTTTCTTTAAACTTTGTGTATAAACATGTCTCACCTGCGTAGTACTCCACCAAGCAGGGAGGCGTTGAGGCATTCGGGTGGGGAAAGGCGTCTCTGAACCTCGGCTACAGTCACTTTGTACTTAGAGGTGGAGCTGAGGAGAGAAAGTCGACCAGGAACAGAACAGAACACCTCTGTGGGATTAGATACCATACCCAGCAGGGACTCCCTCTGGAAGGGAACACCCATAGGGTTGTTTTTAGGATGAGTCACTGGACCTACACAGGAGATAAAAAGTATAAAGTTTGTTAGAAAAGCAAAAACAATATGAGCAAATAAGCAAATATAATAAATGTATCATTTAGTTGGCAATAGAATTGTCAGTTTATTGTCATGTGTACAGGAAACATCCGTTGCACCATAAAATAAAATTCTTACTCAATGAATTCTCCTAGCAGTCTATTAGGTTTGGTTTTAACATTGATCAGTAATTCAATCCAGAATCTGGTACCTCTCATGTTTGGTTTTTAATAGATTTGCTGACATTTTAAATATCCAGCTATGAAAAACAGCCTTTGCTGTTTTTACAAAAAAAAGCAATATATTTTATATATTATATAAACCTTTTGGGTAAGTCTTTCAGGAACAATATCATTAGGATATTGCATGTGTATCTCCCTTTTTGTGTTTACAAACACAAGATTATTTTTAAAACTAGTCTATTGGAAAATATAATAATAAACCACTATCCTCATCACTAAATCTTATAAGGACATGCTGTCAGTGTAATTAAAAAGTGATGTACCGATGTGAAGACAGTGTGTTTTTAGGAAAGAACGCTCCAAGCGTTTTAACGAGGAACAAAAATGCCTGCATCGTCCTACACACCAACCACCAGCTAAGCAAGCAGCTAAACAAGAGATGCAAGAAGTAAATACCGGATAACACACAAATTATTGCTTGCCATAAGTCGTTTTTCATAATGTCATATTTCTGCTCTCACTTTCTTTACTAACAAGCACAAGTTCAAAAAGGAATAAAGAAGAGCATTATTGCTATAGCAGGAAAATAGCAAACTAATGTTTTGAAGTCCTAGCAAAAACCAGATGTCCACCAGAGAAACAGACGTTACCCATGCCAAAGGCCTCACCGGCAAAACAGAAAACAAAAAACAGATAAGAAAGAAGAGGGTTTTTTAAAGAACGAAACAGAATATTTTTATTGACACAAGCCATATGGTTTCCACAATCAAATATGCAACATATATAGAAGAATATACTTCATGTAAAGGTGCTGAGTTAAATTCTGTGCTCTATTCAGAATAAATTACAGGTCTGCAAAATTAACATGCGCTGACCAAATATTTTTTTAAGGAATTACAACATGCTGCATTTTTTAGAGAGTATCATGTGACTCCTGACCGGTGTAACTGCCAGAAAGGCGTGCTTGGCTGTAAGGACCCTAGTTTGAATTCTGACTATCCAACTGCCATCTGTGACTGAGTGATAGTTCAGCAATACTTGCGAGCTCATGCAAAGAACCGGGCAATTTGCAATCCCCTGAGGATGTGTGTACAGACAAATGATGGGAACTGGCCACATCTAAAACTACCAGACAAAAATGTATAAAATATAATAAAATAAAACTGTGGTGAGTTTGCATTACTGTCCCAAACTGATTTAGCATATTGTGAAATAAGCATTTTTCCCTTAATTATCTGACTTTTTTCCCCTTGTATTTTTTAAATGTTTAGTTAATGTGACACCTCTGTTTTGCAAGTCAGCAGTTCTGATGAGAAACTCTTTAATCCTTGCTGACGAAGTTTACATACAAACAGACTCATCCACCGCTTCTTTAACCATAATCATATCCTGGATGTATGTTTCAGAGAAAACATGAATGTCAAACAGGAAAACATGATTTCAATGCTTCTTTGGAATCATCTTATTTTTTAAAATAAGCAGCAGTGCTAGAACTTTGTTAGTCAGATGTTTTACTTCTGCGTCATCTATCTGTACGTCATAGTTTTTCACACAGTGTATTGCAAAATTGGAATATGTATTCAACGCAAGACTATAGCCAAAATATGCCTTATCTAAAAAACGGATCTCACTCAACCTACCATTGCTTTTATATAGTTCGACACCACATCATCACACTGCAAAGTCCTTTAATTTCGGTCAAAGCAATCGGCCCTGCTTTGATTTGATTGGCTAATTTGAAACAAACTAAGCCTGTCATTTACTTGCATATTGTCTGTGGTGGTTATGCCAGTGGTGTATTTTTGCTCATCTTTTTTAAACATTTGATCCTGTGCCTCAAATGAGATCACTGACTTAGATGGTGAAAGAAGTCATTTAGATGATAAAACCAAAACAGTGACATAAGTAAACCTTCAAAGCCTGCAATGTGCCAAAGTTATTCATCCTGTAACCGAGCCTTTTAAAGCAAATGTGCATTTATCAAACGTTCCAGAGTTAAAAGAAACTCAAAATTACTGACTGAATTTAATGCATGCCATATCTGTCAAATTCGCTTGTGCTGAAGTTCCCATGCAGCAGACAGATGAAGTTCTTAATATTAAAATCACAATAAGTAAAATAATAAAAAAAAGGACATTCTAATTAGTGAACCCCCAAGCAAGTGTAAACATGCTGTTGATTTTGTTATTAATGTATTAATTTGTTATTTTTTTAAATAAACAAAATAAAATCTGTCACACCAAATACTCAAATTATTTACAGTAGAATAAATTATATATAGATAACTAGTTTCTTCTGTATTTAAAGATAAAAGACTATGACTAAAAAGGCTAAAACATTTTTAACTCATAGATAAAACTTTAACTGCATCTCACAGCTGATGTTAACAAATGTTTACCAAAATACATTCGGAAATACCAAAATACATTCATACAAACGTCTTTGTATGTTTTCTTAAAAATATTTCCTTTAACAACAAATAACTGAGCAGAATGCATTTGTCTCGAAAGTGCCCCACCCCAAGTGCTGTTGTTTCACGTTTTCTTCTTTCGCGTGAGTTTACTGACACGCTGAACTCTGACAGCACTCAACACCAATTCAAAAAAGCAAAAAGAATTAAGCTTAGACAACAAAGATGGCCCAGGCCTCTGCGTCCTGAGCCAGCAGAGCATTCCACAACTTGTCAGACTGTGTGCCATTTTGAGAAGATTCCTCCTGCTGACTTTCTATTCAGCCTGAATGAGAACGACAATGCAGCGAGGATCAAACCCAGATTAGTTAAATGGAGCACATGGCCAAGAGGATTAGTGGTGAAGTTGAAAACCAGAGCTTTTTCAACTCCTTCTATTCACTTTTGCATTGTGCAATTTTTTTTACAGAATATGTGCATCCATACATCTCCAGTTAATAAAGCACACCATAACTTTTTCTAAAAAAAATATTACAATTTGTAAAAACTTCACTGGAATTGTCTTTTTTTTTTGTGCAACGGTATAACACAGGATTAAAAAATAGCATTCAGCAGAAAAAGAAATGTGACCCAACCTTTTTTGATGACTGTCTGGTCAGCGGTTACAATACTGTGATCATCCACATGCTGGAACAACAAAACATAAAAAAGTAAGTATTTTGGGTTCTCTTACATGTATGTGCATATTTTCTGTCTGGGAATATTGGTGTGTTTGTTGAATTTAATATTTTATTAAAGTAGGGCAATCATTTATGAAAAACATTTGCCTAATTTTAAAGAATTGGAGTGTTTGGCCAAAAGAACACTCACTTGGACGTCATCGAGTCCTTGCCCCATTTCGTGCAGTCCCATATTCTCGCCCATTGTTGACTCAAGTCCATGGACATGTGGAGGTAGCAACTCTGGCCGCCTAAAGCCATCTCTCCGAACACTGGATGATCCACCATCTAAGCCCAGAATCTGAGTAGCGAGTCCACTGCGGGCATGTGGTCCTATTCCATCTTGATTCTGACGGCCGGGCCATGGCTGTTGCTGATTAGAGGTCGGGGACTGGTGGATAGAGTTGATGTTGAACGGGTCGCTGAGGTGTGAGTAAGGGTCATTAGGTTGGGTGTAAGGTAGTGGTTGGTACGGAGGTGGGAAGTATGGTGGTTGAAAGTCAGAGCCAGTTGAATGTGATAGAGAAGGTGCTGGACTATAGAGGGGCTGACTAACCACCGGATGGTGTGGTAATCGTGAATTTCCATTACTGCTGCCGTCGTGCCTCTCCTGCTGAAATGTGAATAATAACTTATTATGTCTGATAAAAAAAACAAATTCAAATCTAGAAAGTATAAATTTATATATGAATATTATCTATGGCTTATATGTCAAAAGGTAAAATAAATATAGACGTAGTGGCTAAGGGGTTAATGCATTGGGCTACTGCACAGTAGGGCATAAGATCAAGCCCTGGTAATCCTACAATGACAGTAATGGAGCCTGAGTAATTGTACTGGGTGTTTAGGGGTGCAGTATAAGTAATTTAGCATGCAAAAGTATAAATTTAACTGCTCTGAACCTGTGTATAGTATAATATTCTTCTAATTTAATTTATACATTTTATTAATAGTAATAACAACAACAATACCCTTAATACATATAAAAAATTATTAAACTGACCAATGTATTTGAACAAAAAAAACCTTTTTATTTTCCGTGACTTTGTGTCGTTATAAAGTTTTTATTTTTTATTTTTCGTACGCCCCATATAAGCACAATAAATAATTTGTCACAGAATAAATCAAGGAGGTCCTATGGCACGTATACGGACTTTTTGGCGCTGAATGGCTTCGCGAGACACCCAGACAGCTATAGCCCCAATGTGTAGCGTAAATCCGGAGGGCTAATATTCATTTATCACTATCACATATACCCCTGACTATTAAACCTCGTTGGTGTTAATTATAAATGATTCCATTCGAGTACTGATGATGTCGCATTGGGTTACAGTGTAAATATAGCGTCTTATAGCTCATCAGTAGGCAAATTCACCGGCACACTAAGTAAAGCTAATTAAAGTCAATTCCGGTTAAAATTAATACAAATTTTAAATGTTTTCTTTTAAAATACAAAAGTAAAATTTAGCCAATCGATTCTTTACTAGCTGTCAGCAGTGCACGGAGCTGAGAGTTTGCCCTCGTTTTAATCCGATCACAAGAATTGCGAAATGTTAAAAAAGAGACTTTAGTAAAAGTATAAATACAAGCGGTTTTAAGCACGCGCTTCTTACTTTTATTTTTGCACTTGTATTATTAAATCCAAGCACAAATTCTGTTAAGGAAACAGGAACTGTGCGGACAAAAACTTACTGGATTGTACTGATCTCATTTCCTACTTTACTTACCTCGCAGTCCTCCTCGTACTTCACGTTATCTGCCAACTTCCACAACATTTTTTTTTTCTCTTTGACAGACTGCAAACCTTACAGGCTTTAAAGACGAAGACTTGACAAGATCAACGCTCTTCGCTTAAAGTTTAGTCCAGAGAGCACACTATACACGGTGAAGAAATGCATCAACTCTGGCGCAAACAGCCGCCGCGTCTCGGGATTGAGCGGGATTTAATCAGCACTAATGACAAGATGAAACACCGCATTAACAATAATCGCACCGACTCTTCCAACTGCGAAAGTGATCACGTGACGGAATAAAAAGAAAAAAGTAAGAATAAAATCAACGGCAAATAACCAACACAAGTGTAAAACGTCTTAGAGAACTAAGAAAGTGGACTCCTTCTGACGGACCAAAGCCTGTTCTGTCCTAGACTCGTTTATCCTGTTGGAAGCGCCACCACTATATTTGCATAGAGACCACGGGTGGGCGGGGACTTTACCTAGTGTAATCATTAATGTCCTGGCCAATTGGTTACTCCAGAAACAACTGTCCAATCAGCGCGCTGTCCGCCTATTCATCAGTTAGAGCTTCCATTTTAAGTTCGTAAACACTTAAAAGTTGCCATTCTTGATAGTATAGTTATTCAAAAAAAAAAAAAAAAGATATTTAAAATGATTGCAGAATAAAATATGATTTAATGTGATTGCGATATAAATAAATCTGTAAATAGTAAAAACTTTTCAATTATTATTATTTTAGTGGTGTTCGAATTGTCATATTTATTTAGATGGGTTAAATAATATATTTGCTGTATGCGTAAAGTGTTTCTAGTATTCCTCTGAACTTCCTTAAGCTCTGTCTCAACGTTTAAAGCGTTAGCGCCGATAATATGCTTTCACTTAACCACAAAGCAGCAGAAATCCCCTCTCTAATCTTAATTACGGTTTTAGCTGCGCTGCTTTCCCGCGGCCTCTGTGGCAACTTTCGCTTGTTTTTTGCATATAAACTGCGGAATATCACATAATCCCTTCCTTCAACTGTACTTTTTAATACATATTACTACTACTACTACTACTATTCATTAATTAATAATTAATAATAAATTAATAAACAATAATAATTATTCTTATAATTACAATTATTTTTGTTATTGTTATTATTATACTTGTTATAACAATTATTATTATTGTTATTGTTTTTATTATTGTTGTTTATTGAGGGTTACCCCTTAAGCGGTCTCGTTTGTTTCTGAATGGCTTTAGCATTTTTTATTACCAATTATGCAGATTGAACATTTAAACACACGGTTTTATAGATTGTTTTAATAGTTTTTTTTTCCAGCAGTAAATTTAAAAAGTAAAACTTTTAAACACATTTTTTCAATATTTTGTTTTTTTCCTATCAGTAAATTTATTTTTTTTCTTAGCAGTAAATTTACAAAAAGTAAAAAATGCATTACTATTTTGTCTAAAATAGCGTAACGAGCTATGCTGGCCTGTAGTCATATCACATTAAACACGTTAGAATGTAATCCAATATTGGGTAAATTAGCTGTGTAATTTATCAATAATTAAAAAGCAATTAATCTATGGATTATAGATCATTATTGCCCGATATATCCAGGTAGTTTTTATCTTTACTGGAGGCTACTGTAAAATCTTTAAATGTGTAAAACCTACCAGCAGATTCCACTTTTATATGTTGACTACATATAATATATATATATGGGGAAAACACATCAATTTATTTTTATTTCTAGCACAAAATTCGATCTTATGTCAAGTAATCTTGCTAATGGACATCTGTACGTGGCGAGATTCATCAAAAAAAGAGTCAGAATTTTACCCGGAACAGCAGGTATTTGAATTCTTATGTTACTCAATAAATTGGTAAATAATAAATTTATATACCATAGCCTGCATGGTATAAGCACATGGTAGGGTTTTTTTTCCATTATTAATTACCAATAATTAACCTCTCCAACCAGTTTAAATGTACGCTACTGAATGAGCAAAACTTAAAGCAAACGATGAGGCTACTATTATTTCTGTATCAAATTATTATTATAATAAAATAAAAACCTAACCATATATTCAATGTTAAATTGTTTTTTATCAAAGTTGTGTAAAGAGTCTATACTATACAACAGGTAGGAGCCTATTCCCAACAAAGGATGCTCTCAATAACAACTAAAATTGGGTAGATTAAAAACTAAAAATCGGATTGGTAGATGTCTGCATTTTGTAAGATGAAAATCACATACATTATTCAGAAACATAAAAAGAACTTACCCGCCAGTCCAGCCTGTCTAATAACGACATCTGCAAAGATATCTGTACAGTCCTTTCCGTGTAAGAGCAAATGCCTGAGAGCACAAGTGCGCGTTATCGCTGACTACACCTGGCTGCCGAATTCTCCGTGCGCATGCGCGAACTCCTGCACCACCTGAGTAGAGACAGAAAAGAAGACGGACCGAGCTAATAGGTCTGAATGACGAATGCGGTGCCTTCATTCAAATCAGAGGAAACACGTGGTTATTTTCAACGCTACGACCCGTAAACACGTAAGCCATGAGATTTAACCCAGTTTGTTTAATTTCAGTGGTTTTACCGCCATTATTACGCATTTGCTCACTACTACAAGTCCAGTAAATCCAAAGACTGTTTTTCTATTAATTTAATAAAAGGTGCAATCCTTCCATCTAAAGATAACAGTCTGTGCAACAAACAAATAAATAAGAGTACGATAAAAAAGCATGAATAGTTGTTTGTTGCAAATGGTGAACTATTTAGCATCCCCAAATGATTCTGTTGGTAAATCCTTGACAAAATTCCAATTATTTACTGCTTAACTTCTTAATGATGAAATAAGGAAAAGTTAAGAAAAACTGAAGCCTGAACGAAATAACTACATCTGTTATATTTTTAATTAAAGATTCGACCATCAAAATATCCTAAAAAAGACCGGTTAGACGTTTTATTCAAAAATTTATTTACGGTCCTTATTTATCTGTAATCTACAAACCTACGCATCGAACTTTTCTTTTTAGCACCACAAAAAAACTAATACATTTTTTTTAAAGCTTAACAAAAGTCAAATGTAATTACTCTTCGGCGCTAGAAGTAAGCCAGAATACGCATACAATATGGACTGTGTCAAGTATGTTTTATCTCTATTTTGTTTCAGTGCAATAGTGTATATGCTCAAATTCAAACATTATTAGTGAGCATATAATGTTTTAAGGATGAAATCTTTCTAAACAAATTACTAATTATAAAATACAATATACTTTAATACTGCATAAAAATGTAAGTGTTTTTTTTTTCACCTAACATTTTAAAGTTTAAACCTCTTTTCTGTAAGTTAATACCTCTGAAACTAAGCCTTTTACCAAGAATCAGTATTGTGCTGCCCTCGCCTGGCCATTTGTAAGAATAGCTGTGATCTTTGTGATGTACTATGAAAAACTATGACATGCTCTGTGCAGTAGGACTGGTGTGTTGCCATGATTTGGATTCACTTGTCCCGTACAGGTAAATATATATACAAATACAAATATATATATGGAAAGGATGACTGTTCTCAAATTCATTTTCTTAGTGGTGGTACGCATTGCTACCACAGAATTGATAGTGTCACTGTGGAAAAGAGTAGCAAGTTCAGCCACAGGTGCCTCCCCGTAGCCGCCATCCTTGCCATGGATCGGCTGATGGAATGGGACGTTTCTTTGTTGGCTCAGAGTTCTCAAACTTTTTTCGAGGTCTACTTTATCAGCTTCATTCTGGTCTCTCCGCAGGTCGGCATGGTGTGTCTGAAGTAACACCATGGTGTACAGACAAACTTCAGCCAATCCAGCCAAGGTGTAGACTTTAGCCACTAGTGCCACGGTGATTATTCTGTTTAAGGTCTGGGGCCCTCAGCAACACCGCTGAATCAGGGAATAAATAGCTAGCGAGTGCCTGTTCCACCAGAGGCATTGTCAGATAACCCTGCTCATTCAGTCTTAGGAAGTTATTACCACTGAAGAACTAAGCAGAATGAGGGTGCTTCCATAATCTCGACATCTCAGTGTGGAGGTCTGGAAAGAATGATGGGACAAGTGTCCTGTTTCTTGGCCAGCCTGTCAAGGTTTAGCTAAGTCACAACCACCAACAGCTCCTTGTAGGCAAGGGACTGTGGAGGTTATGCTACAGTGTAAATGTATGAGTTGTGCACTAACTAATTAAATGTAACAACATTATGTAATTCAGTTACAAAATAATATAACAGCAACTTGTTACAGTTACTTAGAAAAAATGTGTAATTAAATTACAGTTACTTATGGAAATATTAAAGAATAGAAATGGGATTACATCTGCATATTTTTATCTGAATATTTTATGTGAATAATATTAATTTGTGGATGCTTTGCCTGTTTTTGATTTGCATGATGAATTCTTCTAAAGCTGTTTATTACAGCGGTGCTATTCTGATGCTTTTGATTGGTTCTCTGATTCAAATTCCCTGCGCACCACGTCTGCAAATTATATTAATCCACGTTGCTGCTGAACGTTTTGGGTTACTACACCCTGTAGAGTAGGGGTGACCCTGTCTGGTATAAATGTTTAAGGATGATTTTGGTTAAAAATATTCACTAGAAACATAAAGGTAATCAAAATGTAATCAAATGTAATCAGTTCCTTTACTATGTCTCAACTCCCTCCACGAGCTCTAGCATGGACCAGTGCCATGGAGGCAGCAAACCTGCCAACCTTTAACCACCTGTAACATAAAAAGTGTAGAACATCCATATAAAACCAAAACAGGATAGTATTATATTTAATTTTTACCTAAATAATGCATGAACATAAACATAAAATGTAAAAATAAATTATATTTTAAAAGGAGCTGCTCATAAAGGTTGGAAAATAATTTTTTTGATAGAATTAACTACTAGAAAAACATCTGTGTGTGTTTGGGATTTGATTGTAAATGACAGGTTATGTAATGTAATGTTCATCACAGGACTGAGATTGACTTTACTTTAACCTGTTTTATTCAAGCAAAACAGATGTTAAAACTTGCCAAGTCGATGAAAATTCAGGGTTTTTGCTTCGTGTTAATCAGATCAGAAGTAACTAGTAACTTACTACTTGGGTAGCTTTTTTATCGGATAGTTTTTTACTCGTACTTAAGTAACTATTAAGATTGTTACTTTTACTCTTACTTGAGTAAATATTTCCTTAGGTACTTGTACTTTTACTTAAGTACAGATTTTAATTTTTTGTACAGATGTTCTACACTTTAGTCAGGTGTGGGGTGTGAAAAAAAAACTTTTGTGTTAGATGTTTTGTGCAGATGTTTAGAATGAACATTTGTTCATAAATGTTTGTTTGTAGGTTCACAAGATATTTTTTATTTCTTGCACAAGGGTGCGTTACAATAAGATTAAAGTGGTCAAAGGTACCAAATTATTATCAATAAAGTTCAAATAGACGTCATTTTGACACTATTAAATAGACTATTTTTTCAGGTTGGACCTTGAATTCTTGTACGCTGTGATGTCGGTTCGTTTTGTTGCACACAGCATGTATCACATTATGGAACTATTCTTTTTAACATTTTGGAGTAAAAACATAGGCTGAACTGAGACCTGCGAAGCAGCCTCTCTAATGTCTTTTAAGACTTGCAAACAATTTATATAATCATTTAAAACATCTTCTATTTATTACCATTTGACAGCAACGGAGGAACACCGCCTAATGTATTTAAGTAAAAATTAAGTTTTTTAATAAAAAATTACTTGAGTAACAGTAAAAGTACACATCTTTAAATATAGTCCAAAAGTAAAACTTACCCCAAAAATTTACTTAAGTAAATGTAACCAAGTAAATGTAACTCGTGACAAGTAAATGTAACACATGACTATCCAAATCTGATCTTGGCCAAATATGCACCCTAGTAAAGTTAAAAAAAAAAACAATAGACAACACTTTAAAAAAATAATTGTACAGTATTCCAGGGTGAAATCTGGTGTTGTTAGCTGCTGCTGCTCTGGGGGTTTTAAAATCCTGTATTAACCTGTTTATAAGTAATTATTTGACCCTGCATCAATGCTTTACTTTGCTTTAAAATGCTTTAGTTTTGGGTCATATTTGTTCATGAGTTTATTTGTTCGTTATAGCACAATTACATAGGATGACTTTAACTAGAAAAATGCCACTAATTTCTGCACCGGGATCTTCTATTGCCACTAGAGGGCGCTTTTTTGCTTCGTATCACTAATCAAGTGGCTCAGTCTAAACTGTGGTAGGATGGGAACAATCCAGATGCGGGGCCATGCACAGACATTTTAATCGCTCATAACAAAAAGGGGCACTAAGAGGGTGTGTGTTTGATACAAATTATTGTTACTGTCTCCTAGTGTAATAATTTCAGACTTTATTGTAGAAGTTCATAGAACGTCACATTGTTGATAAAAACAGAAACTATTGACTGTTTTACTTTTTGATGTTTACCTGTTGCTTTTACAGCATACTCTTTTTTTAATTCGATACTATGTCCTAAAATATCTTGACCACCGCATCTTTTACAGGATATCATATTTCTTTGCTGTCCGCCAGTTTAACAGTTTTACCGGTACCTGTCTATTTTGGCTTAAGGTCAGTGGGCTCTCCCTTCCTCGTCTTCAGTGGAAGTATAACTATTAGACAATTCATTTAATTTTATACAGAATAAATCTGTATTAAAGAGTAATAACCAACCTACTTGAAACATTTTGATATTTTTAACTATTTATAGGCCTACTATTAAAATGGTTTAATCAAATATGATGTGTTATACGACTAGTATTAAGTAAAACAAGTAATTATAATGGAAAATATATTTAGCAGTTCAACGGCTGACTGTAATGTGGATCGCAATGCATCTTCCTGTTTGGGAACTGTCATCTTCAATATTGTGAGTGATGCTGTGGAGAGGGTGGGAAAATAAATAGATGATCATCAAAATCAGTGAATGTTTAGTGGAGCTGTAATAGAATATTCTGATCTGCAGGCTCATCCAATGAGGGCAATGTCTCCAGCCACTAGGTCATCCCCCTGTGCACGGGCGTGTCCATTTGGGACGGTGAAATTATTTCATTTGTATACTGTGAGGGTGGAGGTGAAAAAGGATTTGAAGGTTGAAGCCTTTTACTAAGTTCTGAACTCCTTGTTGAAGCAGTGGCCTTAACTGTTTTAAAAACCAGAGGGTCAACCTGGAGCTGTAGATTTGTCGGTAAAGACTACACATGAGTGCAGAAATACTACTTAAATATATAAACATGGACATAAATAGATTATGGTTAATTATACTCTGTCATGGGACATCTGTTACATTGTTACAGTAGCCAGGATTTAAGCTGTGTGGTTGAATCACTGGATTGGTAATTAGTAGATCATGGGTTTACTTTACAGTACCACTAAGCTGCCATCACTCTGGATAAGTGTCATTTGGATAAAAATGGTCATATATATATATATATATATACTGTATATTTTAAAATATATTTCCTATTTGTATTCAATTGGATTGAAATGTATGTGGATTGGACTTCTCAGGTTTCTTTATTCCTGCTGAAGTAATTATGTAAATGTTTTTCATTACTATTGAACCCTTAGTTACTAAAGATGTATTATGCTGCATGTAAACTTAACCACTGGTCAATATTTTTATCAATATTTTTATTTATATCTTTTTATTTGTCACACAGCTCTAAAGCCAGCACATTTTTTATTCAATCAGTTGATATCAGTGAAATTTGAGTGCAGATGCACCACTATACTTCTCAGAACGTACTTAAATCTAGCAAAATGTGTTAGCAAAAAATGTCATGTTTTTTGGTGCTGGGGCTTGAAGTCCCCAAGTTTATGTTCTTTTGCAAATACGGTTGTTAAAAACATAAACTTGGGGCTCCACACCTCAGCACAGACAAACAGAAAAAAGAAATTAAAAGAAAATATATATAAAATGGTTCTTTATTAACTCCATTTGACACAATGATGGTGCTTTGGTTCTTTGCATGTTTGTCACCCAAGAAACTAAGAAATTAATTGGTCTGAAGATACCAAGTTACAGCTTGAAGCCACATGGGTATACCTGATTGTCTAGAATAAAACCTTTTCATAAGAATGTTATTACACCCATAAATGTAACACTAAATCTGAAATGTTCTTGTATGTTTTATTATGAAAAAACTTTCAAAATTTTAGCTATAGTGTAGACATATATGAAAGTGTGTGCATAATATAATTGTTGTTTTTTCATTTGTTTTTCTTGAATCCTCTTGCAAATTTCATTTGATTTACTACCAAAGACTTGAGGTTGCAACCCAGCTAATAATGAAATTGAATTAATGAATTAAATTTAACAGCTAAAAACCAACGTTAAAATTTTTCTGATGCCCGAGCAGTGACCGGACATCTCCAGTTCAGCACTTTTGTTTTGAATAGCAAAAGAGCACAAATAAAGAGGGTGGGGCAACAAAAATCAATAAAATTAACAAACTAATCAGAGGTCTTTTTAATGTCAGAGAGAAGTCTAAAGGCTAAGAACATTCAGAGGCAGATAATCAAAATTCATTTAGCGTGTTTCCTGACGCCCTGCGATGGACTGGCGACCTGTCCAGGGTGTCCAGGACCCTTGCAAAGACGGCTGGGATGGGCTCCAGCAGATCACCGTGACCCCGAATTAGGGAATAAGCGGGTATAGAAAATGAATGAATGAATGTTTCCTGACTCTGATCTCCTCTATGTGTCACAGGTCAAGAGTCTTCAGGATGATGCACCCTGCTGTCAAGGTCACAGTCATTGTCCAAGGTTTTGCCTCACTTTGATACTGCTACTGACCCGCTTCACCAATGGAGAAGATGCGTTTCTGTGCCCTTTTGTTCCACTCCTATATCAGATAAATTTACCTCTTCACCCAGAGAACCCACTGTGCACCTCCTTTGAAATTAAGACTTTAGTTGCCACAGTATCTGGTGCAGATGGCGACTTAAGATCTGCTAAAGAGATTTCAGGCTGTTTACTGCTTAAAAGCTATTACCGGTGTTAATTGATTTTGTTTATAGTTAATATTTACTTATCACACTATTCACCTTCCTATATCTTATACAGTATATTAGACACACTATCAAATACATTCTATGAAAATATCTGATCACTGTGTTTATGCTGAAATACCCATCCAAGACCCGTTTTCAATGGCCTGGCCGAGGAAAGAAAGTTTTCACCCAAGATTTGACGATGCATGGCCCCATTCATTCTCCCTCCCTTTGATGCAGTGGAGTTGTGTTATCCAGTTGTAGGAGCAAAACTCCCCAAAGCATTGTTTTTACCTTCATGATTGACGGTGGGGATGGTGTTTTTGGGATCATAGGCAGCATTCCTCCTCCAAACACAGTGAGTTGATGAGCTTCATTTTGGTCTCATCTGACCCTAACACTTTCACCCAGTTTTTTTCTTTAAATTACTATATTTGAAGAAGGAATGCTGTCTATCCACAGAAGCAATCAATAAATTAGATTTCGGTGTTGCTATTTGTTTTCTTAGTGACTATGGTCGCACTTACTGATGTCACCTTGTTACCAAGCTGCTTGGCAATGGTCTTGTATCCTATTTCAGCCTTGACCATAATGGAAAGCTTGGAATCTGATTGATTGCTTCTGTTGACAGATGTCTTTTATACAGGTAACAAACTCAAATTAGGGGCACTGCCTTTAAGAGAGCCACTTTAAGAGAGTGCTCCTAATCTGTGATAGCGCAGTAATATTACCCAGGATTACTACCCGTAAAAAAAGATACACATCTTTTATATGAATATTTTTTATATAAAAAAGAATTAATCTTTTGGACAATTATTAAAAATGACAGCAACCGACCGCAATAAAAAACAAATTACCATCACAGAGCAGGAGCGCGCAGAGGTAGATGTTGGGTCTGGGTAAAACTTGTAACGCTACATACACAGGTGCAATACACTATGCAACCACCCCCAAGGAATTGCACTGCAAGCCCACACCAACTTGTGATACAAGCTTATGCCCAAATGGACATCCGATTTGCCTCCTCAAAGCCCCTGAGGAAAATAAAGAAACTACAACCACTAAAATATAAAAGCAAAATAGAACACAAATTACAATAAATAACAACCAATAGCATTTACTACAACAAAATACTAAAAGACGAACCACACAATTACTCGAATAGATAAAAGATAAAAGCTAATGCTAAGCTAGGATAAAGCAAAGATAGGCCCAGGCACACCAACAGCAAATCAAACAAATAAAGGCAGCAAACAAAGAAAATACACCACAATAAAAAGTAAAACAGCACTGTTGAAGATGCAAGCCATGCAGGTAATAATGCATAAGAGGCATGCACAAAAGAGATACATGGAAAAAGTCCCAAAAAGAGGCAGGAAGGACCGACCAATCTGCAAAAAGCTTTAAGCACCCAAGAATGCAAACCACATCATTCATCCAGCAGCCACCATTCTATTCGCTCACATACTACTGCGGTAGCTTAACACCGCTCACCCCACTGACTCCAAGAGCCAACAATGCTTTAGTGTAGCAGAATGGAAGGGCAGCAACACAGCTCTCAACCAGTTACAGGTGTACAATGTGCAAAAAAGGCCCACTTTTTTGCAGCTGACACAACCCCGGAAGTGCAGTTAGCTATGTGTAACGCAACGCACAGTTACCTTACTTGTTTCTTTATATGCACTTTCCACCATCATTTACCATGGCTACATTTCTAGAGAGCATGCTTAATTAAACAACCCTACTACATTTTACCACACCTGTATAAAAGAAACATGTAAGCCAGAAATCTTGCTGATTGATAGGGTATTGATATTTTTTTCACTTATAAAATTGAAAATCTTTCACCTTTTTTGAAATGCTTTTTTCTTGAAGTTTTTGTTGTTATTCTGTGTCTCTCTACCATTAAAACTATAGACTGATCAGTTCTTTGTCAATAAGAAATTCTACAAAATAAGTAAAGAAAGGCTAGGAAAATAATTTGTTAATGTGTGGTAGACGCTAAGAACCCTGTATTTTTAATTGCTAACTGTTAGAATGGTCTAATGTCTCAATTATTTTTGCTGCGTTTCTTACCGATCAACAGCTAAATATCTCTAGATAGAATAAAATTAATTATTATATTACAATTATAATTATTTTTACAATAGAGCCGAAAGTGGCAAAAATACGGGTTCAAGCACAATGGCTTGTGTACATAATGCAGTTATAACTGTATAAGTCTCTTAAAGTATTTAGTAATAGGAGTATTATTCTATGTTATGCAATAAAGTAGACACTTTCCTTCAATTGGACATACAGTTTATTTACTCAAATCTAACAACATTTTAATATCATCATTTTAATAACTGTTGACTGTAACATTAACATTTTTAATATTTTAGCTAGTAGTAATGATACAACATCACGGTCAACAATTTACTGCATTAGTAATAATTAGATTTTTGACGATTTGTTTTCCCCTTAACACTCACAGTTAATGAGCTTAAGTACTGTTGATAACTGTGTTTAGTTTTCACAGTGAACTTTGGAAAGAAGTTTCTCAGTAAGCCAGTAGTAGGCAAGCCACTTTTTATAGGGAATTACAACTAAGACAAGACAAATGCAATATAAAAATAACTAAATATAATAGAGTTCATTCATTGCATTCACAAAAAAAAACCCAACAACTAATTGCCCCCCAGAGCAGTCTTTACTCTGGGTTGGCACAAGAGAACTAATCTCCTGAGCTGACCAGGCAGAGCACACAAACAAGCTGCCCCTAGAGCTTATAACATTCAGGAAGCCAAGCTCACAATTAAACACCACTGGACTCGAGTGGGGGATTAAAAATTGACAAGAAGGGAAAAAAAATTATGGTTGCAAATGAGAGTCACAAATAAAAAAACCCGTAAGGACAAGGACGTTAAGGAAGATAAGTACAAAATAATATAAAATGTGTAATAAGGGAGGTACATTAGAAAAGAGAGGGGAGGAGAACTAAAGAGCAAGGAAAAGAGAGAGAGAGAGAGAGAGAAAAAGAGAGAGAGACATGAGTAGTTGCTAGGCAAGCTCAGCCTCTAAATCGCCATGTCTCTCTCTAGTGAGCTTTCTCTGGTTGTATCACATGGGGAATGTAGCTGAGCAGCCAAGCAGCCAGTCACACAGGGAGGAGAGGATAGTACACTGATTACACAGCAGCAGGAACGAGCTTTAACAACATCAACACTATCTGTGTGCAGTGTGTGTGAGTGTGTATGTGTGTGTATGTTTCGGCAGTGCACATCAGCTAACCGAATGGCATTGCAGTGGACATGACTCTCCTCTGCCTCAGGCAGTATATATTTAGCCGAGGCCACGGTGGAGCACACATTTCTGGGCGTCAGAGTTATTTAATGGTTAACCTTATTTGATTGTAGGACTGGGCTCTGCTGCAGCTAAAAGGTAGGAGCCCTCTTTGGTTGATGTATTAAGTCATGTATGCGATGGGGGATAATTGTGAAAACCTTCTCTAGGTTACTGGATTTTAATGTGTGTAGCTGCTTGGTGGAAAGTTGTCACAGGTCAAAAACAGGGTTGCAAACATTTGATAAATGATTATTCAAAATAACAACTGAACTAAAATGAAAGGGTTTAAAGAAAAAGTTAACGATTATTTATTTAGGGTTAGTAAAGGATGTACTTTATTTGTTTTGTTTCCCTTATCAGGTTGGATCATTTATATATTGTCTGTAGGCATGTTACTTTGACAGTGATATGCAAAAATGAATGACTGAAATTTGTATAAAACATTCGGCACCTGCCGTCAAAAGCAATATGATGTGAAATTTGCATAGGGTTTTTTGGAAAATGTTTACCACACTCTTTGAAAGGCAGGCAAACAAAAAGGGATGATATATGAGAATGCCAAAACTGACTGTCATCTTATGGCTGCTAAGGGGAATGATAATAATAATATTAATAATGTTTAAACGCAATATTGGTTCTGTGCAGCAGCGAGAGGTGAAAACAGTCACATTACATTTTTTAAATATGACTTGTTTAAAACCTCTCACAGACTATTTGACTGAGCTAGAAAATCATTTGTGTGTATGTACAAAGTTTTACAGTGAGTACCAAATACGCAGGGTTCAACATGTCTATTACTGGCAAATTATCAGTACCAATTAACCTCTTCTAAAGTGTTTAATTTGACATTTTTCCATAAGCATGTGTGAGTTTGCATATCTTTTTTCATTTTGCTGAGCTTCACTTGCTTTCACTCACTCGACATTGCGGAGCATCTGCTATGGGAAAAATTCCCCACCTTTACTTTCCTTCTGAAGATTATTGGCTCACTCCAGTGCATTAGACTGGCCTATTGCCACTCATATGCAAATGGGAAATAAACATGTGCCACCTTTTAAAGAGTATATAAGGTGGTAATATCTAGAATCTTCTTCTTCACAAAAAGAGCTGTTTTCCGAAAAGCCTGATGGCGTTTTGTGCTTCCTGTGTGGGTCCGATAGAGCCATCAGACTGCCACGGCAAATGCGTTCCGTTCCTGGGAGTGGCACACAGAAGCGGCGTTGGACGACGCTGATTGCACGCACTGCCTGGATCTGCCAGTGTGTTTCTAGAGGGCTCGCTGCAATGTAGCACGCAGTAGCTTTGGGCTAGGAACTAGGAACTGCCTGGCACGGGACCAGCAAAGGTCCCCATATATTACACAACAGCTCACGCCTCACAGAGGACAAGCCTGTGTAAAAATGAAGGTAACGCCTTATAGCCCTGACGTGGAGACGCTGTGCGCTGAGGTTCAGGGGGAAAAATCACATTAACTCTCTAAAATAAATCATTTAATTAGCTATAATTTTGCAAATAAATAGTTTACATTGTTTTTATATTGAGGTTGACAGCTGATAAAAAGATGATGGCACACAGAAAGGAACTATATTTGGTTTGCAATTTGCAGGTGGATTATTTAAGATCGAGTTTATATTAAGTAAATACAAGGATGACTCGAATAATCATTGATATTTATATGAGACAGTATACTTCATCCCAGCGTTTTTCCAGAGTTTAAAATATCTTTTGGTGCACGCAGAATAAAAGTGAAAAACAATATATGCAGTGTTATCTAAATTTTAGATGTCAAAAAGTCTTTGCGTCTCCTGATATTTTATTTTTTTGTAGGAATCTGTCTCAAATGGCTCTATGAGTGTTAAAGGTTGCAGAGCCCTGCTCTAGAAATAACACATAAGACCTTTTTTTCACCCCCTGCTGGCATATATAGTTAAATATGTAATTTAAAGGAATGGCTGCTAAACGAATCAGTGGACGAATCTAAACAATTTTTTTAAATGAACAAACTGAAAATTAACAAATCTCTTGAAAGAATCAAATTTTCCACCACTAGAATATTTCCGGCCGGCGCTGCCTTATATATTCTTTAAACAGCAGCACGTGCTTATTGCTCATTTGCATACGGCAGCAATTAGCCCAGTCTGATGCACTGGAGTAAGCAAATAATCTTCAGAAGGAAAGTGAAGATGGGGAATTTGCCTCGTTCCATCAGAGAACCTGAGGTTACGGAGTTAATCAGAGACATTATGCAGTTGTCTTCAATGTGTTTTGATATGTCATGTCTATGTAAGTTTAAGTTAAAGTGACTCAGTATAAGGTTCGCTATGCAGTGTCCCTACGATTAACTCGAGCGTTTTTTCATGCCACAAAGCCATAGTGTAACAGACAAATAAGTGTAACTTTTTACTTTGGACCATGCATTGAAAAAGTCATAGTCAGTGCATGTCATTCCCGAACAAGAAAAAAAAATGGAAGAAGAAGAATTATAATGATAATAATAGCAGGGGTGGGCCAAGCTCTTAGGGGGAATCCAAACCAATTGTACCCTATTTGACCAGTGTTTACCACAATAGAATTGTTAAACACAAAATAAATATTCAGGGATGTGAACTAATAAAAAATAGTCTAATTTCGCTAGATAAAATTATGTAGCTTACATGATTAGGCTTATGTAGTCTACTATATTATAATTGTCAATGTGACTAGGCAAGAGACATTAACAAATCAGTTTTCATGAACTAGCCATTTTCAAGCTCATAAAACTGAGGCCGTACTTGTTTGCATATTTTTGATTCTGTGTTCGATTAAAATATTATAATCCTTAAAATATTTCTTAATTAAGGCCTTGGGATATCCTTTAACCCGTTAATATTATTTCAAATCAGGACACAGATATCATGGGGTCGATGAGGTGAAGGGTAAAAGAATAGTTGGAAGGGGCAAAATCACTTTATGTAATAGCAAAAAAATATTTTAAATAGTAAATAAAATTTGGTTTTTTTACTCTTTCTGCATAGCCTGGTCTGCTTGATGCTGGATTATGCTCTATCTTGAGAGTGCCAAGTGGAGTTTTCTTCTATGTCTTGGAATAAGCATCCTAATCTGCTCAGTCATCTATCTTAAGGGTAAGCCTTCTTATCATCCAAGGCCGCTGCCCCGCATCTTGAGCTGCCGTCCAGTCACTGAAAACTGTCAAATTTTGCCTCCCACTACCCCTTACACAAGATGGAAAAGAACAGAATGTTATGAGCTGAACTTTAATCAACTGGACTGCTCTCGTTTACAATCTGAGCAACACTTTATTATGAAGACTCTAAGTAAAGAAGAGGAGGACTTCCCTTTGGCCTTCATCATCACTATCCACAAAGACTTGGAAGTGTTTGTACGCCTACTCAGAGCTATCTATGCCCCACACAACATCTACTGCATTCACATTGATGCCAAAGCTTCAGAAGATTATAAAATCAGCGTTGAGAAAATGGTGGAATGTTTTCCAAACGTTTTTTTATCCTCAGTTAGTGAGGTAGTGACCTATGCTGGTTTTTCACGCCTGAAGGCTGACATTAATTGCATGGAGGACCTGATGAATTCTCCAGTCAAATGGCAAAGGGTGATAAACTTGTGTGGACAGGATTTTCCAGTCCAGAGCAACCTGGAGCTGGTCCGACATATGCAAGCTGCAGTATGGAGAGATAATAACATGACTCCCGGGATTAAACAACCAGAGTACATACGATACAGGACTGAATTACAACACAAGGAAGTTGCAGGCTACTATGTGGCCTCCTTGGGCAAAGAGTACAAAAAGAGCCCCCCTCCACACAACCTGAAGATCTACTTTGGTACTGCGTACTACAGTCTACAAAGAGCCTTCGTGGAATATGTGCTCACCAGCCCAGTGGCCCAAGACCTGCTGGAGTGGTCCAAAGATACCTACAGCCCCGATGAGCATTACTGGGTAACCCTTAACCATATTAAAGGTAAGTATAGACAACTCATGTAATTTCATTCAGATAGACATTCAGATAGTCAGGCACTGTGCCAGCATTTGCACAATCACAGCTGGTGAAACAATGTAAGAATCTAAAACATGTGGATCATTAACAAAAATGGATTAACATTTTCACAGATGTCCCCGGCAGTAGGGTAAATGGTGGCTGGGAGGGTAACATTCGAGCCATTAAATGGAAAGACCAAGAAGGGACAGCACATAATGGCTGTAATGGTAAGACAGCTACGAAATGTACATAAGCCATGACAATACTGTGTAAAACTACAGTATGTCTAAACAACAGGAACTTTGTTTAGCAATTGTATATGAGTATGGGAATTTAAAAAACTCTCAAAAGATTATACAAGGCTACTAATTTTTATCAAAAATTCTCTTTTTTTTACAGGACATTACATCAGGGATATCTGCATTTACAATGTCGATGACTTACCCTGGGTAATTAAGATGAACAGCATGTTTGCTAATAAGTTTGAGAGCGATAGTTTTCCTGAAGCTCTGGACTGCCTAGAACAATGGCACAGACACAAAGTCCTACAGCAAGCAACGGTACCTATTCAGTTATCATGGCAACTTGCAACAGAGGTCAATATTAGTGATGGCATAGACTAAAGCTGAATAACGAGATTAGACCACTGAAGATTGAAAATTATTTCCTAACCTACATTGTTAATTCAACATGAAATGATTTAATCCGAGGAACACAAGCCAAAAATACTTTTTTTTTTTTTTTTACATTTTTACTTCCATCCATCAAGTGTCTATACCTGCTTAATCCTGTTCAGGGTCACAGGGATCTATTCCAGATGTCATTGGGCAAAAAGCAGGAGTATACCCTGGATAGATCACCATCCAGGGCCACATACCGACAAACAACCACAGATTTACAGTCACTCTTATGCGCAAATTGGAATCACCAATTTTAATTTAACATACATGTTTTTGGACTTAAGGAGTAAACCCATGCAAGCACAGTGAGAACATGCAGGGGATACGAACCTGAGACCTCGCTGTGAGGAGACAATAATAACCACTAAGCCACCGTGCTGCGCCCTTGCATTTTTACTTGTTTATTTTTTTTTTTTACTACTCAAGTATGTCTATGTTTGTTTGTCTGTGCGTATGTTTCACTTTAAAGTGTGTGAATTAAAACTATTAAACAATTGAGCTTATAATGTTTGCTATTGAACTGAGGTTACAGAAGAAGATGAGTAACTTAATAAGAGGTGTTAACATGAAACACTTGTGAAGGTTGTGCAACTCACAAGGGGCTCTAATATAACAAAAGCATTAGTCGACAATGAAAAGCCTTAGTCCATTTCAATATAGGTCATTTTTAGCCTGAGTCTACTGTCATCTGGGAAGAATGCGTTAGCTTTCTTCTCTGTTCTGACTGTAACAGTGCAGAAGCATCACTGACATTTTAACTTTCAGTGTCTAATCAGTCCAAAATGTTTATGGTTATGTACATTACTAAGTGCATAAGCTTTAAAAAATATTTATCTAAATTCTAAATAGCTACAAGCAACTGCTTCATTTGTAAAATGACTGCTAAAGATCAGTAAATAAACTCACAAGTAGATGTCAGTATATGATTTGGGGGGCAGAAGTGGCTCAAATGGTTAGGTTGTAGATTAAAAGATCAGGAAGACCTGGGTTTAGGCCCCACAACTGCCACTTAGCCACTGTTGGGTCCTTGAGCAAGACCCTTAACCCCTCCTGCTCCACGGGTGCTGTCACTGCCGATCCTGCACCCTAACCCCAACCCTCTAGCACTGTATATGAGAGATTACAAATTTTATTGTACTACAAGTTCTTTATGTTCTTTTTGCTGGGTACTTACCATTTAAATCTGGGAAGTGGTGGCTTAGTGGTGAAGGTGTTGAACTAATACCAGAAAGACTGGGGTTCGATTTTCAGCACCACCAAGCCACCACTGTGGACCCTTGTTGCTTTTCCCCCACATGGTCAGTTGTGTAAAAGTGATAAATGTAAATGGCTCTGGATAAAGGTGTCTGCCAAATGCCGTAAATGTAAATCATTATTCAGGCAAAAACTATGTGTCATCCTTCTAAGCGTAAAAATTTCTAGTTGTTAAATTAATTTGAGACGGTTATTCAGAGCCGCTGCAATGTCAATATCTACCTAGATGGTTTTAGTTTATTATATGTTATGATTGGCATCAGGACTCGCTTTTAAAGCTTTTGGTGTGTAAACTTTCTTAGGATCATCTAAATTGTTTTCAGGCTAGTCCTTTTTTGATATATTACTAATGCGACAATAGCAAAAACCTTGCTCAAATGTATTTATCAGGAAATAAGACAAGAAGCCTCTAACCTGCAAAAATGCATGCAACATGTTTTTTTTTAACAGCAAGGTGGCACTAAAACTGTTATGCCAGTGTAGGACTTAGTACTCCAAGGGCTAATTGGTCTACTGTGCTGCCCTCACCTGGACACTTATAGAAACTAGAACAATGAAAAGGTTTGCCCAGACCTTTATTGAAAATGAAAAATGAAGCTGGAAGCCAGCTGTCCTCTTGTAAATTTGTTCATGATCATTCTTGTTTAGTTTTCTTCCTATGAAGCATACGAAATTATATTAGTAAAAATGAGAAGAGGGACCTTCTAAAAGTAAAAATAATGATTGCAAAAAATGTCAATATTTTCTGGACATAAAGAATTTAAGTCAGGCTCTAGAAAAACTGTCTTGACGCAAGTGTACCTTCAGTTCAGTCCATTTTATTTATATAGAACATTTAAAAACAACCCTGGTTGATCAAAGTGCTTAGGAATATCTAAAAAAAAATTCTCACTGAAACAAATAAAGTAAAAATATCACAACATTTCAGCTCAAGTTGAAATAAATGCCAAGGAATACAGGTCTGTCTTAAGTGATGATTTTCTCCTCTAGTATGTATAGCTTACACTGTGCATAGGTTTCATCTTTGTTTGGTCCAAGCTTAGAGAAGGATGAGGGCTGAGAGAGTGCAGCACTATTAGACCTAGTTGATGGTGGAGGAATGTCTTAATCAAGCATGGTGCAAAGTCCAGAAAGAAAGGACAGTGCCTGGAGGTCTCTTGCATAGGGAGGACAACGGCAGGAGAAAGACTGCCTTTAGTGTCAGAAACTTGATGGCTACTTCCCCCAGCAGTTTAAATAGAAGGATGCAAGGTCTTTTCAGAACCACTGAAAGATACCATAACAAGAACCTCAGTCGTTCAGCAGGTCTCAGCCCCCTCGAGTCACAGTTAAGGTGTTGGATTGCTAATTGAAAGATTAGGGGTCGATTCCTCTAAAAAAATAATTTTAAAAATGTCTTGGATTTGATGGATATATAAACAAGTTTTCAATTACATTGCTGGATTACATGTAAAGTTTTTTCATTGCTGCTTTTGGAAATACAGACCCGCCATTACCATTATTACTTGTGGCAAGCATCATATTTTTTATAAACAAGTTATTAATTGGGTAATACTGTATTAGAATTTCAGCAATCATCCTACTGCTGGGGCCAAGACTAGCCAATAGTCAGTATTGCTGCACACACATGAACTTAAAAACTACAGTCAGGAAAAACACTAAAAAAAACCACAATGCCATCCACAGGCAGGTCTTTATAAAGTTTATTAGAAGGTGCCGTCACACAGAACATATACAGATGAATCACAAATTAAATGAGAAAAAAAAATAGCTCTTATTTTGTGACAACTGTGTTGGGGAAAAAAATGCTTATACAATGTAGGCGTGGGTGAAGTATAAGCTCTCTAAAAGCAAAACAGGACAAATGTCTTCGAAGCAAAACATTTGAATGCCTTTTAAACAGTATTTCTTTCTCCCACTCATCATTGATCATGTGGCTCTTAAAAGTGGTAAGGTGTATGAGTAACCCAGTTGGACATCTGGTCCTTGGTACGCTTGGCAGAGCTGTGAGATGTAAAAATGGATTTGTAGGCCTCGGACTTTCCCTCCAAGTCCTGAATAGACCTTTTACTTCCTGCTGCAGCAGTGGCCTTTACTGGCTTAGAAGAGCTGGAGGGTCCTGGAGCTATAGACGAGTGGAGGAAAAGAAAATGCAATTTAAAAAAAAAATAAAAATTTGTGTAAAAATGTGCAGATAATGATACAGCAGCTACCATACGTTTTAGCATTTAGTTACTATTACTGTTAGAAAAATAAATGAAAATGTCTTCCCAGAAAAGGAAACACTAAAAGCAAATTTTGAGTCTTCCGTTTTGAGTGGAAGTTGATTTTAAAAGACATTAAAGTTGACTAAGGGACAGATGTACACCCCCCCCCCCCCCCCCCCCCCCCCCCCCCCCCCCCCCCCCCAATCACATCTCGTACATTAATATGTTAGGAATTAAAACTCCAGGATTTGTTCCAATTCCAAACAATGGTGATAAGCTAGCTTAAAAGCTGCGTGTGTGCTACCTTAGGGCACCGACACCACAAGAACACTCTGGCTGCTAACCTCTGACTATGTTTTTCTCTCACATTCCACAAGGGCAGTGACACAGGCTTGTTTTTGTCATACTAAACAAAAAATACAAATAATCTATAGTTTTGTCATGATTAATGCCTTTTTTTTTACTTTTGCATCGCATCTTCAATATTTATGTTTTATGAAAGCTGTTTTCTCCCCCCTGCCTGTTTAAGCCTGGTTGCTGATTTCCCAACCTCTGCCTCAATAGTGAATTTCTGACTATGTGTCTTCTTCCTGACGCTGCGGTAATCCTTCCTAAGGCTAATAGGTCTCTGAAGCTCAATAAATCCCTCAAGAGGCAGGCGGGTGACCTCTAATGCTATAAAAATCCCTTTGAAGGCCGACGAGCAGCCTTAGGCACTTAAGTGTTTCCTCCTGGGGCTGTCGAAACAATCCTTGGCGTTCAGAAGCTCTCTCCAAAGGCCAACAGGACCACGTCTAATTCTCAGGACATCTTTCATAATGCCGAAGGGACAGCATCACATTTTTTTTTTTAGACGAACAGAACAGCTTCCAATGCTGAGCTAGAGCCCCATGCCATACTGAAAGCACGTAAGCAAAATAGAGTTTCTCTTGTCTAGGTTTCTAAGTCAGGCATGCCACTGGGTGGAGCTTGTGGTTTTCCTTTAAACCTTCGATGTGAGATATGTCTATAAATAGCTTTAATAGTTTTAGATTTGGTGTCCTTATGACTATTTGGCAGTGTAAAGTTCTTGGGTATTTCAATCCAGCTCATATAAAAGGAAATTCAAGTGGGCAGCTAAGTACTATTTTAACTAGTTTTACTATTCAAACTTAATGTATTCATTAAAGTCATGACTTTAAGTCTTATTTTAAACATTTTCAAGGCGAGTAAGCACAGCTACAATTTTTCAAATCCAACACAGGGTAAGCAACTCAGGTGTCTACAACACTGTGCACTGTGCCCAATTCTCATCAGCTCTTATTTAACTAAACAGTATCAACCATCTATAAATATCACATTTACTTTGACCATGAGCTAGATTAATTTTCTGGATTAACGTGCAGCACTGAAACGTTCTTGTATGGTCAATACCTGAGCCGCTGCTGCTTTCCCCGTTTACTGGTGCCGATTTAGTCTCAGGTGCTGTATACAGAGGGACCAGGAGAGAAAAGTGTAAAAAAAACAAAAAATAACAACAGGTAACAATATTACTAACATTTAACAACAAAATTTAATCTACAAGCCATAATTTATGGCAAGCACCAAACAAACTAACAATACAACAGAACATGACTCATATACTATACCTTTTAATTCTGGTGATTTGAAAACAGTGTCAACAGCTTTGGTTTTCTTCGACTTCTGAGGGAATAGAGCGCAAAATTGAACGTTAGAATTATTTTTTTTTTCATTAGAAAACACGTACTACACTGGCATCATTAAACAGGGCTCTACCTTTTTCGTTTTAGCTTTGGCCCTTCTCTCCTCCATTGCTTTCTGAATATTCTCTTGCTCTTCTTTAGCGCCATTTATTATTACAATATCATCTGCATGAAAGGGGTCTCCACACTGTAAAACATGACAGTGAATTTTAGAACCTTTTTTTTTCAGAAAAAGCATTTTTAATTTAGACAGGCTCTGTACATAACTTAAGAAATATACCCAATGTCACACAACGACACACCTCTCAATTACCGGACACTTGATTTAACAAAAGGGGTCTTGATCCCCTTGACTGAAATATCTTGAGTTAAAGAAAACAGCATTTTCCATTCTATTTGAGTTATACCTTTCTAAAAACGTCTGTCTAAGGTTATTCGGGGACCAAAGCTATCCACTCACACAAATATGCTGCTGCTTATTAAAATGTGAGTGGTTTGGGATTCCACATCTGCATAAAATTAGACAAATACATACTTTTTCAATCCTACCCCAAACTTTAAAAGTTTTCGGTTCCCAAGTCAACATGGTGTCTAAATTCAACACCTGCCACGTGTTAATGCACTGGAATTGACACACGTATGTTGGCACATCATCTTCAGTCCAAAATAATGGGGGGGGAAAAAAAGCCCTTTTCACTCCTTTTGGGTCATACCAATTCATAAGCCTTCTTCTAGGGTTGTTCGGGGCTATAAAATGACAACTGTAAATCCACAAAGTAATTATGCTGCTGTTAATGAGAATGCGAGTGGTAAGCATTCTAGACCTGCAAAAAACTTACACCAGTGAATATGTTCCATTCCTAATTTAAACTTGAATCGTGTTATAGTGTGTTAATCGGAAATGCAGTGAACCGGCACAATTAACAGCCGCCAATTTACGCAACACTGAAGGAAGCAGACAAAAAAAAACATAATAAAACATGGCAAATGCAAGATAAATATTAAGTATTTTTTTTTCAATATATTATCTTTTTACAAGTGACTACAAGCTGTTATGCAAATTAGACATCTGACCTGCTAGTAGCTCCAGAATAACTAGAATGTCATGGGAATTATTAGGACTACATTCTTGTAAACTAACAAACATTTTGACCACTTTCTGATCTCTCGTCTAAGAATAAAGTCAAAAGAAAGGGCCATTTATTTTAAAAAGACAAATCTACAGATTAGCAAAAATTAAGCCAAGTAAAAATGTAATTTATTTAGGTGGAATTCTTATTCAAACAGCTTAAGAGATGGCAGGTCTAATCAAAAAAAATTACATTGTGGTTGTACATGTAATATCATATAATAATACTATTATACTACAACAAGCCTCCATAAAGCAGGCTACCTTTTTAATTTTGACATTTTGTGCACTTACTTTATGACACCGCCATCTTTCACTCCCCCCACTCCCTTTTCCCGACTCTCTTAGCAGTTAAACCAGTCTCAGAGTGAACAAAGAACAGTACATTTAGCGACAGAGTCAAGAGCTCTTGACTTTCTCTCTGTGGACATGTGTGACTTTTCTGGACCTTTATTTGGTTTCCTTATAATTAAAAGGTAAGAGCAAGCAGTCTCTAGTTCATATATTAAAGTGTCCTGTTTTTTCGTGTGCGCGCTATGGGTGACACCCTCCGACTAGACTTAATGTTTATAACCGTTTCTTTGGAAAAATATCACAGGGTGTGTCAAAGTTGTAAACCATAAAAACTATTTTAAAAAAAAGACAAATAAAAGATCTTAAATATTGTCAAATCTATTAATATTTAGAATTAAAATTTTTGTTGTGACAAAAATCACAACATGCCATCTAAGAGTCCAAACCCTGTTTTCTAAATATTTAACACTAATCTGAAGCTGAAAATACTCTTATACTCTTATTAAGCAGATAAATACTTTTTTAACTGCCATTAAAAAAAATAAGAAAATATAAGGTTTAAAGTGAATAGATTTAATAATATATAATTAATTAACTATCACTGAAAAGTCAGTAAATCAATCTCTGAGGTTAAAGAGTGCAAAGCTGACATGCATGCATGTGTGCTACTCATACCAAAAACAGCGAGTAACCTACAATAAAGGCAGCCGAAATCAAATGTATAATAATAATTATGAGAATAACGATAATGGCAATGCTACAGTCTATAACAGGAAAATGACGTCAACCATTTAGTGATGCTTTGTGAAAAACTGCTGTAAAGCTTCAATACATTCCTACAGCTAGTAGCCTTAATAAATCTTGTCTTAGTCATTGTTGCAGTTTAAATGATTAGGGTTAGGCTTAAATAACATTTAATACCATAAAATGTTATTTCATGACTGTGTTACCCAATAGGACTTTACTGAAATTACTAGTTTGTCTTTTTTTCCATTAAACACCCTATTCAAATTCTTGAGCCTATCTGCATTATCATCATTAGATAGATAGATAGATAGATAGATAGATAGATAGACCATTATATTATAACATATTATTAGTGCTATTTTTATATTTATTATTATTAGTAGTAGTAATGGTAGTAGTACAGACACTAACGTAAGATTATTATAGGCTGCATTTACACTGCAGGTCTTAATGGTCCATTCCGATTTGGTGACTATATCCAATTTTATTGATGACCTGCTTATATTACCTTTTAAAACTGATCCGTCTGCATCTGCATTTACACTATATAGCGCAAAACATCTCAAGATGGACATACTGCCCGGAAAAGAAAGTAAAAAACAGCGTGATAACCAATAGACAAAAATGAAATGATTTTTCAATTTGTTGTTTTCGCACTGCATTTAAACGTCCGCAAATCAACGCCTTCTTTAGGCGGAGAGCCACTGAGAGAAATTGTGTTGTGGTACGGTTGAATTAATTTTGTTTTGTGGAATAAAACCCTTTCGACAGTAGTTCATTTAATTTACCCACTAATTTGTGTATTTAATTAACTTTTTGACTATTTAATTACAAACTGTCTACATGTTTAGGTGGTCGCATGTGGCGTCAAACAATGTACCAGCGTAAAATTGCCAAGTGGAGTTATTTTCTTTGCCTTGGTATCAGCATGATTGTCGTGTTAGGCGTTTTATTTCAGAGCAGGTTTTATGAGAGAAAGTTTCTGCTGCCTGTTCTAAGATGCCGTCCAGTCACTGAAAACTGTCAAACTTTGCCTCCCACTACCCCTTACACAAGATGGAAAAGAACAGAATGTTATGAGCTGAACTTTAATCAACTGGACTGCTCTCGTTTACAATCTGAGCAACACTTTATTATGAAGACTAAGTAAAGAAGAGGAGGACTTCCCTTTGGCCTTCATCATCACTATCCACAAAGACTTGGAAGTGTTTGCACGCCTACTCAGAGCTATCTATGCCCCACACAACATCTACTGCATTCACATTGATGCCAAAGCTTCAGAAGATTATAAAATCAGCGTTGAGAAAATGGTGGAATGTTTTCCAAACGTTTTTTTATCCTCAGTTAGTGAGGTGGTGACCTATGCTGGTTTTTCACGCCTGAAGGCTGACATTAATTGCATGGAGGACCTGATGAATTCTCCAGTCAAATGGCAAAGGGTGATAAACTTGTGTGGACAGGATTTTCCAGTCCAGAGCAACCTGGAGCTGGTCCGACATATGCAAGCTGCAGTATGGAGAGATAATAACATGACTCCCGGGATTAAACAACCAGAGTACATACGATACAGGACTGAATTACAACACAAGGAAGTTGCAGGCTACTATGTGGCCTCCTTGGGCAAAGAGTACAAAAAGAGCCCCCCTCCACACAACCTGAAGATCTACTTTGGTACTGCGTACTACAGTCTACAAAGAGCCTTCGTGGAATATGTGCTCACCAGCCCAGTGGCCCAAGACCTGCTGGAGTGGTCCAAAGATACCTACAGCCCCGATGAGCATTACTGGGTAACCCTTAACCATATTAAAGGTAAGTATAGACAACTCATGTAATTTCACCTACAGATATTCAAGTAAACAAGGGGCACTTATTTATTTATTTTTTTATTGAAATTTTTAAAAAACATAGCTAAAAAAATAGAGCAAAAAGCTAGAAGATGTAGCATGTTGCAATGCATACACAATTAAAACTTAAATTTAAGTGACCTAGATAAACATATGGTATATTTCTGCCACTTAACTTTTTCACAGATGTCCCTGGCAGTAGGATAACTGGTGGCTGGAAAGGTAACATTAGAGCCTTTAAATGGAAAGACCAAGAAGGGACAGCACATCAAGGCTGTAATGGTAAGACACTATCTATTACAACAAGTGTAAAGCTGTGTGAATTAGGTATAGACATGTTAGACATATTCCTTTTTAACTGTATATAGCAAAAAAAACAAACAAAAAAAAAAATAGAAAATCTGTTCCAATTTGGGTGGTTAATGTGTTGTTGGCATACACTTTATTGAAAGATTTACAATAACCTATTATTTTTTTCATCTTCACCTTACTGTCCCTCATGTTCACCCCCACTTTTTATTAGCCCTCCTGCCAATTGTCGATACAAAGACCTAACCCCTACTGCACAACATATTCACATCAATAAAAATATTTCTTGATTAAACTAGATATTAATCAGCAATTAATTATTGCTAATCGATTAATCAAGCCAACCCTACTCTGAACCACAGGGTTCCTTATGTAGCTTACTATAAAGTGAAAAATAAGAATAATAATTTGTCTTTACAGGAACATACATTAGGGATATCTGCATCTACAATGTTGGGGATTTACCCTGGATAATTAAGATGGACAGCATGTTTGCTAACAAGTTTGATACCTCTCTATTTCCTGAAGCTCTGGACTGCTTAGAACAGTGGCACAGACACAAAGTTTTACAGCAAGCAACAGTGCCCACCCAGTCATCATGGCAACTTGTTTAATATTAGTAATGCCACAGTATGGAAATAAATGAAATAAGACACTATTAATATGTATGTTTTAAGTCCAAAAAAAAACTAGATATACTAGAGATTGTATACTAAAAGAAACAAAATTCTATTTATTACACGGTTTTCTATATATGAAATGTTTTTCAGTAAAAACAAATCTATTTTTATACAACTGCTTGTTTAGAGTAACTTTAGCAGCCCAAGTTTATTTATTTGGTTTACACATGCAGAAGAAAAATGTAACTAGTGAAACCTCTACTTCAAAGCGTCCATTGTGGGAATTTAGAAAAGCAAAACCAATGCTATAATAATTGTTGTTATAAAACAGTGTTATATCAATTGTTCCTCACAAGTGTGTATGTAGAATGTATTTTGGATTAATTTTAAATCAGATAAGTAAATATCTTAATGATAATTAATTCAGACATTTTTTCCTTTAACTTTAACTAATCTTTCTTTTCTTTCTGATATTTATATTAGACAACAAAAAACTGCATTGCTTATTAAACATTTTTGTATAATATTATTATGGTGTTTTGCCAACTCTGGCTTTATTTTGAATCAAATGTATGTTGCATTTTTTTCTCTTTACGGAACAGGGGCTATATAACATTTTGATGTTTAATATTTTAATAAAATGAGTTTATGTTGGCATGAATTTATGTTAGGTTCATAGCACAATATGGACTCAAAATAATAAGCTTTATGTATTGGAAAAGTGATTTAACATCTTTTAGTGAACGTTGCATGATACCCATGATGATACCCAATGCTCACATAAACCATCTGATGCCTGAAATATAAGGTGTTTCTCAATATAAAGATCCCCATGTAGTTAAAATTATATATTTTATTGTATAGCACATTTCCCATGCAAATTATGAAATATGAAATAAATAGACCCACTCCACCATTTGCCAAACAAACAAATCAAAAAAAAAATACAGTTTGTAAACACCTTTTCTTGACTGAAAAAAAAATCGTCAAATAGCTTCTTTGACTTCACTTGGCTTTTCACTGTAAACAAGGTTTAAATCGCATCCAGAAGTACATGCAAGTTCCAGTGTTTAGTTCAGTTCATGTTGTTCACATGTCAAAAATGTTTTGCATACAGATGCAAATTTCTTGCAAAATTAAAATTCTAATGGCGAACATTCGCAAAGGAGAGCATTAATTTGCCAGGGTTTAGGGCTTAACAAAACATACAAAGGCACTAAAGACTTTGTATGTTTTTAACATCATGGCACGGTTCCATGTGTGTACAATAGAAATGTGGCCACCATCAACACAGAAGGCTAAACACTGTACGTCATAACTTCTTGGTAGGAGCTGCCAAGTTTTAGCCTAAAATATTTTGTTAGTGATTTGGATTAAACCAAACTGCATTCTAACGCCTTAACTTTGAAACAGTGTGTGCTCCCAGCACGCGGCTGTGTGTGCGTGTGTGTGTTTATTATACGTTATTATTCCCAGAACCACCAAGCCACTGCTGGGCCCCTGTACAAGGCCCTTAACCCCTCATTGCTCAGTTGTATAAAAAGAGATAACTGTAAGTTGCTCTGGATAAGTACGTCTGCCAAATGCTGCAAAAATAAATGTAACCAGGCCAAAACACACACACACGCACACTGTTTTTAGGGAAATGTCCGTCTGTGACACTTTGTATACATGACATGCTTAAATTAGTCTCTGTTTTATGGAAATGGTAGATTCAGCTCAATTTCTGTGCAACTGGTTAATGACGTTTAAATACAAATAAGCTAAATAAACAAATAAAAAAACATTTATTTATTTATAGCATTTTTATTTGTAAAATATTTTATGGTTTTATAGACTTTATGCCCAATTTATTTATCAGATGTTTGTAGGTACAGACCTCCACTGACAGTTTTATTTTTATTATTATTATTAGTTTTATATTTATATCAAAAACGGAATTATATCGTATACCCTAACCCAAATGAAATTAATAATTATATCATGATATAAAAATCTGCCCATATCGCCCAGCCCTAGTTTGAAACAAAGAAATTCTAAACTATTCTGTGGCAAAACAACAGCTGTGCGTATGTATTTTACATATATATGTATGTGGACAGTTTTTTTATACATTTGTCCATTTGAGTAACGTGTCTCAGAATTTTTGGGAACCTTTGAGCTCTATGAATTAAGTTTGAAAATGCCCTGTTGTGTCCATGGCTTGCCCACCTGACCTAAAAATAATGCCCCCAACTTTCTTACTTATAAAAGCGTCTCAAAAATGTATTGAAGTATTATATTTCCTTTTTTTTTACTTTTACACACTTATTGTAAATAATCTACTTTTACCCGAACTGTAATAATAATAGTAGGTAAAGAATGTACCAGGGTGCGCGGTATAAATAGTCATATGCCGAAAATGCATATTAAATAAATAGTTTTTTCCATGTTTTTTTTTCCACTTACCCGCCGATTTATATGCTTACTAAACTACATTGAGGATGACCTACAGCCAATAAGAGTGCAAGATACAGGGCAGAGGGAAGTTGGGGGGGGGGGGTTAATCACAATATTAGGAAGCGCATAACTGAACTTTTGCTGGCTACCATCTTAATAACTTTTCCACTCTCTGAGTTCTTGTGCAGGATCGTGTGTGTTTGGTTGAAAAATAGTCTGTGGACCAGACAGATGGCCATCAGTAGGCGATGATTCCTCCTATGGGAAAGACAGGCTGGAACAGTGTTTGCGCTTCTTAGTGACAATAAAGAATAAATAAAATGTTTTAACAAAGATATTCTAAAAACCTTTGTCTTTCCAATTTTGTGGCATCAATTTGAAAGAGACTTAATAAAAGTATAAGTAAAGTATCTACAAAGTTTGGATCATTTACATTAACACAACTGCATGGGTCCATCACACTCCTGCACCCACATCAGTTTTGTAAACTGCAGCCAAACAAAAACATGATCACACCAAAATGCAACCAGTTAGTTATTATTATTGTTGATTTCACTTTATAAGGTTTATATAATACTGGTAAAGAGATTTAACAGTAGATGACTTGCATCTTAATACATTTATTTTCTTCTCCATTTTTTAAGTAATGCAAACGCAACATGGTCGTTCACAGAATCTGAATGAATTAGATTGAACGTCTTATCTTTTAATAAGATACGCTGTAACTACACAAAAATATTAGTTGTAGCTCAATTACCACAGACATATACGCTTAGATAGATCTAAAACTCATTTTACAGTTTAAGTAGGACGGAATATATCACACAATCAGAGTTTAGTTGGCTTGTTGCTAAGAAACGATAAAGAGTGTATGTTGATTAGAACATTCTAATGCATTACTAAAGCATTACTTTTAATATATGGTAGTTAACTTGTAACAGTCAATCAATAAAAAAAAAACTAAAACTATAATAAACCAAACAACATCAAGCATTTTCAATCCTTTGTTATATGATATAAACTCATTTATTTTATGAAACAGTATATGAAAAAGTAATATATCAATATAAATTCCTTTTTAATGCTTAATTATTGATGTTAATAATAATAATAACAATATTTATCATTATATATATATAATATACAGTTTTCTATCTGACAGATTTATTGGGTGTTCGTGTTGAAATGTTGAAAAACAGGAGTTCCCATTTGGTTATTTTTTAAACTGACTGTTCGGTCCTTTTAGTTATAATTATTAGCTGACAACACCAGTGGTAGGTAATTGTATTCTTTGACGTCTATGTATCGTATCGTGTCGTTTATGTCACTGATACATAAATTATATGCTAAGCTTCTTACCTTATGGCAGATCTCTGCTTTAACCTCCCGGAGAGCACGTTCTGAAAACACACACCCACAGGTATGCAAGTAGCAAAACCTGACAAGACACATTACATTTTTTACACCTCTGCAAAACATTTACAAAACACAGCTTTACTACTAATTAAAATAGTTTTAGAATTCTCTGGGAATTTTGGACACCACCTTCACTATGCAGACAAGGCAGGTTGGGCCTTTGAATTTATGCTGTTTGCACAAAATTCTGACCCCAAAATCTCATCAGACCGGTGTTGCTGAGTGTGGACGCATTCCAGACTCACCAAGATCAGTCAAGACTCCAGCCTCAGTCAGTCTCTGAAAATTATAGGTTTGTGAATTACAATTGCCCAATACACATATATAGGGTTGGGTACCAAATGTGTGTGTGTGTGTGTGTGTATATATAACATTTGATCTGACGGTCAGGTGTGCCAACCTTTTGGTCTGCATAGTGTAGCCGGACTGCTATTTAGTACTACCAGAACAATATTAACAACATAAAGACTTTCTGATATCATGATATGCTAGTTAAAGGAAGATGCTCTTACTTGTGTTTGCCGTTCATTTCCAGTCCTACCACAGGGCAGATAAACATGGCACAGTGCATGTCTTCATAGCGGTCTCCCTTAGCATTCCTTCTCTCCCCTTCCCATGCTGGGTTATCAGTCAGATTCAACTCTTTCACATCCTGTGTTAAAAACATCACACACAACACGCAGAAAAAAAATAACAAAAAAAGGTAAATAATAAACATGTGTAAATAATACATCAAGTTCAAGTACATTAAAAAAAAACATAGCTACCAATACAAAGCTCCCCCATATTTAGGGGTGGGCGGTATGATTCTATTTTACAGTAATTTTATTTGACAGTAACGATATATTTTACAATATAGTTGTTTATATAGGTAGTCATTATAATTTGTATTATATTTATTACATTTATATATTATATATAACTTTTATCTGGGCTTTAATAAATATAAAATAAAATATAAACTTAAACAATCGAAAGATTTCACTGGTTAAATGAGGGTAGTAATGACTAACAGGACAATGTCAGGGGGAATTGGTGTGCAAATAAAATCAGTGCTGATGCTTCCTTACTTTCCCAAACAGGCACTGATTAGAAATCCTCTCAAGTGAAATAATGGCCAAGCAATTCAAGAAATTTACAACCTTCTGATTAGTGAGTCAATGTCAACTGGTAGGCTACCACTTCACACAAGTTTTTGGCCATAGGGTATTTAGTGTAGCTGTAGACCATTTTGCTCACCATTTTTCACAGCCCACAACTGCGAAAGCACCTGTAACCTCTAATTAAAATGTCTCGTTCGCACAAACTGCGGCTGACAGTGTCAAAGAAATTTCCAAATAGGGCTATTCAGGTCATCTGGTGACATTTTTGTCATACTGCAGTCTAACTAAATATCGCAATGTCGTTTTTATTTTACGACATCATCTGTACAACCCTAGCCTGGAGAAAGAATTTGCTTGCGCCAAACCGTATAAACAATCAATGAATATTACTGTGCAAAAAAAAGCAAGTAACCAGCAGGTAAAAATAAATCTTAATGGTTGACTGTTTCAATTTTACATTATAATCAGTGTTTGTAATTTGGCTCACCTTGATGCCCCGAATGTGTGCAACAACTTCAGTGTTTGGTCTTTCTGCTGATTTATCCAACAGATACTCAATGATGGCATCTTTATTGTAGAGCCTGTCAGAGGAAATTAGCTTAATTCAGTTGCATATATAGAAATGGAAGAGCATATATCTATCAATAATAAAAGTGTATTCTTTTACCTCCCGAGTTCACAGGCCACAATAGGGCGCTGTAGCTTCTCCTGGCTCAGGCTGCAGTATTTCCACTTGGCAGCGAGTTCTGCATTTTTGTCTACCTAAAAATAATAATAATAAACAGTTAAAATAGATCAATTTTCCTTTTCATCAAAAAATTAATTTTCCCAAATGTCTGCCCCAGCTCCCAAATTTTGCTAGCTAGTAACAGATCTCAGATTTTCTGATCAGATTGTTGCTGATCAGTTTTTTAAAGGTTGCATATTTGTTCAGAAATAACGTCCCTACGTCATGATGTAATGTCTTTATTAGGTTGAGTCAGACAAATTTAAAAAGCCAAAAGATGTTACAGTTATTATCGTACAAGTTCCAGAGAAGTCTATTGAGTTGTAAGAGACTGAGTGCATCTGTTCACACTGAGTTTAATAAAATATTATTTTATGTAATGTCCATTGGAATCAGTCTTATTTTCTTAAAAACAGGTTATAATTTATCACTACTTGTGTCCCCAGCTAAACCTGGTGTTCCTTATTTTTCTGTATTAAAGTTGGCAACCCTGCATACCAGAAACATCCCACAATACCTTGCGCTTAGGAGATAATTTGACTCTTTTAGTGTTCTTTTTTAAGTGTAAAAAGGACCAATTTTCCTTAACAGATAAATTATTGACATTTGGCTATATGAATGCACAATTACTCGTGGGAATTTTCAATGTTAATTATGTAAGATTTGAGATTTAATATGGATATAATTCCAGCAGCTACTTACGAAGCTCCGCCTTCAGGGTCTAGAGCGGCTTTATAACGATTGACAGCCAAATAAACCAATTACAAACCAGCATTCCGTGCCGGATGTAAGCTTTCCGATGTAAGCGTTCCAATGCAATAAATTAAGAAAACCTTTTTTTTAAAATCATGTTTTTTACTTTTTATTGTTTGTATAAATATGATTTCTCTTTTGCAAAAATAAAAAATAAAAATTCACATTTAACACGCAATCATTTTTACAGCCTTGTTCAGTTTCCGGTCCCAAAATGTGAATTCCAACACATTTAACAGCCACCGAGAATTAAAAACAAAAATAAATTCTAATTTATAAGTCACTAAGAAATATTATTATTATTAAATTTACATGAAAAGATAATGCAACTGGCTAGCCTAAATTCCTCAAACGTTAGCACGCTTGCTAGCTTTAAAGCACGTTCGATTATGTAAGCTAACTAGCGCGTACCTTTTCCACTTTCTTTGGCCCTTTGACCAGTTCATGTCGTTTAGGTATCGTTCCCCCATCACATCCCATCTCCGCTCACAAATCTCAAGGTTTTATACACAAATTTAAAGCGTTTACAGAGCTACAAATTTCAACCTAGCTAGTCGTTATTAGCATATAAACAATCGAGGAAACCTTGAAAAGACCTTTCTTTAGGTTCGTTAAACTGTGTGTGCTATTGAGTAGCGCCCCCTGTAGAAATCATACGCAAACACATACACGCTTTGATTAGATTGAACACTAGATGGCGCCTAATGGTCGCCTTTCAGTAAATACGTTTGTATACGTCATAAACTTGTCTGAGGTGTATGACGCGTTTCATGAACACGTTATTTAGATTCTAAATTACGTCACCAAAACACACGCGCGTGATTTTATTTTGCATAAAAATGATTGGGTATCTGAAAAAAAAAATTTCAAAGTGAAAAAAAAAAGCTTTTGTTGTTTTCATGATATATAGGGATATGATATAATTGTAAGTATACATCAGTTTTAAATTATAATATTTTAACATAATATTATACATATTATATTGTGTGTGTATATGTGTGTGTGTGTGTGTGTGTGTGTGTGTTTATTATTACAAACATTACAACACATTGTTTTAATCATTACAATCTTATTTGTCGGATTTTTTTACCTGTCTGATTTTGCTCATTTTAATCTGCATTTCAGCATTAAAAAATACCTCAAATATACATTAATTTCATGGTTTAATCTAGAATAAATTCGCTAATCAAAACATTTCAGGGGGTTCTTCCGAAATATTTCTTATTAAAAATAGTTCTTATTCTAATAAACTTACTTAAACATGTCCGTAGATGTGCGTCATAATGCTATGGGTTTGCTTCCTGCGTGACCGCAGCCTTAAAGCATGTGTGTAAAGCAGATCTCCATGAGCACAGCACTTCACGGGCGAGGTGATGTCATCAACCAGGAAGTACAAAGGCAAGCATCCATGTACAGTTAGTAGGCTTCTTTTCCCTCAACACGTGGTTTGCGTTTAGTGAAACAATCGCGCGAAGCTAGCAGACGGGTTTGAGGTTGGCCTTCCCCTCTCTCAGCCATCGCATGCTTGTTCGATGCTAACAGAGGAGTCGGAAGAATGCGCTAGGGTGTCTTCCCAACTGAAGGACATTCTCTTGCTTCTAACCTTTTCTGAGGAAGATGTAGAGCAAATGAGCATCATCACTAGAGAGTCACCGCCACAGTCCCCATGGTATAAGGAGCTATTAGGGTTGATGACGTGGGCCATAGCCAGACTAGAGCTAGCTGAGTAAGCTCGGGTAAGCTGGCCGAGTGGGTTAAGATTGACCAGACACTCGCAAGCTATCTTTCACAGCGGCATTTCTAAAGGCCCAAGAAGGTCTACACAGCTGTGGCCTGTTTGCACACCATGCCGGTGTTACAGGTCTGACTTGTTGGGAGTCCGACCTGTTGGGAAACCTGTGTGACAGCGAGGCTAACCCGGTTCAATTAAGTTCTATTATTTTCTTCTCACAAATATTTTGATCCAATTCTATAGAAGATTTTAAATTCAGAACAAAAATTCTGAATTAATTTGGTGCGCCTGATACGATCAAAATATGCACAACAGCAGAAAATCCAAGTCTATACTAGCAACATAGTTGTATTATTCTTTGTTTGTACTTGTCTTGGGTAACACTTTAGCAAAACTGTATTGAGCTTGCTACCTTTGTGAATAAGCTACGTTAACCAACATAAGTAACTACTTTAGATTTGTTTGTGAGTTTTTTCATGAAGTGTTGTTGCTATTTTCACCGTTCTATAAGTGGCTAAATAACTTAGCACAAGCCTTAGTCTCTACATTATACCACGTAAACCAGCAGCCTAGCTAAAGCTAACAACTCCACACCCAAAATGTTTGTTTTATACTGTATCCTCCTTGCAGTACCACACACATTAGCATGTTAATGTTAACAGATAAAATAGTCCATTAGCCAAATACCATCTGGTCAGCGGCGATCTCATACTACATGTGGGCCGAATAGAGGAACTGGCTACAGTCATTAATTATATACTTAACTGTAAAACAGATAATTACAGAGAAAGAACTTCAAAAGAACTAGCTTAAGTGTTGTATGCTTAAAGGAACAGAATGTGTGTTAATTAAATGCATTATTGTCAAAAGAATTCCTGTAAAAACTTAAACAGGACACTAGTTGGAACATCTCATTTTTAACCCAGTCTCATGGCGGTTTGTGACATTGTCGCAAAATTTTATCTATTGATTTATGTTCATGGACACAAATTTCCTGTTTTTTCCTTGTCACTCAGCACAACTTGAGCTAATGTATTTTAATAGGAAGAATCTTTTGAGAATACGAATCATAGCATAGGGCATTTGCTAGTAATTAACATTTCTGCTTTATATAAAATAGCTTCTACAACAACAAACTATTTTCAATAAAATACCAATAAGATTCTAAACATCAAACGAAATTTTACACAATAAACTGGAATTCCAGTAGGATTTTTGACATCAGCGCTACTAGTTAAATAGCACGGACACTTTTTTTTAATCTTAAATAAGGTATAAAGCAAAAAAGCATCCTGGATGGAATGAATGGTCTTCACAGGACACCATACTTACACATACGGCATATTTACACACTCATTTATACAGAAGGACAGTTTACCTGATAATATGTTTTAAGAGGTAGGACAAACTACTGGAACCACTAGAATCATATAGAGAATGTGTAAAACAGATCAAAACCTAAATATTGCATGTTAGTATTATAGTATTAATATTGCAATATTACATCATACCACTGCCGGTTTTTATATATATAATTACTGAATGTTAAAAGTATTAAAACTATAATTTGTTAATAAAATATTTCTACTAATCTTTAAACAAACTAACTAACAAGGCATATAATGACTTGCATTTCAGTATGACAGATTTTGCGGTTGCATACAGCATGTCCATCTATGTATGTGTCCTTGCATATTCTATGTAATGTTTCCAGGGCTTTGCTCTTTTTTTATGGTTTAAGGCGTTGTTGCGCTCCGGACGACCCAGACTTGATTTCAGCTCGGGGCCTTCCTGGTCCCACCCCTTCTTCATGTTCCACCTCTGTCCCATCAATAAAAGCTATAAAATGCCCCAAAAATGTTTTTTCAAAATTTCTTTCTTTATTTTTTTTAGCCTTCGATTATGTAGCACATTTACAAAGCAAGATTCCATGAATGACAACATTACTGTCAGCATTGAAGTTTTAAACAATTAATCAACGCCTTCAGACTAATAAGGTTTGAGGTTTCAACATCAGTGTGATATAACCAGTTATATGGTATATAATATAATACTGTATGTCTCAACCAGATCAGTGAATGTGCCTTCCCAGAATCACTGCAGGTCAATTTGTCTCTCACCATCAACAACAGATACAAGAAGATATGGCCAGTGACAGGTCACTGCTAGGGTTCCTCTGATGAGAGAGCTTGAAGTTTTTTTGAGTGCTAATAAAGAATCAATTTCCTGAGACCCACGGAGACGGTGATTGGTTTAAAATTGATGTACACAGAGGACTCTGTGCCAGAAGAAGACAGGATGATTGATGTGATGAATAAGGTTCAGGCCATTATGTATTATTGATACAGTATCCTGAATATCTACGATGGATGGAGTAATGTATGAAATGGGAATAATCTGATTATAAAGAAGTATGATGGCTGTAAATGTTTTGCTCATTAGATCATGTGGCACACTGTTCGGATTCGTTTTTTGTTATAATACTTTGAGTGTCTTGGCAGTTGTTAATCTGTAGAATTTGGATGTTTTCTTACTTTGAAATGAAAGGTCATAGGGTTTTTTGTTTTTGTTTTCATGAGAGGAATTAGAAAACCCAGGGTTTTTTTCATCCAATCAAAATTAGCTTGAACTGGTCTCTGAACCTGGGGCAGTCATTAAACTGCAGTCGTTGTGGCTGATGGTGCAGTAAAACAAACATGTTTAGCATCTCAGTTCAAGCAGGCATCTCACAGCATCTACAGCAGGGACTCTTCCTTAACAAAAAAGTTTCTGGCCACTTCTAAACAACTAAAAGTTTAGAAACTAAAGGAACTTTTCTTATTTCTGCCTTCTGCTCAAGCTATGGCTTTGCATGAGGTGTTTGCAGGGTCACTTGTTTGCTGAACCCAGAGAAAACCCAGAGACGCTTAGGAACAGGGCATAGCCCATATATTCAGCAAGGAAAAGATGATTTTTTTTTTCCCCTCTTGCCATTCTTAGCCAGAAAAAAATGACTTTTAAAGCCATGTCAATCAACGCCACCTGGTCACAAAGTTTACAATAGTCCTGCACGTAGTCCTCTATGGCTAATTCACCCTACTGAAGGCAGAGGAGGTAAATGACTGCTGGGTTTACAGTTTTCAGGTCTTGTATTCTGTAATAATTCACTGAAGTGAAAGTATTGAAGAACCCAAGCACAGCTTCATTAACATATATTGCGGCAAAACAGCAAACACAAACCTAAACAGTGCTTAACTAGACTTAACTTGACAAACATGAACCCTCCAACAGCGGCACAGGAAACAATACAAAACAAAGGACAAAGGAAATAAGAGGGCTATATATACTAAACAAAGTGGGACCACATCATATGAACAAATCAGTAACAATATGAAACACAGACAAGGGAATCTCATGACAGAAACGCACGGGGAACAATGATCACATGACAAACCAGGAAGTAAAACAAAGAACATGAACATAGAAATAAAAAAAAACCACAAAACCCAATCCTGACCCACAGCACATTTGAGGTTAAAATAATAATAGGTCGACTGGACAATGGAAGGCACGTGTTGATTAAATAGTAGTCCATCAATAAATAAAAAAAGCATGTGAGATAATTCAGAAATGGAAGGCTTTTATGCACCTTGTTTATCAGCTGTAGAGGTAAATCCTTCCACTTTGAATGTTTCTAGACAAGTCATTACAAATTAGATTAACGTCAAACACTGAAGTAACAAAATCTCACTGAAATGACTTTTCCAACACTGTTAGTGCTTTATAGGTCAATTCTTATTACATTTTTTATAAAGTATCAGTATAATAATCCTAACCAAGACCATATAAACGACTCCATACACTTTTCTGTGTGAAAAAAGTTTATATATCAATTATATATAAAATCACTATAAAAACAGTCTTTATTATTTAATTAATTCATTATAAAGTTGTCAGTAAACTTGCAATATTACAGAAAAGCTTTTCAATCCAGTTGATTTTTGTTAAAGATTCTTTATTGAAGGGATCTTATAAAATATCTGTTTATTTCTTTCATCTGTTCAGTCTGCATGGCCATTGACATTTTTTCTCTTGTTTTTCATTAAATGTAAACACTACTACTGAACAACGTTTTGGAAAATGATGAAATAGCAAGCAATTCTGCCAGCATGCACTATGAATTTTGTCTCTATCTCAGCGAATCTCTTCTTTCCATAACTGGTCTCGACTTGTGGTTATTTGTTCTTTTCCAATCTTGCTTAAACATGTTATTTTTTTTGTATTCACCTGCCCATAATGTGCTAAAATAGACATTCTAAGGTTTTAATTTAAAGAACATTAAAGCACTCGGATTGGCCAAATTAGAGACGAATGTCATTTCATGTTATTAAACATGGTCTAATTATTTATTCATGCCTACATGCAAGTAAAATCTTCAAAATGTTATAATTTCTGTTCTAAAAAAAAAGAAAAATAGCAAAAAAAGTCATGCACCTCTTTATTTGTATCTGTTTGTTAGCCTTTTAATCTTATTTTTAGATCTGTATGTATTTGTGTAATGTATACATATTTCCTGTAACACCTTTATTTTTCCTACTTTAATATACAGTTAAACCACTCTCTGTGAAATGAGGTTGGAAAACCACCCACAGTGTACAATCCCATATGATCTTGCTCAGTGATAATGTACTTCGTCCTATTTGCCTTGATTACGTCTCATTCCAGGACTCCACCTGACCTCACTTTTTGGTAACAGAACTCTTGAAGATGTTTTCCACTGCTTGCGAGTAATTGGCAGCATTTGTAGGCCCTAACGAGGGAAGCCTATAGCCTCGGAGACAGGGGGAAAACCCAAACCTCCACATGTGCACGAGTGGAATAAACCCAACACACCCCCTTCTAGTTGCTGGCTGCTTGAGCCTGGTCGACTCTCATTATGCTGAAGGAGGAGAACAACGTTCCTGACAGCTCTTTGGCTAGGGCAGGAGTTACCCACCGAGTTGGGGACATACCTGTGGCTAGTGCCTGTGTGTGTGTTCGTGTTTTTGTGAGCTGCATGGTCATGCACACAGGCACTGCCACACAGTAGCCCATGCCAGACCTTGTCTTTTGGAGCTCTAATAAATAACATACCTCTGTTGCCTCTGGGTGCATGCTGTTGCATATCAATGAGCTCCAGGATTTTTTGGGCTTTTCCACATTTTGATGTGTGTGGCTCATGGGTAATGAAACAGTAAATCGCCAGGACATTGTGACTTCAGACAATGCCACAGCCATCCATGACCCGGAGATCAATAGAGCAGAACTGTCCATGGGAGGGATGTTATTACCGTCTTCCTGTCAATCAAGACATAACCAAGTGATTCCGGATATGTTTGAACCTATAGCTGTGGAAGAGCACAGTTAAATTAGTTAGTCTCAGAGAAAGAACTCACAAGACCTCCTGGTGGGAAGCTGTCATGTGATAAAACAGATCTAGTTTAAAGATGGGAAATGGCAAATAGTGGAAAATGAAGTAAAAATAAAAAAGTCCATGTGTTTATGAGAAAAGCACATGACATTTATTCAGTGCTCTAAAGAGCCACCAGTGATGTAAAAAATAATGCATATCAGCTGGACATGTAGCTTATGCTGCATCCGACTAAACATTTTTGGCCAATTATGGAAAGCTAAAAAAACCCCTGCAACTCAGAATTCCTGCTGAGAATCATCTTCTGCTTCAAACACAGCAGGTGACGTCATATTATCGTATTGCTCACGGCACAAACAGTAATGTTTCCTACATGTATACAACTCATGTTGTTTATACAAAAATTAGCTCCTGATTTAATCAACATACAACCATATTAAACAAGCATATTAGCTTGATGAACCAATGACACTGACTGTATGGTTTGCTGTGCTGAGAAAGCACATGAGCATCAAGAGCTGTTTGTTCAAATAAGACAGCATTTGTGTTGTTTCTACACCGCACAAATTTCTTCAAAGCACACACACACACATGTTCTTTTTTGTTTACTCTGTGCAGCTGAAACCAAATCTCAATTTCTCTAATTTTCAGACTATTTCCAGAGTACTTCTGAATTACTGCTTCACCGAGTTATTCTGGGTTTTTTTTTCTTCTCTCTCTTCTCCAGCACATGTTTTTCATAAAAAACTGAGCGTCTGGCCTTGCATAAATGTTTTCGGTGCGTTCCTTTTGGGACCGACTCAGGCTTTACTGCATGGGCTAATCAGCTGTAAATTCTGTTTTAAGAAGGAAAAGAGGGGGAGGGAAGGAGTTAAGCCACCGAGAGCTATTGCACAACACTCTCAGAAAAGAAGATAGAAAAAAAAGGGGGGAGGGGAGGAGGAGATAGAAAAAAAAGGTCTGAGGTTTGACAAATGATCTAATAAAGGGGCAGAAGGATCACAGGCTGGGTGCCCGTTAAGAAGAGGAAGTGGTGTGGGAAATATTTTTAAAAGCTGTCAATAAATTTGCTAATGTTAAGCTGAAAGTACGCTCCATGGGGGAGAGCATTAGCGAGAGTATAAAAGCAATCAAACTAAATGAAGAAATTTGAGAGTTTGATATAAATTACTTTGAAAGCTGCATTTCTGGGGTTTTTTTATGTGATCAGTATTGATTTTTTTTTTTTTTTTAACGGAAAATAACGTTTTCGAGAAATAATAAGAAAGTTCTTATGAAAGGTGGAAAAATCTTTCCGAAGAGTTTGATTTTTAGTAAGGAAATGGTTCTAAAAAGCATATACCAAATTAACTCGATTAAAAATGAATAAAGGAAGTTTTATATCTAATCTAGCATCAGAAAAATAGAAAAAGACGCCATGCAAAGTGCTACTAATTCCAGCATTTCCGATATAGACGCATAAAATCATGTTTTCACGGTAAGAAATTTCAATCAGAAGCAAAATAAGTAGCTAAAGTCTTTTAGCTAAATAGACTCAAGCTATAATAATGCAAGTATTGCGTATCGCTATGCTAGTTTTATTGTTATTTATTTAATTTCAGTTTTAGTTTCATATGATGTCTGTTATTTATTAGGAAATGACAGTATATACAGTGGACATGGGATCTTGTTTATGCTGTATTATTTATTATTCCTCTCTCTCAGTATAATCCACATGCCTTACGTCTCTCCAGTCCAACTCATCGCACAACATCTACGAAACTATATTACACTATCCGCTTCACATGCCTGTAAATTAAATCCACAACCAGTTCCAGTGCACACCCTGACCGCTGGCTGCTTTCTGGCACGTGAGGCAGTGCTCTATAAAAATCACCTGTGCTCACTTTCCCACACATTCATCTCAGCTTGTTAGTCATCAGTCTATTAAATCTAATTTAAGCAGTTCACCTGTGCTAGCCAGGGGGCCGTTGTTTCATGGGGACGACTCGGGTTGACTGATGTTTTGATGAAGTAGGAAGGATAGCTAAAGGTCAGGCCTGTAGACACTTGCTCTGAAACTTAGAGAATGGAGTGCTTCATTAGTGAAGATAAGAACGGAAAGGGATAAGATGATGAAGTGGTTCAAATTTTTTGTCCTTTTCATTATTAAGCTGGTTTTTGGTAATGCTGTATTAAACTTATCTGGTATTTTGTAACAGGCGAACATTATTTTTATATAACATTTAAAAAGCTTTTAAAATGTTTTTTTTTTTTTACTATGATATATGCTGACAGATTATGACAGAAAGTTTCACATCAATTTGGACTATATTTCTGCAGCAAATATAGATATTGATCTTTTTTGTCTTTTGTTTTTATTTTTGTATTGTTTTTCAGTACAGAACATGCATTAAGTCTCTATTTATCTATTTATTTATTATATTATTGATTAATAGATAAATGGTAGCGCAGTGGTTAAAGCGCTGATCAAAAAAAATCATGGGTTCAGTTCCCAGCACCACCATGCTGCCACTGTTGGGCCCCTGAGTCAGGCCCTTATCCCTTAACTAAACAGATAGATAAAAAAGTTTGATAACTGTATGTCGCCCCGAATAAAGGCGTCTGCCAAATGCAAAAAAACATAGAGATTTTTTTTTGAATTAGTCTAATTAAAACTATGTCTTTATATATAAATCATATTTTAGCTCCAACTGAATCACTCCACCCAATTTTTTTAATAAAAAACAAACCCTTTAACACTGAACTGGGTGTTGACCCAGACATATATTTTTGTCCAGAGAAAGAAAAGAAAATTCGGCATTAAATTAAATTTTAAGACTTTGCTGGAAAATAGGCATGCTAATTGCCACCTATTCTTTTCTTAATTATAGCCTATGCTTTTTAATCAAACTGTCTAAAATGATATACGACTATATGCAAGACTGCATAACTTTGGAAATAAAAAACCTAAATTGTTCTGAGGGGCCTAAATGTTATAAATATTCTGCATCTGAAAAATGTATTAGAGTTAGTCTTTTGTAAATATTGGCTGAATAAAGTCTGTTAATATACTGTAAATTATGAAACCATTTGCTAATGTTTCATGTATGGCTGTCGGTGTGTAAACTATCAGTGCATTGCTAGGTTTTTCTTTTCCCATAGAGAGCTCGAACTCACATCCACACACACACACGCACACCTTCCCCAAGGAGATCTGACCAGTCAAGGATGTGGGCTGTTTCCTCACATTAAGCAAGAGGTTGAGGACATTCTTGCTCAGTGAGGCGTTGCTTCAGTCCCCTTCTTTTCTGTATTTGTTAAGCACTGGGAATAACGTCACACCTAATCCACTGAATGAATGTGCCTGTGCCTCCCAGCTGCCTCACGGCTCCGGATACTGTTTCATTAACTTAGAAAAGTGCTACGGCTGGCCTAGCAGTAGCGGTGGAAAAGTGGAGGTGGGATTTCTTAAAGCACCGGCTCAGAAATCCTAGTGATACACTGAGCTCATCGTGAAAAACTTTATAGTGAGAGTGTATTTGTGATTATTGTGCTCCTGGGTGATATAGAGGTGAATGATATCTTTTGTATAGCCAGACCTACACTGTGCAATTTTTTATAGTCTTTTGTGATTATTGCTTGTTAGACTGTACAAACACACTCTCCATGTCACAATGTAGGATCTCTGTCATAATGTCAAACTGTACAACGGTGAAAAGCCATTAAAAATCGACGCGCACAAGAAGACTTTTATGTCATCAATCAGTGACACTTTCGATAACTCGTATTCTCTCGCTAAATGTTAGCTATAGCTGCAAACAAAAACAATCTGTAGCAGTAATTTTGCGTATGATATTTCTTAATAATTTCTTTGCTGTACTGTTCACCAGACTCAATATTTTCCAGAGGTATTTTAAAGTTTTGCATCATCAGGTTCTTGGGATCCTATTGGTTTTTGGTTTGTTGTAGAAGAAGTCACATTAAACGTACATGTCTGAAATATTTTAATAATGCCAGAAATTTATGAGAGGAAAATCCAAACCATCATTGTTGCTCAATGTTATAGGAATCTTTTAGGATTTCAAAATTTTGGTCTCAGACGGCCAAATCGTGGGCTAAAACCACACAGCTTATGAGAAACTTTACTGATGGCTTTTCAATGGTCCACCTTTCTTCTTCTTCTTTCTCTATGTCTTCTTCGTCTTCTTCTTTTTATTGAAGAAATAAAAAGATGCTGTGTTCATTTACTTCAGCACTGGTCACCATATAAAATACTTGCAATGCATCCTAAGCAAATACATTACTTAAGCAAGCACTCACCATACCCAACACCTCTCTAAATCAAGTCAATGCCAGTTTCAATTACTGTCAGCTTGTGCAGCACTGCACTGGGCCAAAGCCAGAATCTGGAGTTTCATAACAACAGTCAAGCTGTAGAACATACCAATTTTCTGACTATAAAAATATGTCCAAAATCATTCTGCGCATCCTGACAAAAAAGACTAGTAAAACGCGTTATTCACCATCACTGATGAAAATCTATTATTTCTGGAAAGTTCTTGCACACATTTTATTCCCCCTTTTGTGCTGAATTTTCTTTGGCAGTTCTCTCAGGTTTGTGGTTTTTTGCATAAGCAGATGCTCAGGGCATCAAGGCTGTGAAGCTTTTTCAGTCTCATTCTATACAGCTGAAGAAGTAAGAGTCTGAGTCAGTGTTCATCTTAAAATGATGAGCTCTCCTAAAAAAATCCATCCATCCAGGCTGTCCATATTGCTTTTTTTCTACCCAGCCTACCTGTCATGTGTGCACTGGCATTATTGTAGCCCTTTATTTAGGCCGATTCTCTTTGAAATTGTGAAAATAATTACATGCCACAAAAAAGTGAAATAGAAAAAGAGAACTTAGTAACTTCTGCTAACAGGATATGAGTTCTTTTTATCTTTCTCTAACTTAAGCGTCCTCAAGCTGTTTTCTACTGTCTTTGGTCTCTAAATTTCAACCGCCTGCTGTCCAGAAGACTATTCTGTATTTGGCGATTAATAGCCCCGCGTGCTATTTAAAAACAATAAATAACAGCAGTTTTTCTTAAATCTGAGTCAAAACAATCATAGACTGAGCAAATCAGTAAGGGTCAAATCAGCACCAGATGTCTTCTGAACCGCTCCTTTTCTCTTCTCTCACCTCCCTTTTTTTCCTCCTGTTTTACTCTTTCCAGTCTAGAATTCTGCATTCCGTGTGGATGGGATATGTCAAGATGGTGGTCGCTCAGGCGCCCTGCAGAACTGTATTATTGATGATATATTCTGTGGGATTTTTAGACAATATTTCTATGTTGAGTTTTATCAGTATTGAAAAATGAGCGTCATTAAATTTTAAACACTTTTACGCATAGTTTCCCATGGAATTAAGCCAAACCAGAGAGAAGATACGATTGTGTCTCTACTGACAATTCTTTTGCTTACTACTTGCTGTATGACTCAGTGTGAACCTTTCTTAAAGCCCAAGATTTCCTCTGCACATCTCTAGTGAGGAGTGAGAGTGTCCGCTTTGGCCGAAGAAACAGCAAATCGGCCGCCGAAGCCCACCCAAAAGACGTCCTGTACCCTGCCTGTCGACACACTCCATTCACACAGTTCTTTCAACCAAGAAAAGAAGACTAATTTACTTTTCTACTTGAGTGCAGTAAGAAAACTGCTGCCCTGCAGTGACTAAACAAAGCAGGCACTCGAGAGATGATAGCAGCTCTTCGGGTGGCTAGTCTATCCTCAAACAGCCTATAAGTCTAAAGATATCTAGTAAAAGAGTACACACACATAGTGTCAGTCAAGGTGATAATGAAAAAAAGGCTTCCAATATTGTCTTTAAGGCTCAGGAGTGACTCGAAACTCCACCATGAGAGGTTCAGACAAAAATTATTGAGTATTATTGAGATCTAAGAGGGTTCAATGGATATCGATGATGGTCAAATGGATGTTTTTTTGATGTTATATTGTAGAAGTGGTCATTGGTGTACCTTGGCTTGATGGGTTAATAAGGCTTTTGGTGACCACCATCTTAAAGAAAATATAAAAAACACGATTGGCTACTTTATGCATTGCTGTTATCACTTTATTTTGGAAAAAATACAACAAATTATTATTATTAACTAAATATTTATGTGGGGGTTGACGGGGGACAATTGTGGGAAGGAAAAGCTCTCATTGCTAGGGATCAGCTTGTGTAAACATTCAGGTTAATGAAGCTCACCGCCCCTTAATCCCCTCTTCCCTACTCACCTTCCCCCTTGTCTAGCTTAATCCAACTGCATAACCTCAACCTGTCAATCAAGCGGCCCTAAGGTCTGTGTTTTTGTGTGTGTGTGTCTGTGTGTGTGGCTGTTTGTGCTCATGTGAGCTTCAGAGAGTTGTATCAAGGGTGAAGTCTGGACCTGGGTTCTGCTTAGATCCAGATGAGGGCTAAGAAGTGCAGGCTTGTGAGTAAGTATACAAGTCTAATCAACTCCACATGATGATGGTTCCAGTACAGATATTTCAGCAGCCACACAAAAGCTTACATCATGACCTGCTGTTCTGGCCACCGGAAAAGGGGCAGTTATTTATGAGGTAGTAAGAAAGCATAAGGGAATTGTGATAGTGTTGAATATTTCTTTAGAATTGAAAACAATACAGAGAGATGTCAATAATGATAATACATGATGTGAGAGTTTATGGTAGGAATCTATGTATTATTAGCTTTTAAATTGCTATTATTTGGTGCCACACTTTAAAGTGCCTTGGTGGGGAAAACTTTCCCTTAAAAAGGCATTTATAGGCATACAATGTACTAAGACTGCAAAAAAAAACCCTTAACCATATTATTGTCAATAGGAGCAGGAAACAGAAAGATTATTTAATGTGTATCACACACAAGTATTTGTCCTTAATGTGAAGCTGCCAGTAGTCACATAAATACAACAGTTAGACACATAATAAAAAATGGAAAGCACACAATTAATCTGAAAGCACATGTAAACTAAAACATGCCTTCAATTTGTGGGGAAAATAACTGAATGAATTGTAAACCTTAACTGAGACATTTAGAATATTATTTTATAGATACCCGAACCTTTATCTGTATGTTATAGTGTCATGGTTAAATAGCTTCCTTTTATTACATTTAAAGCAGATTGCTATCATGTTGTCTGTAATTAATAACACACCCTCAAGTTTATTTAGTAAGAGACTGAAGGTAAGAATATTATTGAAAAAAAAGGTCAAATCATTAATTGTAGAACAGAAGACATAAAGAAAGTAAGCCAATGCCCATAAACCCATAGAATCTAACAAAAGTATTTCAGCAGAGATTAGAATAGGAATAACATCATATAAACAGAGGATGGACATAACTGTAGCAAATAAATTATAGCAGTTATATAAGATGTGTCGTTGAAGTTGATTATATTTGTATTAATTGCACAAAGTATTTGTTTTATACCACAATTATACTTATTCAACTAATTAAGGAGTGACACTTAAAGGTACAGTGGGACATCTTGTAAAATGCTAACTGTTGCCTGAAAGTTTATGTCTCAAACTTACCGTCCAAAGCCATCTCATCGTCCCCTGAACACGTACATGCACACAGACTATACAAGCAGAGACAACATTACTACAATACATCATTGTCATTTACCGGTGAAAAAACCTTATAGTACAGTAATTAACAGTATTAAAATACAAAGCTTAAAAAAAAGTATTTAATTACATGCTACTGCTATAGCTAACTGCAGCTAATTCTTAAAGGTATATAAAATACATAACCCGATATAAATTATGGTTTTTGCTCTGTTATGATCCAGCCTATTTTCCGCAGTATGTGAAAGCGCTAATGTTGTATCATGTCTGCGCTACCAGCGTGCACAGAAGTTTGAACATGTAACAAACAAGTATGAACAATCTTTGGATGGACTACTCATCTGCACACTCTCCCTTTGGAATAGGAATTCCAGCCTTTGCTTTTCTTTTCCCAAGTAGTGGTCTAAGTTTGTCCATCACTCAAATCCACCAAGCAAAAGGAAACGAGTGTATGGTGTTTGAAGTAATTTGTAAATTTCTTTGCTACTCTTAATAAAACCATTTACAGCTTAATAGCATATGATATGAAAATAGCATTTTTGTCTAAAACTGGTGCTATAATTACACTTGTATAAAAAAAAAGTTATAGAGTGTGTGACGTCACTTGCAAGGTGGCAATCGATAACCGCAGTGACACGGTGGTCATGACAACCGTTACAGTCCTATGTAAAACAGAACATTAATATCAACTTGTGTTTTTACCTACAGCTCACAGACAGAAGTGTGCTGTTATAAAAAAAAATAATAAAATTAATAAACAGCACTATAGTATAACTGACATTACTGAACTTTTATAAAACCCCTGTTCTATTTTCTGTACACCTATTCTGGCAGTAGATCAGAAACATGTAACATCTGCACGGCTGTTGGCATGACTAATATCTCGAGTATTATAATACCGCCCTAGCCTGTTTGTTCTCACACTTCTCCCTTTTCGAGTCATCTTTGTGCTCATTCTCTTACTTTACTTGCTCACGCTGTCCATTTGGGGAAAGGAATAGAAAAGGGGAGTGTTTTATCATGGCATAGTTATTGTGATGGAGTTGATTTATGAGCAGGCCTTCTCTCTTTTCACTCTTTTCCCCCTTTTCTCATAAATCAGACAAGTGTAAAGCGCTCTGCGCTCTGCCATTCATGCCAAAGAGACACCTTAGGGGATGAATGAAATCCAAAGCACCCTAAGAACTTCCGACATTCATATTGAAACATTTTATCATTTCACCATCAGCAAATTTTGTTACATGTAGTTGCAGTTTTTTTCTCTTTGTTTGTCTTTCCAGACTCTGCGTCTTTAATACATAAAATCTGTTACTGTTTATCGCCTCCATATATCACTAGTAGTCCTTACTAAGACCTCAGAGGCCAATAAGAGCAAAAGGTCTTTGTCTTTGAACGCAGTTAGACCCATATAACATGACAAGATGAAAACCCTGAGGTTTTTTTGTATATTTATGTATATGTGGGTATGTCATGAATGAAAAAAGAAGAAGCAGAAAATAAAGAAGAGGTTTATTAAGAAGAAAGCGACTAAATTATAGCTCTCAGTCGTCAAGAGATTCAGTCAGCAAAACATAATCAAGTGAGACAGGCTTTTCCGTCAAACCTGATGCCCAGATTGTGACGTGCTACACCTCTGCCACAACCACATCCAGAGCCGTGCGTGTATACAAGTGTTCTCGAAGCGCAGATCTCTATGCCTTCAAGCTACATGAGAGATGATGACATGCTCTGTCTGGGCCTCTACAACTGAGTCTTTATGGTGGGCCTCAGCAGTTATTATTTCTATTAACAGGCATTTTATTTTCATCCCTGATGCCAGCGCTTATTCGCACAGCTGGTTTTGCTTAGACGCCGCATGTTTGCTTAAGAGGTCCTTTGGAAAATGCCGACTGATATTTTCCCTTCAGCGCCCCCTTTTCCTCTCATCTTCTCTCTCTTTCTCTCTCCTCTTCGTTCCCTTCTTCCTTTTCATCTATAATGTTTTTTTGGGATAGATGATTTGGTTGACTTTTTACCTTAATAATATAAATCTGTAGTTCTGCAGTCTGATGTGTAGCTTTAACACCTGTCTATTTGTCTATGTGAAACAGAAGATACCAGTCAAAGCATTAATTTGAAGAGGAGTGTAAATTGGGAAAAAAGGGAAAATTGTAGCTTTATGTAATTCCTGGCGCCCTGTCCCATATGCTTGTCTGTAGATGTAGATCAGGTGATTAACCAATTGATTTATATACTCACAAATCAAAAAATACAACCAAAAATGAAAATTAGTGCATGAGGAGCTAAATCGAAGTCTTGTGGTCTTGGGACCACATGAACGTGGTCATGGTCTGGGCTCAATTACTGAGAATCTCATCCAATGCCGCAGCCTAATAACACCAAACACTTGGCTGAGTTGATTTATTAACGATCCATGAATTATAGTATGATGGACCATTAACCAGTATTGGTAGAACTATTTTGCAAATTAAGTAAGGAAAGTAATTTCTCAGAATCTGGAACATTTTATTATTTTATAAGTGTACGCCATAAGGGTTAGATTTCCAAATAGTAATAGTTTTATTTTATGAATCATCATGGTTAATGCAGGTGATTGATTTTATTTAAAGACAAATACAATACGTATAAGGTAACTAAAGACAGACACCAGGTTCATAGACAGTAAATACAAATTATTTGTAATAAACAGTTACTTTGGAGTAGAAGTGCTTTTTAAGCAATTAAGCAATACATATGAGACTATAAAGATATTGAAAACAACCTGACTTTTATTGTGTAAACCTTGTATGGCAAGACATCTGATATGTGCAATGGTATCAGACACCAGGATATTAGCAGCAGATCCTTTAGATCGTGTGTGTTGTATAATGAAGCCTCCATGAAGTAGATTATTTTAATCAGCACATCTCAAAAATATTGAACTATATGGAAACCTGGTGAAATTAGAGGGCACACTGGTTACCAGGTGGTTTAACTTATCGTCAAATTTTCTAAAGTATTATTGAATAATGTGCTGTTGCATGTTGCATCATCCTACTTAAAAATGCCTATTTCTTTTAGAGAATATTCATAGACATGTGAAATATTGGTAGAAAGATGTTGGAAATGAATCAGGAGGCAATAAGGAAGGCCAGAGGGAAGGTATATGGATGTAATAAATTAGGACATGAAGCGGAGGCTTGGGTGAAGAAGATGCAGATTATAGGGTTAGGTGGATGCGAATGATTCACTGTAGTGACCCTTAAAGGGAACAGCCTAGAGGAGATTAAGAAGAGGCTATGAGGTTCTTGGTCTGAAGCAATGTTTAAGTAGGAGGTATGTGTCAATGCAGAATAATAAATAGTTACCAAATGTAGTTGCTGAGTATTAAACAAAGCTTAGCATGGTCAATCTGACAGTTCAAAATCTTATATTAAAAATGTATTGTGTGTTTTGACTGTGTGTATTATAACCAACGCTAATTTATTTCAGCAATTTTTGCTACCATGTTGGACCGGACGAGTAGGCAATTTAACTTTTACTCATTTGGAACATTCATGGGCTTAGGGTGAAAATGGCACTGGTTGTTCCTCCTTGGATCTCTTATGTTAGCTAATAACCACTGCAACCAAGGAACACACCACAAATCCTGGCCCATACGAAAAATGCTTTAAAACAGTCATCACAATTTTTCTAACAAGGAGTAATTTTGGTTAGTTATTTGTGACACAAATAACTAAAAAATAGTTTCCATAATTTAAAAGAAAAAAAAAAAAAACCCAAACGTTCTTAAGTCGTCACTTTAAAGCATTAGTTCTCACTGAGTGCTTTGTGTGTGTGTGTGTTTTAAATAGTTACACTTATGTTTAAGTCAGCTTATAAATAATGTTAACTTAGATCATGGGAAATGTAGAAATAATATAGCAGGAATATGGAGACTTAAATAGTAAGTCTGATTAATGAATACTTCTTTAAAAGGATTTTTTTTTTCCTGTTGCTGTGAAATTGGGACATTTTTTTTAGTTATTTTTATTAACTTGTATAATAAAGTATGTACGGTCTAATAATAAAAAATGCTAATGGTAAATATATAATAGTAATCAATAATATTTATCTGACAGATACGTCACACCATACACACTTTTTCGTTTTTGTATCTTGGTTAATTGACGTTTTACTTTTTAAAAAATATTTGGTCACCTTAATATTAAAAATTCAACACATTTATTTAAGTTTTATCTGGTCTGTTTTAGCAATGCACACCTTTAAAGATAGAAAGAGAGAGAGAAAGCGAGAGAATCGATGATGGAGCTCATGTTTCTCAGCCTCAGATCGGATTAGAAGAGTCTTTAAAGAACACGTGGTGAGAGTAAAGAGCAAGATGAGATGAGGTGCAGACACATTTGACCTCTTTATCTATGTCTTTTCTTTCTCTTTCACTTTATTTTCTTTATAAGACCCATAGCTTGCTTTTTTAAATGCCTTCTTTTTAGACTTTTTCCTTTTATTACATTTAAAATCAGAATTTCATTTATGCGCCACTAAATAGAGAAAGGATAAATCTTGAAGTGAGGCGTTAAGACAGGACAGGGTCAGAGCATCAAAGCTTTATTTTTCCCTCTTGCCCTATAAGTCTAAGCTGAGTCATTCTTCCAAATTTCCTTTCTGCTCTCCTCAGCTTCCCCTCTGTAATGTTCTCAACAACATCACTCTCATAACCAACAAATCAAGAACAAAGCTAGCAACCATGAAGCCCGGGGTGTGTATTTAGGGTGGTGATGGTGTGAAGTTAAAATGAACAGCTGACTAAGCAACACTTTGGCAATAACAACAATTAAAATATCACTTTTTTTTAATTGCCGTCATTTGCAGACCTGTTTTAAGTAACACAAGCATACTTCAAACCTAAACTCTCTCTCTCACACACACACACATACACACACCATTGACTCTAAATTAATAAACCTTTCTAGTAAACTTCGAGCTATTATGCTGCTCTTGGACCAGTTTTTAACACTGTATAAGAGAATCAGCCCAGTCACAAGATTGCTACCTAACTGCCTTGTTCCTAATTCTTAGCAAAGTCTTAGCATGTAATTGTAAGTTAAAGATTTAGACCTTAAGGCCATTTTACTTGTCTGATAATTAAGTTTGCTGCTTCCAAACTACAGCCTACTATGTGTGAATTATTAATGAGGTATCAATTTCCTACTGAATTTAGGGAATTATCAATAATGGATAGAGTCCATCTGGTTTCATGGAATGGATGTTAGGTTCCCAACCCTACCCCCAATTCTCTCTTTTACACAGACACACACACACACACACAATGACACACTTCCCATAGATTCACAGAAAATAGTTTTATCATACATTGCAATAGAATTTGTTAAAAAAAAACCCTGCGAATTTCAGAATAGTTTTCCGTCTAGTGGTACAATTGTAATAAAGTTAATTAATTATACAGCAACACCTATGACTAACCTTAAAATGCACAAAAAAGAAGCATCTTAGTTAATTATTTGTTCACACACTGAAGAACAGCTTCAGCTTCTTCAAACAGTTTAAAGTGTAAAATTAAAAACTGTTAAATGTACTTGAAGTATAAAAGCATTTAGAATTTTGAAACCAATGTAACTGGAGAAAGCTAAGCGAAATAACTAGCTAGATATGGAAACGGAATGCAATAGATATCTATTACAAACTGCTATGATAAACACTGTATAGGTTACAGGAATCAGATCTATTTTCTCTGTAACAAGCTTTTTAGAATGACTTCCCAAATCTGAATCCAAAAATATATTTTGAGAAGAAAGTTTCTAAAAAGTAGCTAAAGATAGAGTAAGAAAACATCCAAACTATTAGGTGGATCCAAAACTCAACTAAAGCCTAAATACAGTAAACTGTAGACACAAACCAACTATAATGAAATATATAGAAATAAATAATAAAAAAAACAACACACGTATATTACAAATAGAGAGTCTGCATGTGTAAACGTGTGAAGGTTTGGTGTGAAGTGTCTAGCCCTCCCCCTGTAAATTTCACATGTGAATCATATTCAGATGTGGAGTTCGTGTGTGTTCTTTAATAGACTTCTCACTTTTGCTTATCTGATAACAAAATACAGATGGAGTTATTAATACTTACAGAATAGTAAAATGACATAAAGATAACTTGACTTTTTTAGGGCTTTATAAAATCATTGGATATTTTCGTTTTTATTAAAATCCGAAAATATCATTTTTGACCAGAACCTATTAGTGAAAATAAAAGACTTATTCAGAAGGAAAACATTTCATTTATATAATAGCAGGCTTGTGTTGAGGTTATGCAGGGTACAGCAGTGGGTTTTGCAGCCTTGTTCTGATTATATGTGGTTTTAGGAGTGTTTCAGTGTCTGCTCCTCTCCCCCACAGACAGAGCTATAAACACACTTAACACACACACACACAGCGACACATAGCCAATAAAGTTACTTCATGGCTACTCGGCTAGAGAGACCTATACATTGTAAAAGCTCAAAGGAGAAAAAAATAAAAGATAAAGGACAGAATGGGGCTTGAATTGGACAATACTTACTAGTATACTTTCTTACTAAAAAAATGAGCTATTAATGAATTAAATCATGAACTAATTACAAATTAAAGAAGTTCTAGCCTCAAATATGTTGTGGTTACGGTTAGAGATTAATTCATTGGTAATTAGTACATAACTTAATTCATCATTAGTGCATTTGCTATTTATGTCAGGGTTAATTGAATAGGACTGCCATTTTGATCTATAATAAAAAAAATATATATATGGCTAAAATAAAATAAATATTTAAATTCTATTTATTTAATTAGAGAATAATTTTGGACCATTTACATCATTCATCAGATCGAATCGGCAGCTTGTTGTAGTCTTAGATGTGATTTAATTTACTTCTATATGTTAATAACTACATTAACATAAACATAAACGTGTCCTACTGTTATTACACAATAATAACATAGTAATTAAGGTTAACCAATTGAAGGTACATGCCTTGACTCATCATATTACAGTATGTATTAACTAAAGTATAAGTGAATGATTATTTATGCACTTCTATCATAAAGTGTTATTCTTGTTGCCTTTTTTGATATAAAAACCTGCCCATCTACATTGTGTTCTTATTTATGGCAGTAATAACCTTTGCATTTCCATACAGTATTCAATTAGAAACTCTCCTAATATGTTTTCATAAAAATGATGCTTACAAGTCATTTCTACAAACAGTTTATTCACACCCTGGACACAAATCTTAGTTAAGGACAGAAAGTGATTTTAAAGAGCAGTAAAATGCAGGTGAGCATGGAGCACAAGTGGGGGAAAGTACCGGAGAGTGCACAGGTTCTCATGACTTTTTTTTTTCTTAAATGTCTCTATGTGCTGGGAGGAGTTTTCACATAGGTTTGAGTGACAAGACAATACTGCAGAGAGAGAAAGGTAGAGGTCGAAGAAATGCACAGCCCGAAGCCAGATGGCGAATAGGGAGAGAAAAGAAGAGAAAAGGATCTTTTTTTTTTTTTCTCCCCTCACACCTTCTTTTCCTTCTCTCGTCACCTGGGGCTACAAAAAGCTCAAGCCTCAATTACCTGCCCTACCCTCTTTTCTCTTTGCAATAAGAAAGCAAATTGAATTAGCAGTATCCCTCTCTTTCTCTCTGTCTCTCTCTCTCACTCTCTTTCTTACCGTTTCTCCTACTCTCTCCCTCGTGCTTGCTTAAAATCACCAAAGGGACACTTACCGATTGACCGTAAACAGTTGGCCTACCTGTCTTCTTAAATAATTAATAGCAATACATTAAGCAAATGATCCCATTGTGCTCCCCTTACACTCCCGTCCGACTATGCCAACCCCAGAGCCTAAATCTATATAAGCATATGTACCCCTGTCTGGATATTGATGAGAAATCACTTACGAACATGCCTTTCCATCAACAGACATCAATAAAGATAATTTAGACCATAGTGCTGTTGAATGCTAAATTCTGATTGGTCAAAAGGTGTTGATGCATTTTTGTAAACAGCAGCTAAGACAGTTTTATTTACATTTACAGCATTTAGCAGACACCCTTATACAGAGCGACTTATATTTATGTCTTTTTTATACAACAAAGCAATTAGGGGTTAAGAGCTTTGCTCAGGGTGGCAGCAGTGGCAACTTAGTGTTGTTGAGCATGGAACCCTGATCTTCCAGGTATCGGTCTTAACCACTGAGCTACTAAACTGTAAGACAAATTACTGGTTTATGTTATTTTTCTAAATCATTATTATTTTCTATGCAAATGCTTAACCCTTACCGAATTTGACTTGTTTTGACATTTGACAGCAATGAAAATACCCCAAATGTCATTCTTCTAACAAGAAAATTGCTAAACAAAAGTACACGAATAAAAATAAATTAAAATATTTTACATTTGTATGGGTGCTACAATTTTTTTGGAAATTCAGGCTGTTCCAGGTCAGATTTGACCTGTATCAGTTAAAATAAATTTTGGATTTACCAGTGTACATCAAATCAAGGAAAATGGTGGGAATCTTGAAATTGTGAAACAATATTTTTATGACTGTCATGTTTTTATGTCTTAGGTGAGACAGAACACCACATTGTGTGATAGATGTTTTTATTCAAAAACAAGAGGTGTAAAACCTAAAAAAAATACGCTCTCCCTGCTCGATTGATCCCTGCTAAGGATTAATCATCCAATAATAAATGTCAGAATGGCTATTTATAAATTTTTAAAAGATAATTTGGTATAGACACTTTTTGTAAGGACATACTGTAAAGGCATGAAATATAAACAGTATGTAAGGATGAAAAAAACACATAAATAAAGGAAAACACATCAAACCACCCAATAGTTAATTGTTTTTCTATAACAGCACGCCCTGTATTTAAGTCCTTATATAGCTAACACCCCAGACAACGTTCCAGTCTGATGCTCAAATACAACTATTGTGTTAAATAAATCTTCATATAATTAGCAACATCGCTTTGCAGACTGTTATAATGTTTATGTCGAAAAGCCCATATCAATCGCAGGCTTTCAGTCTCTTGACCTTAACAAAGTAGTGCCTTTCAGCTCCGGCCTCACAGAACAGCATGGACTTCATTTTCTCAATAAAAACTGCTTATTTTCTCTTTTCTCCACCCAGACATAACACTACACTGTAATATTACAGTATGAATTTAATCAAAAAACCCAACCCAGAAAAACAAGCTTTTTAATTGTTTGTAGCAAAGATCAGTTGGCAAACTTTCTCTGAGTGACCTCTCGACCACAGCCCAGAACTAATGAAACCAAAAGATTTTGTTTTCATTGTGTTTGTTGTGAAGAGTTTGTGGACACTGCAAAAAAAAAAACAGCTGCTTTCTCCACATTAAGGACAAAATACAGATAAAAGAAAAAGTGAGATATTAAGGGGGGGGGGTTACAGCATTTGGCAGTCACCATCATCTAGAGAGACTTACATTTAAGTCATTAAACTATTGAGCAGTTAAGGAGGTTAGGGCCTTGCCGTGGAAAGGAGTGGTAACTTGGTGGTGCTGTAAATTAAATCAAGTGTCACTGGGATATTTTTGCCAGCCATGACCCTTGTACACCGTGACCCCTCAGAAAGGATGAGAAAGAGTTTATTTCTATCATTCTTTCACTCACTCTCTATCTTGCTCTTTCTTGTCCTCTCCCACCCTCTGAGTGTTAAATCTGGTTCTTATTGGAAGACAGTGGGGATTCTGAGTGCTTCTATGTACCATGGACATGGTTCCTCTTCAGAAAAAACAAGAGATGTTTGTTGAAAACCTAATCTAAAAAAAGCAGAGCATAAAAGGAAATATGCACAACATGGAGAAAAAAAATCATTCTGAATATGGGCATATGCTAAATTCAGAAACCGACCATAAAGGACAAACAATTTTAGTTTCAAAGTAATTACGCTTAATGATAAATAATTATTTAATTGATTTGGTGGCTTAGTGGTTGGCACTGTTGCCTCACAGCGAGAAGGCCCAGGTTTGATTCCCTGGGCAGGGGCCTTTCTGTGTGGAGTTTGCTTATTCTCTGCATGCTCTGTCTTTAAAAGTCCCTAAGTGACAGTTTGTAATGGGCTGGGAAAACCTCAACATAGTGAAGGTTTTTACTTTTAACTTATTTTTCGGCATTGATAGGAGAGGGAGATGAAACAGGGGAGAAAGAGGGGGGTGAGGATCAAACAGGAAGCGACCAAACAGCAACCGCACACATGTAGGTGCCAGCACCGTAACCCACTACACCAAGGCGCTGGCCTATAATAAAAGTTTTTAATTTTATACTACATAAAATCATCGACTGCTCTATCTCATACGCAATTAAAGTAAAAGTGTTTCTACACGACTGTGGCTGAATATACTTAGATTTTCCTAAAATAAAGCTTTCATAGTATTTTCTAGAAAGAAACCTTAATGTTTTTTTTTCTTTTTACTAAATTGTATGTGCATTCTTATTATATTCCCATGTCACATGAAACCTAAGAAACTATTCGTTTTGTCATTCTCCTATAATCTCATGCGCTTTTGTAAATGATTTTTCATTTCCGTAATGGTTAAAGGTGTAAAAGAATGTCTTCCAGCCAGTTCTAAAATCATCCCACTCTCCAGTTTCAAGAGCCTACTTGTGCTTTTGTTGGGCTGTTTTCTGTTGTTTGGGAGTTCTCACATGGAGATGCACTAAAACCAGGAGCCTGCTACATTGTCTCTTGAACAATGCTTTACCTCCCCAGGTCATTTAAAGCACCACTCTTCTCACTACCCCTCCTCGCTGTAGGCAGCTTATGGATGTAAAGCCCAAACAGAAAATCAGCGCTATTTACTACAAGCGCTGTTATTCAACTTACAGCATCGCCTTTCCCTGAAGCAACATGTCCTGCACAGAAATGTCTCTAAAAGGGTGCAGTAGTACACGCAAAGTATGTAAAAACAGTGTATCCTGAAAAAGCAGCCTTGTTTATACATGCAGACACACACACACATATACAGTACAAACACATGAATGGGAAAAATGCAATTGCAAAATCATGTATCAAAAACATAAACACACACACACCTGCAGTCATTGACAGGAACATTTAGTCCAATATATCATAAGAGTGTGATGTTGACCACACGCTGAGAATAGTATCAAAGTAAACACACCACAGTGCTTTATCACCCCATAGAGACAGCAACAACCCTGTGTTGACATAGAAGACATTCAAAGACAAAGATGAGAAAGGTCAGGTGCATTCGTGATTGCCGTGGGAACACAAACTAAAGCATGTGAACGTATCTCTATCACCTCTGGGGTTGAAACTTATAAAGACTCTCTCTTGCTTTCTCCCACACACACACACACACACAAACATGCCCATATACTTTAACACTGTCAGTCCACCTTAAAGCCCCCTGTCTTTTATAAATTTCTCAAACAATATATGCCCTTGATATTAGAACTCATGAGTCTATTAATCTCTAAAGGCCAGAACAAAGGTCGAATTTGTCAATTGTTAGAAAAGCTAAGGGCCAAAAAACAAATGAAGATTAATATTTTTGGCATAGTTTCATGATGTTACAGTCATTAATTCCTATCAAGGGAACAGTTAAGGTGTGTGTAGGGAAACGAAACCTCTTACTTAAAAAAAGCAGCAACAACCAGTTAGATGGGAAGCATTCACATCGTAACAACTCAGAGTTAAAACAGAGCTCATGGGAAAATCAGACAGCATCGTCTCAAATACCTGCCTCCAGGTCAAAGCTGAACCCGCCGTTTCCGACAGCACATAGTTGGAAATGTTTGAAATCATTCGATTGTTTAATAAGTGTGGGAATGGGAAGTTGAATGTCAATCAAACACCTAAAAACAGGATGTGAACAAGCAGCATTAAATAACTATAACTTTTATAGAGATACATGTTAAACATTTGCAATAAAAGTATAATACAATCTGATATTAATTACACTGAAAAAAATGCAATTTTTTTTTCTTCACAGTGAAAGCATTTTTAAAAATACATTTACATTTACCAGACACCCTTATCCAGACGATTTACATGTATCTTTTTCATACATTTTGAGCAATTAGGGGTAAGGGCCATGCTCTTGGGCCCAACATTGGTAACTTGGTGGTGCTGGAAAGACCCAGGTCTTCAAATTAGCAGACCAACCACTGTGCCACCACTTCCCAGTTTCTCCTGTGTCACCGGGTTTCATGCTCAGTAACCATGACCTACATTAAAACTGACTAAACACAAGGTTGAAAATTTTGAAAGTCACTTTCCATAGTGCGTTTTTTAAAGAAGCTGATGGTGATGGTTAAAGTATGGTGAGGTATGAGTATGCGAGGTCAGCCTGTACTCTTGAGAAGTCCCTTATATTTGAGGTTTATGGTCTGCAACATCTGTTGTAATTTCTGTCAAATTGAACTTTTATTACCTGATCATTAAAGGCTTGGCAATGGAAAAAACAGATGTCTGCGGTGTTCCTACCACCACTATGTTTTTTACGGCATGGGTGAAAATTGAACCAAAGGGAGCCCCCTGCGTTATAAAATTAAGGCGGAAATCATTTCCACATTCCTAGTACAAGTGAAGCAGTATTGGTGTGCCCAGTGAATGTGGAGGGATGAACGTGTGAGGGGTTAAAGGAGAAGGACTGCCCACTGAACTAATGAAAAAAAAACAGAGACTGAGAGAGATATGATAGAAATGCAATGGAATTTATTGCTGTAAAAGATGACCTGCTGGGAAGAGTGTCAGTGGGCTTATTGACGCTGCCCTGGTTCTGTGCTGCTTTAACTTTATTAGCTGTTTAAAAGTTGGAACATGACTACAGTCTGATCATAGCTATAAACCCAAAACACAACAAACAAATGGCAAAACAAATTAACTTTATTGATTTATAAGTTGGAACACGACTACAGTCTGATCATAGCTACAAACTGAATAGCAATAGCAAGTTGGTCTATTCTGACCATCACATGATGTGATTGGCTACAACACATGGTGAAAATAAGTACATTTGAGAGGATTCTAGTTAGAGAAAATATTAAATCTCCAAATGAATTGTCAGAGTGATACACACACTATGAATAGGTGCATACTAAAAACCTGCCCAAAGGAATTAGCTCCCACAGAAAAATTATTACTTATCACTACGTTACTATAACGAATGCATAGGTAACAGAAGATAAAGTTTCTTCCTCTTTATGCATACACCATGTCCATTTGGCAAAAAATGGACGCTTTTTTTAAGAAAATGAAGAGTTGCATGAAGCTGTGTTTTGCTTTTAGTTTACGTTTTAGTTTGTGTACCTGCGCTGAGACTAGAAACAAATCATGATTTAAATGAACAGCTTAAACTGCTTTAACATTATTAGTATTATAACTATGTTAAAAAACATTCTGCTGTGAACTGTACTTGTTTTGTATGCAGAAACAAGGGTCATGTGTGGCAAAAATATCTCGGTCAAACTTGATAGCGGTCACACTAGTAACAATAAGAACGTTTAAATATTCAACTATGACGTAAGAGAGGATAGTGGCTCAGTAGTTACGGTTTTGGACTGCTAACCGGATTGTAGGTTTGATTTCCAGCAATCACCACTGCCAGGCCACTGAACAAGACCCTTAACCCAATTGTAAAAATAAAATACAAGTCGTTTTGGATAAAGGCGTCTTCCAAATGCTTTATATGTAATGTAAATATAATAGTGATTATATGGCTACAGATTACATATAAATTACGTGAGACCTATGCACAGGTATTATATTTTACATTTTGTATTAATCGTAGTTGTATTAAGAGTTATGAGAGTAATCGTATTTTGGATGTTGTGTATCAGAGATTTTATTGTCTGGAATATAGACACTTTTTAAATATTGATTTGCATTACACAAAATATATCCTGCTGGCAAAAAAATGTCTTTTTGTGATATGTGTATGAAAGCTTCTAAAAGGCCATGACAATGGCTCCTTTTATATATCCTTCTAGCACTGCACGATTACTCATAAGCAGACAGACTCATGTCTGGGTCATCTTGTCTAACTGCAAGTGCAGGTAAGCTTACGCTGTTCTTCCTTATGGCATCTATGAACTTGATTTGACATGCAGATATTATGAAAGGGAAAAACACTGGACTCCATTCATTATAATTCTATGAAAGCATAACAGGGAAATTACAACGAAAAATATTCCGACAGGGGATAAGCATTAAAGCATTGTAGTGTTGTAGATGATGCATTCGGAATTATCAGCTCTTTTTTTTTTTTTTTATAAAAAATAAACAGTAGATTTGTATCAAGAAAACATTGCCAGACTCCTGGATAGTTAATCTAATTTTTAACCTAGTGTGATTATTAGTAAAATTTGTGGAAAGTGGTAGTGCAATGGTTAAGGTGTTGAACTGCTAACTGGAAGATTGGAGTTTGCTTTCCAGCTCCACCCATTTACCAACGCTGGGCCCCTGTGCAAGGCCTTTAAGCCCCAGTTGTTCAAAAGAAATAAATGTAAGTTGCTCTGGATAAAGACGTCTGCCAAATGCCATAAATGTAAATATGTACATATTATCATGTGTGTTAATTTTTATTGCACAATTATCGTGTAGCTGTTGCAAAAATCAACATACATGCAAAAAAAAACCTTCTTAATATATTGAGGTGCAATCATACACATGCATAAATACAAAAACATAAATGACCAGTATGCTGAAACCTGTTAAAATTATATTATTTTAGGATTATCTTTATTTTAAAAATAGACTGTACCCTAGTCAACAGAGTATTGTGAAATGTTTAGAAATGTTTCCATCAGCTGTTTGTCTGTGTTCGGCTCAAATACTTCTGACTTTCTCACAGTAGACCTCCATGTGCTTTGGGGGGAAGCTAAAAAGAATTCACAACATCTACATGACATAATCCTCCCTCTTCTCTTATCTGATATTGCTAATCTGCCTTTGGCATTTGGGTACAGAAGACAGACACTTTTAGAACAGTTTGTCAATCACCTATGAAAGCACTACAGTGTTGAAAATTTGGAGACCAATTTGCAATTCACATGCCATTGACAACAGCCTAAAGATGACATGATGAAATATTTTAAATGATTATATTATTATTGTTTTTTTAATGTTATACTTGCAAATAAATTTGCATAACGTCCTGGTCTAGTTCATGATATGTAAAGCTAAACAGCTCAATCAAAAGAGCCGACTCCTACAATTCAATTCAATTCAATTCAATTCAACACCTGACCATTAATAAAATCATATTACTTAAATAGCAACGTTAAAAGAATTAATAAAACTTGCAAATAAATTTGCATTACTTCCTGGTCTGGTTCATAATCTGTGAAGCTAAACAGCTAAATATTTTCTTCAAATAAAGTAGGTTAGTCTGGTAAAATAATAACATGTCTATTAACACCTCTCCATGTGTGCACACACGTTCCGGTTCTTTTCATTGAGTCTGAGCATTCTGCTCGGCTCAACCAAAAGAGCCGACTCTTACAATTCAATTCAATTCAACGCCTGACTTATTGATAGATTTTTTTTTTTATTTAAATGAAACTTTGCAGTATAATAATTTAATCCAAATGTGTTACCTAAACCCATTACCAAAATCATATTACAACTTAAATAGCAACGTTAAATGAATTGTGAAATCAGCAGTTCATGTGTGTCGACTCTTGAAACGCGTAAAGAGTCGGTTCAATCATTCGCACAAATCATCCGACACATTACTAACACCCATTCAAATACACACCCACTCACACCCACACACACACACACACACCAGGGACACTGGTCTCCGAGCTGCATACAGAGGACACGCTGACAGGAGGAGGAGAAGGAGGGACCACAGAGCGCTCGTTTATTTAGCATATTTCTTCACAGCGCTTGTGTCAGTGGCGCACATTCTGCTGTTGTTTCAGCGCGGAGGAGGGACAAAGCTCACTCGAATCACTCAGACAACAACACACTCCGAGCTTCGTCTGTTGTTGACACAACGCTCAGTCGGCGATAACGCCGTTTACTTTAAGCTTTTGTGGCGTAGATAATGTTTGGATCCGAGCGTTAGTTTATCATCCGGCTGCTCACTACTACACACTGTCTGTCAGCGGTCCTGTCACACGCGCGGAACAGTTATTTCACAAATATCCAGTCGCAGCTGCAATGGAGACGCTACTTTAAACACTGATTACTTTAGCCGAATTAATTCAGAAAAAGGTGAGTTGGAAAAGGTTTTTATATTCATATTAAATATATTTATTTCTCTCTCTTTTTTCCAAAGAGAGAGAAATTCCAAACTGCTACCAGATCATCAGTTGATTTTAGGGTTTTTGTTTTTTTTTTGTTTTTTTTTTTTTTTTACAAGATTTAAAACTGATTTTAAAAATAATTCCGTTTTAAAATGTGAACCAGGATATCAGATCCGTTCGATCAAGAAATTAAAATGGTTATTTTTTTTTTTTTGTAAATTAAAAAATAAAAGTCCCAGGTTTGACATTTTCATTGACTGTGAATTAATTATAAAACAAGCGAACCGTAAAAAAAAACGATCTGAAAACTAAAAACTATTTGTGAATTAATACTTTGGAAAATATAAATCCTTGTTGATTTAATTTTAGATTGAATTTAATGTAAGGAAAACCTTCCAACGTTAGAATCTGAGGTTATTCTCTTTAACTGGAAAACTTACATGCAGTTCTCTTTTATAATTTTGCTAAAAATGTTCCTGAAGAAGGTTTCTTTTTTTTGTATTTTCCAGAATATGTTTTTTTTTATTAATTATTTCTATTAATAATTATTTAGATATTTCTTTCCAGGAAAACACATTGAATTAACAATTAGGCAAAAAAAAAAAACCCTCTAAGCAATAAATAAATAGAATATTATAAGTCTGTTAATTTCTATTTCAGGAGTGTGTATGAACGTGTGTATACGTTATTATTTAGCCTTTTTTATTTTGTTTAGTCGATTTTTTTGTCATTTCAAGATAACGATTACACCAGAATCGCTGAGGAAAAGTTTGAAGCCAGCTAGTTATTAATGTAATTTTTGGGGTGCCTTGCTAAGCATTTTTCAATGAGGACCATTCATACTTTTTCAAGGTCTCCTCACAACCCCTATTTAAATCCATTTCACCTTCCTGTGGCTAGCACTCAAGACACTTTTGCCCAATTACACATTACATCTCCCTTACAACACACACACACACACACACACACACACACAGACCCTGCGTTCCATTTCACATCCAGGACCCCACATTGAAACTGCCTGCACTGGATGGAACCCTTTAGAAACAATAAAACAAACGCCAGCTCTCTCTTGTTTCGCCTTTTCTGTGCAGATATAAAACAGAGACTTAGGTCTCTTCTGGGTTTCCTTTCTTTCCTGATTAGATGGCTGCTTTCACTGCACCGGCTTTATATGCTTGTCACGCACAAAAATTCCATGTTGGATGACCTTTATGTTTGATCCGTGCCATAAACGTGTATATTTCAGAAAAGATAAAGATGTGTATAAAAGTCAGAAAAATGATGTAGTCAGTGAACTAAGTAACAACCAATGGCAAAAATAATTGCCAGATCTAAATCTATCGCAAGCAAATAAGAAGAATGATAATAATAATAATAATATTAATAAAAAACAGAATAAGATCATGTACCAGCTTGAGAAAGAACACATTTAATTACCATTTGTTGTTTTCTTTTTTTTTTTTAACCATACAGACTTTTCTCCACATTTATAATTTGACCCCAAAATCCCCAAATGGTCCTCTCTGTTAACTGACAAGCCTGCTGCGGCGTTTCTTGCTTCTGTAACATTCATCTCCATTTTACTCTTTATTTCTCCTTCCTTCGTCGACTCATGGTTCTTATTAGTGACCCTACTAAATTGTGAATAAGCTGCACAAGTTCTGGATCTTGGATTCGCGAGTGTGGATAATGCTTCATCCTGCCTGGCCTCAGCACCCCCTCTTAAGAAAACAAAAATTAATTCTTAAAGTCGTCTGTAGCCAAAGGTTGCTGGAATGATAAATATTTTCTTAGGAAGCGCAGTTCTTCCTGACTTTATCAGCTTTCGTTTCATTATTGGGTGACTGGTGTTAACTTCTCCGTTTCAAGGTGAGGCTGAAAGGCCTTGAACCGCAGCTTTGCTTCGAATAACCAACGGATCCTCTGTTTCTAGGCCTCAAATGAGAGATATCCTCAGTGGTAATGAGCAAAATATTTAGCTGCTGCCCAACGAGTTGCTCTGGTGGTCCAGTGAGGATTGACGGATAGAATCTGATACGTCGCGAGTGCCGTTGTTTTGAGTTAGCGCTGTGCCACATCATCAGGCCCATGTGACTCTTACTTACAGTTGCCTGCTGCTAAATTCTAGCTTTTTATTTCATTTAGTCGGCAAAACCAGGAAAATGAAGCTTTGAAAAGTAGTGTGCACAAAAAGTTAATAGCCTGAATTATTTTTTTTAGGAATCTTGTAGTATTTTCATCTATTTTTTTTTTTTTTAGTTTGAAATTTAAAAGTCTGAAATTTGCGTTTATAATTATTTGGAAATTATTTTACTTCTTTGGAATTCTGTGAATAAATGAAAATCATTGCTTGGCTGTAAAACAAAATTTGCATGTATGGAAAAAAAAAATAAGTGTAGCTCGGTATCTTAAAATAACAGAACTGTCAGGTAGAACCGTCTAATTTCTGGCTTTATAAATACTTAAACAAAAAAATGGTCACAGCTGCAGTGCAGCCTTGTGGAACTTGTGGATCTTCAGTTTCACCTAAAGCGTAGCGTCTGAGTGTTGTCTGAAACGGTATAGAAAGAAACCTGACCACAGAGAAGTGAACTTTGTTTAAACCCCTCTCTTTGATCGAAAAACATTGCTTGATGTTGCTGTTTGGCCCTGAAGCTATAGCTGTCTAAAGTAAAATTATACTTCCTATTTCTAAACATTAATATATGCTTGTATCGTTGCTGTTTCTTTTTTTTGGTTTGGGCTTTTAAACAGTAGTTTCATTGTTTTCTTAAACAATAGCAACTGAAAATGCTCTGTTGTCATTTGCTTGTAAAGAACAAACATGGGGTTTCTGTAAAACAATTGATAATTATGTGGATTTGGACAATCTGCATTTATCATTGTGCGCTTTGTGTATGTGTTTGTGTGTGTGTGTGTGTGTGTGTGTGTGTTTGTGAACAGGCTTAAAATGCACAGAAATGGTTCTTAGCTATTATATTCCTTTAGGAGCTGCCTGGGGGGAGAGCGCGCGCGCACACACACACACACACACACACACACTCCAGTGTATAATCCTGTTTCGACCTATCCTAGTCTTCCAGCATACAGCAGCTGTAAAAGTCTTTAAGATATGCATTACATTGTAGATCCCCTTCCTTTCCTTTCCTTTCCTTTCCTTTCCTTTCCTTTCCTTTCCTCCTTTCCTTCTTTCCTCTCCTTTCCCCCCCTCTTTTCTTCTCTCCTCTTTATCCATCTCCTCTTCTTTCCTCTCCTCTCCTCTGCTTCTTTTCTCTTTTTTCCTTTTTTTTCTTGTCATACTTTTCTTTCTTTCTTTTTCTTATTTTTTAATATCCGCATAAGCGTCATAATTTCACCACCTAATGAAATTCTTTCTTTATTTCACCATTCTTTCCAAACACCGAAAGAAAAAAAAAGATACTCACATAAAAATGGAACCTCTCTCCATATCTAGCTGATAAATGTTTTATTCTAATCTATTTCTTTCTATTTCGTCCTGTTTAAAAATGCTTGCAAAGGCAATGACTGGGGTAGAAAACTTGGCTCCTATTCAATCTAAACAAATTAGTTTGCCTGTGTAAGCTGCTTTTTTTCCATTTCGCTGGCTCCTCAGCAAGTGTACACACGGGTATGTCCCTCAGGCCAAAATAAGCAAGCCATTTTTCAACAGTCCTTGTCTGATAAAGTAATATATCACTCAGTCACTGTCCCAGCCAGATTAGAGAGCGAGCCTAAAGCAAGAGCAAGTGTAGCAGAAAACTCTGCTGATGGAGGGAACGACATACTTTTTTTCTTGCCTTCAGCATTTACGTTTTACCAGAAGTTCCTGTACAATCGCTAGTTTGTGTATTTGGCCAAAATCTTGTGTGGCTTTACAGTAGCATTAAGTGCAGACTAAGGTTAAAATGAAGAGCTGCTGTTCACCTGGATCCTGACCAGACAGTGGGAATAAACTGGATGATATGCCAAACTCTTTCTTAGAGCAGTACATCGGTGTAAAAGCACGACTGCACCAACTGGAAGAGGGTTTCAAAAGGAACAGCTTGAACACGCATAGCCGGACACTTATCTTCATCTAATTGACTGTATCTCTGCTGTTCTTCTACTCGGGATGCACCAGATGTGTTACCTGGGAAAGAGACCACCGGCTGACCGAGCAGCTCTCCCCCCTTGCTCTCTCTGCTCACATAAGATGGCTTCTGGGAGGTCTGCCAGCTGTCCCCGTCTTCTGCCCTACGTCTCAGGGCACTGCTCAAGGGGAGAGTGCTCTGCTGAACCGAAGCATTCTGCTGACCCAGGGTGTGGGGGTGGGGGTGGTGGGTGCAATGTGGACTGCTACAGGCTGATGAGACAGTAAGAGGACTGAATGCAATGGGGTCGATTACAAACAGGGGATAGGGGAGGATGGGGCGGGAGTTTGGAGAATCGAGATGATGGGAGTAAAGAGGACTCCTGTCCACCAAAGCTGGCATGAAAGCAGCCTTTCTACTTTTGAAAGCTGTCATGTGGAAAAGGGAGCCCACCATGACAGGCAGCTAGTGTTACATGCGCACACACACACACACATACAACACACAAATACCCCAATGGCCAGGGAGGTGGCAGCTTTTTAGTGCATTTTCAATAACTGCAGCTAATAAATTTAAAAGGCTGTGCACGAAGAGAAAGGCGATAGCTTGTTGTGAGCCACGCATGAGGAATGTAGTATTGGTTTTTTTTTTTCTGTTGTTTCAGCTAATTCCTGTTTCTTTTCCTCGGCTCTATGACAGAGTACTAGAAGGTCAGCGTAAATAATTCATTAAAGTCATACACTCTCAGGTATTAGAGCTGAAATAGCCATAACCTCCGTCTCTCACTATAAGTCTAGAATAAACACAGCATCGTTGATAAGGGTCTAAATGAGTCATGGAGCGTTAATAATGTATTTCTCTCTTCATCATCACATAGAAAGTAAAAGAAGGAGAAAGAGAGAGAGAGAGAGTTGTCAGGGTTCCCATGCTCTGCTGTGCTCTAGTGTTAATGAAATCCCCGGCAATGAGGTAAGCGCAATGTATAAGTCATCTCAGGAGGCCATTACTGGGCCGTTATCACCCCCCACATCTGCTCCCATTAGCTGCCTAAAGAGCGGACGTGTGCGGCCTGGAGTCTTTATTTATGAGAGTCGGGGTTCAAAGGCTGCAGACGAGCAAAAGCCCAGAGGCGCTGTTCAGCCAGGCAGCTATGGAGTGTGTATAAGTGCGAGTGTGTATACATAAGCCTCTATTGCATGTCACGTTGTCGTATGATTTAGTGACTGCAGTCTGCCAGTTATGGTGATATAGCACAAGAAATGATATTTAGATTAATATTTAAAGTCAGATTGACGTAACCAAAATACTCTACTAATCCCCAAAAAATTAGTAAGAGCATGTACCTCTATTTATCAAATAATTACAGTAAAATTAATTTTAAAGATATCATCAGTATAAAAACTGGTGTGCAGGATGAAAGACAAAAGTTATGGCTATCTGTTTAACTTAAAATATAATATTGTGTTAATTACACACATTACTCTGATATGAATCTGAATGCTGAAAAATAATAATTAGGCAAATAATAAAGAATCAAGTTCACATGAGGACAAGTACAAAAATATTTGAGACATGTGACATTTATTTTCCTTCCTGTTTTATGAACAGATGACTTCCTTTTATGCCCCTAAGGGTCAATAAAATACATGCATTATCATGTTCGAACCTAATCCTGTGCATTGATACCAGATGTCTGATCTGACTCGTATGTGTGTATACAGTATGTATGTGAAGGTCACATCACTTTGGCATTGTGTGACAGGGGTCATTATGTCTCCCTTTGTAACCCGGGACAGACTTTTAATAGTCGCGGACTAATAGTGCCATATGTGCCATTTAAAAAAAAGTTGCGATTGAGATTTGGCTACAGACAGAGAGATGGTTGGAGATAAGCACATAAGGAGAGGTCTGTAGCGCACCATATGGTAAAGTCATGTCTTCTGATTCACCTTTTAGTTACCCGCGTGCCCTTTTAACCTTGGTGCACCACTCTTTGAAAAGAACTGCCAAAGTGTCTTCATCTTAATCAGATACTGACATACATATTGTACAATTTAAAAAAGACATGATTGTTATCTGTTTATGGCATTTCATCTCCTTAAATGTTTAAACAAATATATTTCACGGTTTTATGAGTTTAATTTAGTTCCCGTTACACTCGCGATATAGATGTGACGGGTCACATTGATCTACAGAGCGTATGGAAGGTGATACCCGTGAAAAAAGGCTGTTTCGGCAGAATGGGGCTAAAGCCAGGTGAAGCGCTTTGCCCCATGCAGGGTTTGTTTTAGCTCAGCTTACCCCCGTGCAGAGCGGCTGGCCTGATCTTTCTCATGCCCTGTCTCTCCGGGACAGGCGTGTACCAGGAAACACGCTGTGCAGTTCGAGAACTTTGCGAGGAAGTCAGGATTCCACTGGATGTCCCTGACACCAGTTTTCCGTAGACGCTGACGCTTTATTTACTGTTTTTGACCGCATGTAGAGGCCCTTCCCACCTTACTGACTTTCTCTGTGGTGAGTCAGCAGGTGTTGTGTTGTTCTAAAAGGGGCCAGAGTTTAAACCCCATGTATGCTTGTGCCTGGAAAAGATGAGTCTTTGTTGATAACCAGGAATTTGAAGCAGTTTGACACATGCGGTGTAATTTTAGTATTCAGGATTTTTTTTTTTTTGGTAGTACCACACAAACGTTAAAGATTAGTCTTGTGTATAAGATGAGCACTAGGACACATTCTGTATTATTTTTGTCAGCTCCTGTGAAGATTGCGTTACACCAAACCCAGCTTCCTCCATTACTGTGGCGAATAATATCGTATGAGATATGTGTTCTTTACTCCTGCTAACCAAAGCAAATGCTTTTCTCTTTAACACGTGACTGTCATATTACACCCAAGATTTTTTTGTAAGTAAAAAACAGATTAAATGTACACGTGCGTAACATGAAAGGATGTTTGCACAGCCATCGTGTGCAGTCTTGCTGTAGTACAGGCTATTATATATCTAATTTAAATGATTTCTATCAAAACAAGATAAATACATGAAACGGATCCAGTGCAACGTAGCCGGCTTAATGATACCGGTTATAATGATGCCTACGCTCACTTGTGTATTAATCATCTACAGTCCTGTATGCCTTTGGAAATGCTGGGAATGTTGTGCTTATGCCATTGAGGCTGATCGTCAGTTTTCTGTCAGATCAGAGGCCACGGTGGCCTGGCCAGCTACAGGTCAGCTACAGTCAATTAGCCCTGAGACTTGTTCTTGTTTATGGGGAAATGTAGACGCTATTTTATAATTTAAGCTGTAAGACAGTCTGGAATGTCATGTTTTCATTTGAAGCCTTACTAATGATTCGCATAAGTAAAAAGATTTTGAAAGCAGCCGGATATGTCCAACAAAACCCCCCGGATCTCACCAGCCCCCTCACTCAAACATATTCCACTGCCATTTTTCCATCTCGTTACAGACCATCCAAACCTTCCAGTTCTAGTAGCACACGACAAAGGGATACAATAACCGCGATGCGATGCATCGACTCGTTCTTTTTCTGTCTTTACTCATCAAGTTGTTGACAAATCGTGATGCTTGCGGTTTCCTGACAGATTATGCCGTGTTACTAAAGCGAAGTGACGCATTGTTCTCTTCTCAGTAACATAATCTAGCCAGGCAGGTTCATGCAAACAACCATCGCAGTGTTGTCTGTGTGACAGACTAATAATCACGTAAAACTCTGGTGTCTTAAACAACACCGTCTGTTAGCAGGTGTAATTTTCCGCAACAGGCAAATAACCTACCAGGCATTTCATAGGTTTTGACTGTGCCACAGAACATCGACCCTTCGCATTGAGTGTTGCTTCTGATTGAGCTTGTCCTCTTGTATCGTTTCAGATGGCAAGAATCTGAGAGAAGAAGAAAAAAAAAAAAAAGGAAAAACAAAAATCTGCCCTTACTGACAGGTTAGAATTACTACTGTACATGTATTTCCTATATTTTCCCATAAATTTGCCCTTTATTGTTTGCGAATGTTCTTGAAATTATTTTTTAAAATATTTCTTTGATATATTTTGCTGACAGGGGCTTCATATATCAGCTTTCACTTATTACAGCATGTAAGTATTTCACGTTTCAGTTGCATTTCCATGAGATTATTAATATTATTAATATTATTATTATTATTATTATTATTATTCTGAATTTGTGAAGTGAATTAAGATTGCTGTTTTTTTTTCTAGTGCAACTGTCCCAGCGACAGTGATGGCTGCTTATGGACAGACACAGTACAGCCCTGCTATCCAGCCTGCAGGCCCATACACACCTTACACACATCACACCCAAGGCTACAGTGTGCCATCCTACAGTAAGTAAATAATTTATCTACAGTAAAGAACTAAAGCGTTCACAAATAACCTGCGTTGCATAATAAGTACAAACAGAGCACAACGTCTGCTGTAAGGGAACCAGTGCTCTACCAATTAATCAACGCATTGAAATAATCCTAATAAATTAATATCATAGAATAAACTTGCCACTACTAGAAATTCTCATGTATGACATATTCTTAATATTTTTTAGCAGTTAGAGCTGTTTAGTAAATTATGTAATATGTACGACATTTTATTTGTCTTTGGCTTCAAGATGCACAATTTTCCTTTGTATTGTTTTTCTCTCTTTTCCTGTCTTCGTCCAGATATTAAAACAGAAGACGGCTTAAGTCATTCGCCAGGACAAAGCAGTTTGCTCGGCTACACGTCCAACTTCAGTGGAACACCTCCTAGCCAATCCCTTTACAGTTACTCCACACATGGTCAGCCATTCAGCCAACTCTTATTTTCTATACCGTGCGTGTGTGAGTGTGTCTGACCTCTGCGTGTTGGATAATTAACAAGACCTTTAGTGACTCTGCCCACACACAAATATTCGCCCACGCTGTATTTCTTGGCTGATAAAAGCGGTTTGATAGGTGGTTTGTGAATTCCGAGCCCACCCCCTCACACACTTTTCCAGGTGCTGCCTCTCTCTGTCTGTCTGTCTGCTCGCTTCTCTCCCTCACTCTCCTTGCCCCTCACCACACCTGTTCTCCATTAGCTGCGGTCTGGGGCCCTGGCGTCAGTCGTCTCTCTCCTCTCTTGGGGGTCAAGCCCTTCTGCTGCTCCCCATCACAACATACACCACGTTGCATGGATGTGAGTGGCACAGGCCACCAGCACCACCCCAACACCCCCATATCCTTTGTCCTTTTAGTCCATCGGCATCCATTGCCTGCCTCAACCCGGCGAATTTTATGGCTGCCATTACACCATGAAATTGACCTCTTTCTGCTAAGGTGAAAGTTGTAGTGGTATTAGGATGTTTTCATTCCTTAAGAGCTACTTACATTGTAGATAAGGATAGTGCAGATAAGTTTATTTATACGCTCCGGTTTGTACCATGCTTAGTTTTAAAGGTGAATGAATTAATTCGTTTTGTGCTTTTGAATGCGGGTTACGCTTCTTAAGGGCTTCCATTCACTGCAGTACATTGATGTAATTGATATGTTTCTAATAGGTCTGGCTATGGTAGTTTTGTGTGACTTATAGGTAATTTTTAACAGAAGACCTGATATATCTTAAAGTAAATAATCCATCTGTGCATGTCAAAGGTCCCTGCGTTTTAGTGCCGAAAAATCAAAAACATGGCTTGCAGTCCTTCACCTTTTCCCCTTTCGAAGCTTTATGTTGGCTTCCTATGAGATTTCTCCAAGTTTTAGCAAAACCATTCATTCATCTGAAGGAAGTTTAAATAAGGGGAACAAGCGAGTGAAGGTGTGGGGGGGGATATATCAGGGTTCACTTTCTACTGATGGATACAAGATGATGGATATCACTCAACTTAAATGTTTTTTCTTCTCTTTCCCCTATCTCAATCAAGGTTCCTCTCAAGGGCTTTTTTCTCTGTGTAAATCATATGCACCCACCCTGTTGCATTTGTAGTGCATCACAAAAAGTAGAATGAATTTTATACAACAGTCCGTTTTAAATGGTGTCCTAAAGACTGGTTATGTGCTCCTTTTCCAGGTGGCAGCATTTCATCTGGAATTTTCCAAGGAACGAATGCCATCACAGGCTCAACGCCATTTAGTCCTACACAGCAGGTGAGTGGCTGTGTGAAAAAAAGAGCAAACCTTTTGGTGCAACTTATTTCCTTGGTAAAATGTAATTTGCATATTTATTATAAAATTTAGAGTAAACTAGCATAATAAGACCATAGAAAGTATAATAACATGGTGTAATAACCATATTTTACTGTAATTTAATTTTGTTTTTTTTTTAGGATTTCACAGCCTATTCCAGTTATGGCCAAAGCCAATACTCCCCATACTATAACACACACTACAACACCCCCTACCTCACAAGCAGTAATATCAGTCCACCGGCCATCGGCACAGCAATCTCCTATCAGCATCCAGAACATCCTACAGTAACAACCAGTCACAGCCCAGAATCACACCCAGGTAACAAGAAGCAGCAATGAAATATACACATTGTTAAGTATACTGCATTTTCAGTATATGCCATTATATCAGAACAGGATTTTTTAGTAATAAAAAGAAAACATTGGTGTGTGTGTTTTGTGTAACAGGGGAGTATCACGCCCCCCCTAGCCCCCCAACTCCAGGAAAGGAACAGGAAGGAGGTCCAGCCAGACGCAGCTCAGATGGAAAGCTACGGGGAAGGAAGAGGGCCAATGACCCCGCACCCCCTCTGGATTCAGAAATCGAGGTACACACGCTGCTCCGTGGCCTCTCTCACACTTGTCAAGCTATTCTGATAAATCAGACTACTAAAAAAATATTTTTGTTTTTTTTATTATATAAAACATGGTTGCATACTTGTGTTTACTCAGTAGTGTAATAAACAGAAGCAATTTCAGTGAGGGAATTAAAGAGTTGGATAACAAGATAAAAGCTGTTGTTTTGCCATAATCACACAGTCAGGCCAGAAATGCTATTTGCATTTTTTACCGTTTCGTGTGTGTGTGTGTGCCCGCAGAGAGTGTTTATTTGGGACCTGGATGAAACCATCATCATTTTCCACTCACTTCTCACCGGCTCTTTTTCCACACGCTTCAGCAAGGTACAAACCTGTTCTATCACTTTAGCTCTGACTAATGGAATGTCTCGCTTTCAGGTTTTTTTTGGAAGCTAATTAGTTGTTTTGTTGTTTTGCACGAGAAGATTTATTGTACAGCAAGTTCATTCGGTGCACATCATGCATGTGTAATTCTTTTTTAATATGCATCAATCTAATGCCAGGTGATTAATCTCTCAATTATTTATTGTGTCAATATGAAGGTGAAAAAAATCTGTTATTTATAAGGATTACCAAATGAGCTAATGTTTATTAAAAAAGAGTCTTTTATAAATATACACGATACAATAAAGAAATAAATTGATATAAATAATAAATACTGAAAAATAACTTACCATGACTGAGAGTAGTGCACAATACTTTCTAACCTATATATTAACAAATATATAATAGTTTTAAATGGTAAAATTATAATAATTAATAGTATTAATTAATACAGTGGTTTAAGATCAGATTAATTAAGGTAATCGTTTAATACATGGGTTCATTACAGAAATAAGAGAACCTACTATAAAATTGGAGAAGTTAGAAAAGCTTTCACAGTAAACAAGTGTTTGGCCTGCATTTTGCTTGTGGCGAGGCCAGAGTTACAGGGCAAAACGGCCAACTTACCTGTTGAAAGAAGCTCAGTTTAATGCATTTTTAAACCGTGGTGAGCTGTAGCTGTCTCATTCATCATCACGCACCGTATCGTTCTTTTAATGTGCACATTTTTGTAGACTTCAGGCTTTTTTCTTCTTTGCCCACTGACTTTGCCCAAAAATAAAAAAAAAACAGCTCATCTTTTATTATATACTTATAAAGCTATATATTTTATTTAAAACAGTTAGTAACACCCTATAATAATTAACAGTTATTATATATATATATTATTTAAAGCATTTATTCTAATTAAAGTAGGCACTGCTTGTCACCCACACCCCCTTGCTTGAACTTTGTATGGGCGGAGAGGAAGGGATGGAGCCTGTCTTTCTTCCTTTGAGCTAATCTGACACTTACCTCTGGTTGACACCTGCAGCTTGATTAACTGCCAACTGTGAAGCACCAGTCAACTACCTGCCCTGGCCTAGCACCAAGCTACATAATTACCCAGCTAGTGTCAGCATGCAGCCTGATCTAAACTGTGAAGTACAGTCTAGCAGCTGAATATAATGTCTAGTGTCTGTGTGAGAGAGGCCATGACTAAAACATGTGATTTCCAAATGATCGACATGAATGCAGCCAAACTAGGGGCAAAGACAGCTAAAAACAGAAACCTGTTTTGCCATGCCTCTGGTAGTTCGCTATAAACAGAGAACACAATTCAAACTGTCATTCCATGCTGCTAATAAACTACTTTTGACAGTTTAAGCAGTATAATTATAATGAGCTGTCTAATGCCATGTTTTTAGGACTCAGCTAAAGCTGTATCTCTGGGGTTGTGGATGGAGGAGATGATCTTTAACTTGGCAGACTCAAGACTCTTCTTCAATGACCTAGAGGTGAGGAAAAACCCTAAGCTTTTTTTTGGCAGTTACTATCACGTATGTTATTACATCAAGCGTAATTGCTTTCCCCATTGTTACTTCACAGAAAGTAGGTGGATTCTAAGACGAAGTGGAAATTAAAATGGAAAGGCAAAGTACTTAAACTTAACTTTGCCTAATGCTTTAGTAAAAAAACTGAAACATGGCATAATCAGTTCAACGGAAATTAAAAGAATGTGAAGTTGTTCAGTGGCGGTGGTGCAGCTGGCAATTTTGGGCCCATTCCACATTGTTACCACTAATAAAACAGATTTCTTGGGGTCCCCAACATGTGGGCCCTTAGAATCGTCCTAACTTCTTCCCTTGAATGGCACCCCTGTTATGAATTTTGACATACTTGATTTTGCACCACTTATATATTTATCTGACATGTAAATTACAGCAAAAATCCAGCTATCAATCTTTTTTTATATGTCCTAAGGGTGTAAAAACTTTTTCCTCTCTATTACATTATGATGCTTTATATGACAGAGAAGAAACCGTAACTAGTAAACATCCTGTAATTATGACTTTGAGGATTTGCTAGGTGTGACGATCGTGGTAAAATTAATTACCTCAGCAAAATTTCCATTTTAAATATAATATATATCCAGCTGAAAAACCTACATAAAGCATCATAAGGACCATCAAATAAAGAATGTCTTTATTTTTTTCCTCTCTCTCTCTCTCTCTCTCTCTCTCTCTCTCTCTCTCTCTCTCTCTCTCTCTCTCTCTCTCTCTCTCTCTCTCTCTCTGTGTATTTGTTTTGAAGCATTCCTCTGCCTTGGCAGAAGACAAAGAAAGGGATTAAATTTTGGTTCGGAGGAGGAGCACAAACTTTGAGGTGTTAATTATGGGTGTGTGGCCAACTCTGAAAGAAAAATTTGTCCTGGGGAGGAGCAACAGATTATAGTAGGACATAGGGTGGGGGACAGAGAGAGCACACAATTATTTCATCAACAGGTTTTAATGACACCCTTGTTCCCTTTTTGGGGGGGCTGCTCCCTCAAAGAGCACTCACCTCTCCACATAGCCATTTTTCACTGGGCAGACACACCTAGTTAATTTATCTCATCCCTATTCACGTCTGGTAGCCTGAAAGGAGAAAAAGCTTCCACTGGGTAAAAAAAAGGTTCTGATTAATGTATTAGCTCTTTTGTTTTTTAGGCGTGAAACTATGTATTTTCTGGGGAAATAATTAACTGGGAGCTCTACTTTAGGTAGAACATGAAGTTTTGTGTGCGCGTGTGTGCGTGTGTGTGTAGGGGGTGTTTAATATCTGTTCAATAGATCAGGGTTTTTGAGGTCTGGGTGTATGTATGTGTGTTTTTGTGTGTGTGTGTGTGTGTGTGGTGTCTGAGGAAGTCTGTAGAGATATGAGTGCATTATGAGGTAGTGTCGGCGTTTAGACTAACTGAAATACGAGAGCAGCTGTAGAATAAAAAAAGGGCTTGTGTATGTGTGTGTGTGTGTGTGTGTGTGTGTGTGTGTGTGTGTATTAAAGACAAGTCTATTTTCTGCTATTGGCAATGCAACATTCCTCGATAGTATGGCTAATCTGCATCGTTGATTAAGAGTGTCAGGCTTGGGAGGTACTGTATGCTGCTGCCGTCTTCAGGAAGTGGTTCTCTTTTTTAGGTATTTCAGCTCTTATTTCAGGCTTATTTCCACCCTTTTTTTTATATACTCCATCATTTCTTATAGCTCTATAAAGGGCAAACCTGTCCATACACAGTACTTTCCTGCACGGCTGAAACTCATCTTCCAGTCTAACATATCCACTTTCTTTTCATTTCGCAGGAATGCGACCAGGTTCATATCGATGATGTGGCCTCAGATGACAACGGACAGGACTTGAGGTATGGTGGTTTCCCTCATAATGCCTGTATAGTCTGACTTGGAGGCTGCCGTGAAGTGTATTAAGATCGCCAATAAAATGAATGATATAGCTCATAAAAACAGCCCGCCCTTTTTTTCATGGTACATACCTTTACCATATTAGGACTTTGACCTACTGTATTAAACATACTTTACTTTATACTGAAAGCGATCCCTGTTTTCCATTGTTAATGTTTAAGATGTGCATTTTTATTAATCATGTGTTCTTTTAAAGCCTTTAGTCTTCTTTTTTTATCTAATATTTTTAATACATTGATTATTCAGTTTTGTATTAATCGTACGCATACTATCCAGTAGCTACAATTTAAAAAATGGTACTTTGTAAAATTTAGGTACTGAATGTAAAGCCAGTGATCCTGGAGGATATTTTAGATTTTCACTATTTGTAAGTTATTAAACTTGTTTTAAATATTTATTTCATTTTTTTTTGCCGTAACCCAGATCTCATGGTACTTAGCCCAAGTCTGTATGAATCATGTCGATTTTTTTTTTCCTTGCCTATGAAACATGAACATGTTTCCAACCATTTTCTTTAACCTCGACATTAAATCAAGCCACGCTGTTGGTCTAAAACCACAAAGTGAACTTCGAGAAGGAATCTTGAGTTGCACCGGTTCTGGCAAACCTTTTACACATCTATTTTTTTTTTTTTCTGTGGATGTGTCTATGTGTGCAGCACATACAACTTTGGAACAGATGGCTTCCAGAGTCCAGCAGGAGGTGGTGCTCTGTGTTTAGGCTCAGGGGTTCACGGTGGCGTTGATTGGATGAGAAAGCTGGCCTTCCGCTACCGGCGAGTAAAAGAGATCTACAACACTTTCAAAAATAATGTTGGAGGTGAGTAAACCTTAAACCAAGAATTAATAAGAGTTCAGAGCTGTCAGCAGCATTACAATGCATTATTTTTTTTTTTTGCATCACACTTTTTTAAATGCGATTTGATTGTTGTGGGTTTGGATTGGCAGGTTTGCTGGGAAGTCCTAAGCGAGAGGAATGGCTTCAGCTGAGGCGAGAAATGGAGGTTTTGACTGATCTGTGGCTGACGCAGGCTCTTAAAGCTTTAGCTCTTATCAACTCCAGGTGAAAAGCACGCTCAGTAAATGGATGAAGGCAGCATTTTCAGTCTTTTGCTCTTTTTTGTCCATATTGCAAAAAAAAGTGCAAAGATTAGGTTAAGATAGCACATGAATTCAATTTTTGGTTAAATTCTTCCTCTAATTTCTTAAATAGCTTACAGTTAGAAATAATTGCTAAACTAATGAACATTGTTCACTGCTTCCTCTCTCTAACAGACCAAACTGTGTGAATGTGATGGTTACAACCACTCAGCTGATCCCAGCTCTCTCCAAAGTGCTGCTGTATGGTCTAGGAGGCGCTTTTCCCATAGAAAACATTTACAGTGCTACCAAAACTGGTATGTCCCCCTTCCGCTACCCTAACAGGAAATCTGTTCGGATGAACGTTAACTCAGGCAAAAATGTGATCCCTTATTGTGTTTTCTTTAGGCAAAGAGAGCTGCTTTGAGCGGATAACTCAGAGGTTCGGGAGGCGAGCTGTGTACGTGGTAATCGGAGACGGAGTGGAAGAGGAAACTGTGGCAAAAAAGGTAAAAATAAAATTCAGCCTTATTTTATTACAATTTCATCAGCGATCGTTCTTGTTTCTACATCTGAGATATTCAAACCTTCTGGATAATTAATGCTGTTTTTGGACAGATCTGGAATCCGTTTGTATTATTAAAAATAACCTGAAAATGTCCCACCTGTTTTGTGAAAACTTAACCACTAACTTGTTACAAAAACAATCACCTTAATTAAACATCTGGCAACATATTTCTACTTGTATTTAGATTAATTAGCTTTTATTTCCTTATTTGCATAATTCTTCCAATTCTTAATGGATTCGCTGAATGAATAAATGTAATCAGAAAAAAAAAAACAAGTAATGAATTTGATTTTCTTAAAAAATCCAAACTTCTTGATAGCTATTCGGTTGTCATTTATTTACGTTGTTGTAGAGGGAGACATTGTCCTGTTGTATGGGCACTAACATCTTTTATTTCTTCCAGAAAAACATGCCATTCTGGAGAGTAACATGCCGAGCAGACCTGGAGGCACTGAGTCATGCACTAGAGTTGGACTACCTCTAGAGAGCGAAATCTCAAACAGCTTCTCTTATTCGAACCGGTCAAGAGTAATCACGTGCCCAAGCCAAGAACTGCAAACATACAGAGAACGTTTTACCTAATCAGTTTAGAAAACCTGTCGTTTCCCCCTGTTTCTTTCATCTGTGACAGCAGTTTTATATAATGGCACATCACACTGGAGCCAATAATTCATTTTAGTGCTTTAAAAGACTAAACCATTTGTGCTCACTGATATAACACAGCATGACGTCAGGACTTTGAGTGATGTGAAAATAAAACAGATTTCCAATTTTTAAAAATGTGCTAGTATTTATGTTTTCTATGAATTCACAAGCAGCTGTTGCTGTCTGTTGTAGAATTTTTCACTCACAGATTTAAGCATTACAACTTTTCTGAGGAAGACAAATCCACTGAATTTCCTTCTGGTAATAATGTCAGCCATTTTTTTACAAATTTTTACAAATTCAATTTGTAAAAAAACCCTGAAAAAAGCACAATCGAGGAATTTATCTGTATGACTGAAAATCAGTTGGAAAAATATGTAGATATAACAATTTTAATTTGTACGTTTTCCTGAAAAAAAAATTTCTATCATAAATGCAATAACTTGTTGATTATATTTCTGATTCACATACTGATCCAATCTTTTAGCTAAAAAAAAAAATTATTAAATGTTTATTCAAAAACCTCTGATATTCCGCTCTATGTATTTCTCTCTCAACAATATTCTAGACTATTTAATGACATTTTTTTTTTAAACAACCAAAGCAAGATGATGGTAGAACTAATCCCAAAAGTAGTCAAAATTTAATGCTGAATCTATTAAGAAAGGTGACAATCAACTACGTAACTTATAAATATTTTTGTGAGGTGATTTCTTAAGCACTAGAAAAGATCTCCTTAATTTCTTTTTACTATGTGCCTGGATAACGGTGATCTGTAATATGTGTTACTGGATGTACATTTGATTTAATGTTTCTTTCTGTTACATTTCCTGAAATTTCTATGTTTGTTACATTTCTGTATGGAATCTGTATGATTGTCTTTTAGACTGCATGTGCTTTTTACACTGCCTGTCCTTCTAGCTATTATTTGTATATATGGTTTTATTGCTGATTTGTTTTCGGGTCAATATGATAAGAACAATAAAAAAATAATAATAATTGCATTGACTTGATGGACTGGTTTGTTATTTATTTTATCAATAATTGTGTAGATTTATAATAGATTTTTTATTATAGGGCTTTAACAATAGACGTTATCACAAGTCAGCTTTAAAAGGTTCTAATTTAAAATGTCATTAGTTATGCAGTTACAGAAAAGGAAATCGATGTCATATATCATAAATAAAAATGTTGTCATAAATGTTGGAAAAATGTGGTAACCGTTATTAGAATTTTCAGAAAAGAGTAATTATTGGGACATTTTAGACAAGCATAAAATACTGCAAAAGAAAAGAGGACACCCTGAAGTACCAATAGGAAGCCATGAGAACGTTCTTCAAGGCAGTTGTGGATGCTGCGCATGTTGTGCTATCAGAAGTTTTAAAAGTAAAAAAAAAAATAAATAAATAATGGAATGGAATATCACATGAAATAGATTTGCTATCTTAATAGAAATAGGTGGATGGGGGGATCTCAAGGATGGGAAACAAACCTATAAAAGTGTATTTTTTAATAAACTGTGTAGGGACATTTATTATATGTAAGAAACAGTATCTAGTTTTGTGCATACTGTATGTGAAATCCCAAAGCAACACATAATAACAGACATTATAAAAAATACAAACCTGTCTATTTTTATGTACACTTTATCTTTGTGTTAAAGTGCTGGTGTCATGGAAAAAAATATAACTTAGTATAGGAATAAATAGAATAAATTCTCGAAATGAGCTTGTGTTTTTGCAGCAACCTATTTGTCGTACTCTGTTTTGTTCGGCTGTCTAGTATTTTAACGGTCGATGGCGCCCTCTAGTGAGTGGATAAATTCTTACATTGTAAATGGCCATGAAAATTAAACTATTGGATTAATCTTTAAACTAAAACTTAAACTTTTGTACTACCGACAAAATGTGAGCAAAACTATTTTGCCGGTACACTAAAAAGATAAATAAATACGGCATTGAACGTTTTCATGTTTAATCCACTCACAGAGGTGTTTGCTTATAGGTCTGTTAGGGTTTGGATTAATCTCCAATTAGTTTAAGTTGCCAATAAAACTAGCTGAAATATAAAGGCAATCATTTTGATCATTTGTATTATTATATCATATTGTATTATATTATCTCGTTTGTATTCTGGTGTCTCACAATGTTTCTTCTAGTATGATGTAGCAAGGCAGGATCCATCCATCCATTTTCTATACCCACTTATTCAGGTTTCACAAGGATCTGCTGGAGTCTATCCCAGCTGTCTCTGAAAGGGCAAAGGGCAGGAGGGGGAACACCCTGGACAGATCACACACACTCACTCCTAATACCAATTAACCTAATATCAATGTTTTTGGATGCAGGCTCCAGGAAAACATGCAAACTCCACACAGAAAGGCCCCTGCCCAGGAATCAAACCCGGGCCTTCTTGCTGTGAGGCAACCTTGCTAACCACTATGGGAAGATCGTTTCACTTTTTTTTTTTAAATTTTTTTCTGAGAACATAAATAAAGTTATTTATTAAGAATAAATAGATTTTTCATGCAGTTTAATTGAGTTCAATTATGCAGAAGCTAAGCTTCAGTTATTATCAAGATCTAACATCATTAAAAAAAATTGACTATGACTTTATATGATTTTATATATGACTTTTTGATTATATGACTTTATATATGATTTTAACTGTGCCATACATGTAGATATCATAAAGGCTGGCTTGACTATTTTATGAAGTGATAATTCCCTAAAACTTGGGAAACTTGAGATGCTTTGGAAACAACCCTTTATAACCTTTGGCCTAAGGCGTATGTGAAATCTGTCCAACTGAAAAAGCATTACGCCAGGTGGGGAGGGGGTAACATCATTGCATACCGTGTTTATATATAAAGGCTAAAATTTATTTTTCTTTCAGAGTGCATGTGTGTATAGATGAAATCTAAGAGAAAATATGTTCTAAACAAAAGCTTAAGTGGCTTTAATTCTAATTCCTTTGCTTTGCCCCTGCCTGGTTATGTTGGAGTCCCCAAAGTCAGGCCCCGTTGTTGCCAAGGTACAGCATAGGCCAAAACAAATATATACAGTATATATGCTTTCTGATTGGACAGATTTCAGACGTGCTTCAGGCCAAAGATTTTAAAAGGTCATTCGCAAAGAGCCTCAATGCAGCTTAACATAATATGACTAAGTGAGTATTTTAAAACACTCTTTATAACTGTGGTGAGCAGAAAAGCATCTCAGCATGCACAAAATATTAAATGAGGTGGATAAGCTCCAGGAGAAGTCTATATCAAGTTTCACTGCTGTCAGCTATGAATGAGAGTATGAGGCTTTTATAGATACTCAGTCAAAGAAATATAAGGTTTTCAGGTGTACCTACAACACATTAGTGTGAATGATGTTAATGATATAGTAATAAAGTAAAGTAGTAAACCTAAACTCATAAAAAAAATACAGAACAACTTAAAATATTGTATTTACTTACTGTAATACAACATTTAATTTTCAAGGGCTTTAGTGGTTGTAACACAGAAGCGGTTGCTCTGGTATCCAGACTTTTTAACGTGTAGAACATACTTATTTAAAAAGTCAGGCTGAAATAATACAAGGGGCTAAAAGTCAAAACATGTCAAATCAACACTTTACATCAACATCTTACATCATAGTTTTAATACACACTTTATTCATTAGCAGTAATGTGTTGTTTTCATGCTAAGTGGATTTTAATGACTTTTTTCTAGAAATAATAAACAACCTACCAAAAACACAAACACAGGCTTTAATATTGCTGACTTAACAGCTCTTTACTGTGCAGTTTTTAGCATAACAAGATTATGACCACAAACTCCAGTAAATTGTAGACTTTAGCCGGGGTTTTGAGAAGTCATCTGAAGCATGAGAAACACAGATACAAGCCACAAGAGAAGTTTAAGGGAGCACGGCCTTGGGCACCCAGCGCTGACACTGCACATCAGCCATGAACACATAATCAAGATGTAATAGTGAGGAGTTCACTCCCTCCAATGCCCTTGCTGAACTTAAAGCGTGCAAGTGGAATGTTCATAATGTCTTTGTTTGACATACACTGACACACATATTGTCCATCGTTGGGAATGTTTTTTAATTCCCCCAGTGTTTATATATTTAACTTTAAACACCTTCTGTCCCTCTGTTAGAGTACATCAGATAGCCAACCGCTTGTGGACACCTTGTAACTGTGTCTTACCCAAATTTTCCGCACAACCGGAAGCCCAAAATGTTCTAGTCTGTATTTGCTATAGCAGTAAGATTTCCCTTAATTGAAACTCAAAGGCACAGGCATTATAGCAAATGACAGTTTCCTTGTGCACAAAGCATGTGGACTCCATGGAATATAATATATTATTTTCTAAGTAACATCACTAGGTTATGTATGTTACCTTGGTTCCCGGAGGAAATGGGACACTGCATTAAATTGCTTTTCCCAAAGCATGTGCGTAATCTGACTTATCAGAGAGCATTTTATATGAGCATGGATGACATCATATAAAAACCAGCGTGCCCCCGTAAGCTCGCAGTTAGCGCAGAAACACTGTGGGTATGGCACATGATGCAGCATCTCGTTCCCCTTTGGAATGTCCCCCTTCAGAAACTTAAGCTACATTAAAATGCATTGGAAGTGAGATACCCACTTTGTTATAGCACCTGTCTTAGTGTTATGTGTGGGGACTGTGTGATGCAAGTACCTTGGGGAATGGAGTTGAAGCCACATCCTGGTTGCGCCCTCTTAGCATCACCTTGGATCTGGGGGGGGGGGGGGGGGGGGGGTGGGGGGGGGGGGGAGGGCTGCTGGGGGGGGGGGGGACGTTGGGACGCTAAAATGACGCTGATCTTTTCACCTTTTAGAACCTCTTAACTACAGATTGGCATAACTCCACATCCAGGAGGTAGGCCTTTCTTTTTTTATGCCAGAGGGGCTCAACTGCAGATGCTTCTCAGTGGCCACCATAGCTGCCATAGACCGACCGATGGCTTTGGCCATTACTTTGGTTGCCCTAAGGCTATAGGTCCAGATCTGCTGCCTCTTTTTTCTTTTTCTTGTCCAGGTCCCTGAGCAGGTCTGCTTGATAGGCTTGAAGCATGTCCATAGTATGCTTCCACTACCACTGCCAAGACATACACTTTCCCCCCCACCAAGGTGGATTTCGTTTTTAGTGCCTTGGAGGGAAGCTTGGGGCCCCCAAGGATGATGCTGCAGTCGGGGAAGGATAGCTCGCTAGTGTCTGCCTAACCTGAGGCATTGCCTGGTAGCCCTACTCCTTGGCTATGTTGGAGTATGACAAAACAGTACCTCTTAATAGTCGTGCAGAAGTACGGTTTGTTCCAAAAAAAAATGGGAGACCCCTGGGTGGAGGTTGCAATCTCGATTTGAGGAACAACTTGTCCAATATACTTTGTAGACTAGTGTTCCTCTTCTCCGCTGTCTATATTAAGCTTGGTGGCAGCTCTAGTTATTACACCCATTAGCTTTTTGTATGCTTTAGACCATAGTTAATAAAAATAATAACAATAAGAAGAAGAAGAAATTGTGGAAGAAGAAAAACAAGAAGAATTGTCATACAGTTGGTTGACTTAATTGTCTCTAAGGTATAATTCTACCTAGTAACTTAGAACTGCTTGTAATGTTATGTAATATAATATTGTGTTATCACATTACATAACATTATTGTGTTTTATTTAAAAGAAAACACCTGTCTTATCTAACCAATGAGATTTAAGGTTCATGAATACACACCTCCTATCAGTGTTTTTTGTTTGACTTTTATGTGATCAAAGGAGGATATGTGTACCGTGGACAAAGCAGAGGTACACATATCTGTATAAATGGTTATAAAAATAGTTATAAATGTGGCTTATCACACATACAAGCTCTTAATTAAAAAACAAAAAATTGGTGTATACAGAAAAAGAAGAAATACAGAGAGGGTAGAAAATGTTGGGGTTGTGGGGTTCATTTGTTTGTCAGAGGTCATAAAGTGCATGTTTATGCCCTGTGATTACTCACTGTGGTTATGTAGGAGTGCAGGAGTTCAGAGCTCATAACACATAAAGTCCCTTTTAAACCTGACTTTTGATCCTTAGCCAAACCCTATATTTCCTAATTCTGGCCTCTTGTATCACAAAGAACTGGTCCTTAAACGCTCATATACACACATACAGTATAAACACACAAGCACTCATCTGCTCTTCCTGGTTAAGAGATAAATTCTGGTCCTAAAAAAGTACAAATTACCATCCCCATCAACAGTAAAAAGCATTTCTACATTATAGTAACACTTAGATTGATTGTTTTTTTGTTAATAGTTGCTTTAAGGTAAATGTGCAAAAAACACAAACACATGCCATTTTCATCTGAGTGTTTTCATTCAGAAGCCCATGACTGTAGCAACCTGTTGTGTTCGAATGTTCCAGCACACTGACCTCCTCACCATATCAATACAACCTTGGCACAGGATGGCATCACAACCAGACAGATGTTGTAATGTTGGCTTTTATATGGCAATGTGACTATTGGGCTTCAATTTGCAAACAACCTGCAATGGAAGCTATCCAACAGTGTACAGACTTTGCCAGTCATTTATTTGTTAATAGGACATTTTGGCCAACTTTGAAGATCACAGAGATTTTTGTTCTTTACTTGTTTGGACCTGCTTGCGGAAGCACTTGTTTTGCTCCACTGTCTGTGTTTTCTTCACCAATAAGGCCTGACATTGCACAAGCATTTGACGTGTGTGTTTACGAGCAGATTGTGCAATCAAATATTCTTTAGCCCAGTCAAAAAATAACTGCATTTGAATAACATATACTAGTTCTATATATCTTTAAAAATCTTCTTTAATCAGCCAGCTGCTGTCAAATGCTAGGAATATCTGGGAACTTATTTTATTAACAGGCATGTTGCTTCTTATTATTATGCCGTAAGCAAATTCACTGATTAGATTCGGCACAGTTTCCAAGAGGAAGTAATTATATAAGAGATAAGATCAGCAAGAGTTTAGAAATCCCAACACATAACTTGTGTAGTATTAACCTAAGAGGCATGTTTTTTTCTAAGGAAAGATAAAAACATGCCTCGTAGGTTAACCTGTTGAAAGGTATCTGTTTAAAGCAATTGGCTTTTAATGGATTATCAATTATACCAATAAATAAATAATCGTTGTAGGATTTAATATTTAAAATACTCCGCTACACTATAAAATGTATTAAACTCTGCTATTTTTAAATGAATTATAATGCATTCATCACTTTTATTGTGATGGAAAGATTTACATTAAACATTATGTACCATTCACATTTAACAACAACTGCAGATTTTAAAGAAATTACACACATACAGTATTTAAAGAACACTCTATGGCATTAACCAGAGTTAGGACTAGTATGATGCAATGTATCGTGTGCATGCTCTTACAAGAAAATGCACAATAAATCAAGGCACGTGGTAGCTCAGTGGTTAAGCTGTTGGACAGCTGATTGGAAGATTGTGGATTTAATTACTAGCACATCAATCTTCCACTGCTGAGCCCCTGCGCGAGGCCCTTAACCCCATAACTGCTCAGTTGTATAAAAAAATAAGATAAATGTTAGTTGCTCTATATAAGGGAATCTGTAATGTAAATGTCAATAAACATTATGTAAACAAGCAATAGAATCCCAGAAAACAGTTAATATTACATCAATTAATAAGTGTGTAAATGGTTGTCATGATAGAAACAACATGGCTTTTTTATCATTGTTGTAATTCCATTTTAAATAAAACTTTACTGAAATAAAAAAAAATTATAGCAATTTTAAAATGCTGTTAGCATATGGTTGCCCTGTGACCTTTTATATATATTGATGCTAATGGACATGACATAATCACACATACTCGTTCTAGAGCAACTAAAGTGGATGTTCTTTCCAAACATTTTGTAAGCATAAAGGATATGATTTCCTGCTTTTTAAAAGGTAATCGAGTCTGGTAAAATGTGCTGCTAATTTTCTCTGCACCTGTCATATGTTGTCATGTTGAATATAACTATAGCGAGACTGCCTTGATTGCTTGCTGCTCAACAAATAGATAGTGCCATCAAAACTTTAATGCGTTATTTTAAGATTCATATTCATTAAAAGCCACTGACATTTAATGTAGTTCTATAGACCTAACTTAACCTACTGAAATAACATGGGTTAACATGAATTTTAATATTTCAAACAAATTGGTCAATTTGAGTCAAAAAAAGGAATATAATGAATCAGATGAACCACGTGAATTTTGAGATTAGTTAATTAGTTCATGGGAAATTGCTAAATATGAACAAAAATAAATCAGGTAAAAGAGATGTGCTGAAGTAAAATAATATCAAATCCATTTGCTGAACTCAAATAAACTGACTAAAACAAATCTTTTGAACTAAATTAAATCAGGCAAAGATATATTTGTGATTTAAAAGACTTAATAAACACAGAATACATAGATATTGTAGCATTTATGTTAGTATTAATTATTGCTCATTACAAGGACCTCATTGACTTTATTTGTCTTTAGCAAAAAAAAAAAATCATGATTAGAACATCGTGTTAAGGCCATCTAATCTCTTGACTAGAGGTCTAGCATAACATGTTCAGGATGTTTATTTACACTGCAAGAGCATTATATGATAAGGTTTTGATGTTTGTTAAGAAGGTATCCTTAAAATGCGTTTTTGTTCTTAATAGTCATACTGCATTGTAAGGAATGCACTCTCTATAAGAGAGCTTTGCCAAAGACATTCGTATGCAGTGATGCAGAATAAGGAGGACTGGCCTTATTAAACTATTGTATGTGAGTACATTTTATTTTGACGTGGTACATTGACGTGGTACATTGGTATATACGTTGATACAGTAACCTCTGATACAGTACATCTTTGCTTTGGAACGAAAAGTGGAGGCGAAGAAAAGTCAAGCCATTATTGATTGCACCTGTTGAACTATTGGCTTAGTTCATTTATATCTCTTGGCATGTAGGAAAGTTTAGGTTTATGAGTTCATCCACATTTGTCTTAAAGGTTGTCAAACTAATATAAATAATATATTTTTTACAACTAAGCTTATTACAAAAGCAAAGTCAGTTTTATGCTTAGTTTGTGTACGGGATGCAAGCACTAATCACAGACTGCTGGTTTTTCACCTAGAGGAACTCATTTACCCTTCACTGCAGTTGTATTTCAGGGAGTAGCCCGAATAAGGGTTAGTAAGTGCATTGAGGATTTTAAACTTTTTCTCTGAGTCATCTTTAAATCACAACCAAAGCACTGTAAATGAGAGAGCAGATGTGTATATATTGTACCCCACACAGTTAATTACACAAAAACATAATGCATTACTAAAGGTTTTTATCGATTTTAGCAACTGCCTATTAGTGAACAACTGAGCAAAGTAAAAAACACAATATTGGCCTGCTTTTACTTCAGAAGCAGACCTTGGAAACATCTCCCCATCCAAAGACTGATTGGAAGCCCCACCCAGAATTAGTACAAATCAGCAAAGGTACTTACAATTAAAGAGAGTGTACAAATAAGAAGGAGGGAGTACTTTGTGAAACTGATCAATGATAAAAATGAGGCAAAAAGGGCGAGGAGGTGAAAAGCAGGAAGTACAAAAAATTATTAAGGATGAAGTCAGGAAGGAGGTCAGACAGAAAAATCTTTGGACAATGATGTTGTAAAGGACACTATGGATGGGTGAAGGATTGCTTTGGAGAGAAGAGAAATGAAAGTCACTTGTAGCAGGACAGAATACATGTGGTTGAATGAAAGTGAGAAAATTTTATGAGTTAGAATAAAGGATAGAGAGGATACATTTGTTTAAGTGCCTGGGATAAACAGTCCAGAGCAACAATGAGTGTAAAAAAATGTGAAGAAGTGAGTGGGTGAAATGGGTGAAGAAAAACAAAAATGATTGGAAAAGGTGTAGAATGCATTGTTGAGGCCAGCTATCGTTTAGAGACAGTGACACTGTGGAAAAGACAGAAGGCAGAGTTGGATTTAGCAGAGCAGAAGATGTTAAGGTTCTCTTGGCCAGAGATGCCAAGTTGAGATGTGCATTAGCAGAGGAAGGATAGTAAAAATATTGGTAGGAGGATGTTGGAAATGAGGCTGCCAGGCAGTGGTGGTTCACATGGTTAAGCTGCTGCTTTGTTGTTTGGAAGACCAGAAAGAACTGGGTTCAAGCCCTGCTACATCCAGTCTGCCTTTGCTGGGTCTTTAAACAAGACCTTTTAACCCATTAACCATTCCTGCTCCATGGGTGCTGTATCACCGCAACTGAAATCGTCTCTAAGTTTTCGTACATAACAACCAACAACATAACAGGTGTCTGCCAAAAGGGGTCTTAGAGATGCCGGGGCTACCATGACACCAAACGCTGCTCTGTGTGATAAAGCACAATCAGGATGAAGAATCATATATTTCCAAGTTTAGATTGTAGGAAGCTCTGTGCAAGCTCCTGCCTGTACAAAAGTACTGCACCCAGCATTGCCAGAATCCGTGGTGGAGCTTTGTGCACTCACTTCAGGCACGAAACCAGGCTACCTCCCTTGACTGTTACCGGGAACTTCGCCTATTGGCCTCCACATCTGGTTTGATCTGGAGAGTTTCTATGGAAAGGCTTGTGCTGTAGGTTCTATGCGACAGCAGGGAGCCTAAATAGCCGTACCTTTACATCAATAGCCGAGGTCAGCTCCTTATTTGGAGCAGGTTGCCCCTCAAGAAAACCCATTTGGCCTCCAGCCATCACCAAAGGTTTTCATCGATTTTAGCAACTGCCGATCGGTGAACAACTGAGCAAAGGGTCTTTCCTAATCTCATCTTATTATCTGTATGAAATCTGTATGACCTGTCCACACAATTAATCAATCAGATTAGAAATTTCCACTATGACTAAGACCAAAGAGTTGTGCAATGATGTCAGAGATAAGATTGTAGACCCACACAAGAATGGAATGTGCTTCCTCGGCCTGGGGCTCCATGCAAGATCTCACCTTGTGGAATTTCAATGATCATTAGGGCGGTTAGGAATCAAGCCAGTACTACATGGGGGAATCTTGTTAATGATCATAGAGCAACATAATCACCAAGAAAACAATTGGTGACACACTACAGTGTAGGGAGCCTTATGTTTGAGCTGCCAAACGTCAGCCTCAAAACCTAAATAAATTTGAGAGGATCTGCAAAAAGGAGTGGAACAAAATCCCTCCTGAGAAGTACGCAAACCTGGTGGCCAACTACAATAAACGTCTGTGAAAAAAGAGAGATTTGCCACCAAATTTTGTTTGGTAAAGGGGTCAAATACTTTTTACTCATTAAAAACAAATCAATTTATAACTTTTTTAAATGCATTTTTTTTTTCATTCACAGTTATATAGATCATAACATTATAAATTTACATTGTGTTTGTATGGAGTTATTTATGTTATTTAACATGAATTGATGCATAAAATAAATTCACTGCTTTATTTCGTTTTTCTTTAAATGTTCTTGCTTTGTGTATTTAAAGTTGTTGTTAACTCTTTTAATAATTTTTATTGACCTGCATTCAAATATCTTTAAAATCAATTAATTAACCTGAAAATCTAATAAGTAACGAGATAAGGTGTTATAAGCAACAACAAACATGTTTGTGAGGCAGTCCATTATAGTTGTACACTTAAGTAACAGTTTATACAGGGTTGTTACAGTTATATAGAATAATTAAATGTTTGCATGGATTTCTTTTTGATAGGAATTTGCTGTTTGGATGTTCTTTAAAGTATAGTGCCTTTCAAATTAAAAACACCTTTTAAATATAGATTTGGTTCTATAATAATGTTAAATAAATTAAAAATAATTATGTCACACCTGTTAGTGGCTATTTCTAAAACTACAACACTTTATTAAAGAAATTCTGTGTTAGGTTAATAGGGTTGTGTGTATGTTTGATACACACATATAGATGATGCATGTCAGTTTGACAGCAAACTCAGTGACCCTGTGTCAATCAGCGACAACAAGCGTGAGTCATCAAACGTGGTTCAATGCTCTGGTGCATGCACTCACTCACTCTTTTCCAGGTTGAAGCCCTCAGAATCTTCCCCTTACACCTGAACCCTCAGAGAGGGCAAGACACAATGGACAAAGTTTTCTTTCAATATTTAAAGCAAAAAAGAAGTCTCTAACAATCAGAGCACTATTGGTAAGCAGTCCTCTATTTCACTAGAATAACATGCATTTGAAGTGAATCAAGAACTTTCATCAAAGTTGTCCTAAAACCAAAACTATACCTGTCCTTTGTAAATTTAATTAACTTTTTTAATCCACTTAAAATATAGCTTGTAAAAATGTTCAAGCTGCCAAACAAACTCACAACCTTAAATGTTGTTTATATTCATCATTTATTAAGAAGTAAAGCCAAGAGTTTCTTCATTGTTTGTTGCAACATCCAGGGACGCCGGTAGCAATAACTATAAAAGCGGTTACTATAAAAGAATTTAAGGTTGGGCCACACACATTCCACACTGTTACTACTAACAAAACAGATCTCAGGGCCTTTAGAATTATCCTAACGTTTTTTCCTTAGGGGCATCCTGGTAACATCCGGTTTTCCTGATGGGAGATAAAAAAAAAAAAAAAACAACAGTAAGTTTATATTGATTCTATTCCGACAGAACACTATATTGTTGTGTCTGGGTGAAATGTAATGGCAATAATACCCTAGCTGTCAATAGCCGCTCTCTTTCTATATATAGGTGAAGTAAATAACAAATCTTTTTTTGTTTTTTTGGAATATAACCCAAATTCCCCAAAAGTTGGGATGTTGTAAAAAAAAATCATCTGTTACAATTTAACTGAATTGTTTATTACATTTTCACAGCATCCCAAGTAATATTAACATTTAATAGTACTCACCTCCATCAGACAGAATAAAAAAATAAAATTGCTAGAGTTCACAAGAATTTATCTGGAAACATCTGAACAATTTAGTTTTTTTATGCGAAACAGTACACACATAATTTAATTGATATAACATCTTAAAAGCAGTGTTTAGCACCATACAAGAAGCTAGCCCAAAATTCTTAATAAATTAAAAATGTATAAAATATTTTTGGACAGTTATGAGATACTTAATACTTTTCAAACACTGGTATTTCTGTTATTGCTGTAATTAATAGCTGGTGGTTTAGCCATTAATGTACTTAATCATTGTCTGCTTTCTTTATACAATTTCTCATTATATATTTGGAGCTTTTTTAATCTTACTACATTTTTACTCTTACTTTTACATTTTTAATTTTTACTTTTATATCTTGTCATTATGAATAAAACTAAAAACCTAAACTAATGAAAATATGTAAAAACAATTGCCCATGTCAGTAAAAGCACTTTTCTTTTAAATGCCTACAGTTAAAATGTTATAACTCATTATTTTATTTGTTTTTTTGTGTGTATTATTTATTATAACATATTAATAAATAATGTTATTGTGTTAATTATTTCCATTTCTATTTTTGGAAGGCACTCTTACTCAGAGCGTCTTACATTTATTTTATTTACCCAACTGAACACTTAAAGGTTTAGAAGCCTTTGTTTACGGCAAAAAATCATTCTACTCACTCACGCACACACACACACGCACATCTTTTGTAGGGGTCAACGGCTTAATAAGGGCCACAATCCTCGAACCCCATTATTGCACCATGGGATGGGTCAATAATCGGGTCAATAGCTTTCTTTTTCAGTAATTAAGATGGAAGTTAAATTAAAGGCTATATTTACATGGTATAAAATATATCTGCTACAAATAAATTATATATTTTTTATGTTAACAACACCGGAGCTCAGATCATTAACAATCAAAACTGATAAAAATATGTGCGCCAAATGGCCCGAGACCCTTTTTTTCTGTTTCGTCAAAATGACACAACAGGCATTTTTTAATATAAACTTGTTTGGGAGATTTTATTTTATTACATAAACTTTTATTTTATATACCAGCTTATCAGAACATTTGTATACACGACCCGTTAACACAAAGACAGACAGGCGCGAAATAAAAACTTTCAGTACAGGTCAAGGTCTTTATTATAAGAATAAAAATTCGCCAAATCCGTTATTTGACATTTGGGGTACGGGGGTCGAATGATTATTTATTTATTTATTTTTTTATTATTTATTTGGGGGAAAAAAAAATTATATTTTCTCATTTGGTATGCACTAATTGGGAAGAATGGCCATTTAAGCTCTGGATTTAAATGCCCAAATGCACACATACAGTACGTAGACCGGTGATTTCCCAGCGAGTAGCATAAAAGAGTAGACTAGGACAAATATTTGTCCAAACTTGATGAAGCGTGGTCGTGTATTTACACAGCAGAGAGATACGATTGCGCTAATCGCCGGAGCCAAAAGCGCATCAAGCGAACCGCGTCACCTTCTGTGTGTTTATTTCTAAAACAGAGGACAAGGGCACTTCCTCGGTCTATGAGGGGTCATTCGGTGCCCGCAACGTGAATGTATAAATATATAGTGGGCTCGTACTCTCTCCCTCTCTCTCTTTTTTTTTTTTTTTTTTTTTTTTTTTTTTTTTTTTTTTGCAAGCCTGGTTTCTGATTGGTCCGGTGACTAACAGTGACAAACACCACTAGTATATATATTGTAACACCAGTTAGGCATTTAAGACAACAAAAAGCAGTTCAAGAATAACTTGACACACGAACTAAAAGCGAGACTGAAGAGACTCGGGCTATAGGATGAGAGCTCAGATTCAGAAAGCTCCAGCACAGATCCTCGAGGTGCTGAAAAAGAAGTCAGTCGGGTTGCAACAATGCAAGCCAACATCTTCGATATGTGTGCTGGACGCGAAAGATGCTGCGCCTTGTCCTGGACACACTTTCCAGTCCATCCCAGGTCCAACAAACTGGCCATTGCTGGGGAACCTGATTGACATCCTACGTAGAGGAGGCTTAGAAAAACAACACCAGACAGTGGTACCTATTGTTATTGTTATTATTATTAATAATAATATCTTTATTTGGTTACATTTAAAATTGATGGGATATTATACAGAAATGTATTAGGATACTTGATCAGAATATTATTTCAAGCAAAAACGCTGACACATTCATTGTAATAATTTTTTTTTTTGTCTTTATTTTCTTCTTATTTTAGATGGATTACCATAAGAAATTTGGCAAAATCTTTCGGATGAAAATGGGCTCGTTTGAGTCAGTGAACATTGGGGCACCTTGCTTGCTGGAAGCGCTCTACAGGAAGGAAGGAAACTATCCCCGGAGACTGGAAATTAAACCATGGAAGGCGTACAGAGATCTACGGGACGAAGCTTACGGACTTCTGATCTTGTAACTAATTTTCCTAAGCATCCTAATATTTTTTACCCTTAAAATTAATTGATGTGTTTTGCTTTATTCATTTCTGTCTCTATTAACAGAGAAGGAAAAGATTGGCAGAGAGTCAGAAGCGCATTTCAGCAAAAATTCATGAAACCAACCGAGGTTGTGAAACTTGATGGGAAAATTAATGAGGTTTGTATGTGTTAAGAAAAAACAAATATGTCACATATTTATCAATTTCAATTCTTATTTATTAAGAATTCATACTAATTGTTTTCCTCTAATTTTTTAAAGGTTTTAGCCGATTTTCTTAACCGGATTGAAAAGGTTCATGTGAACGGGAAAATCGATGACTTATATTTCGAATTAAATAAATGGTCATTTGAAAGTAAGTCCTGATTTCATATTTAGTAAAACAGTAACTCTTCCCCTAATTTACTTTTATCCAATGCATGCTTGTGTATATTATTAATATTGCATTATTACCAATATTTAATCAGTTGTACTTATATATGATCATATTATCAATGACATTAATGATATTTTCCCTGTTACAGCTATTTGTTATGTGCTCTACGACAAACGATTTGAGATTTTGCAAGAAAATGCTAACAAGGAGGCAACTGACTTTATCACGGCGATAAAAACGGTATGTCGGTTATCTCATTAACACAATGAAGTTTATCTGTACATTTCAGCAACTCAAACACTGGGATAACCTTTTCTCAACCTCTGTTTGTTCAATGTGTAGTTTGCCAGTTTTTTACTCAGTTCACTGAGGTTACATTACAGAACTGGATGTTACGTCACATGTATTTATGTCAACATGAGTCAAGCAGAAATTAATAATGCTTGCTCTTCCAATTAGATTTTTTTTCATCAGACCAACACAAAATAGTCATAACGTCCAGAATTGTAGCTTATTTATACCTGCATGTGTATCTATTTCAATTGTGCCATGTTTTCTGATTGACAGATGATGAACATGTTTGGCAAGATGATGGTGACTCCAGTAAGCCTCCACAAGAGTCTGAACACAAAGACATGGCAAAACCACACAGCAGCTTGGGACTGTATTTTTAATACAGGTAGAAATGAGTCTTTAATACAGCACGTTTTCTACCAGAGGATGAAAAATAAACTTGTTGATCCTGCCTTCCTCTGTTAGTGAGTTCTATTGACCAATGTTCACAAGTTGTTCTAGTTTCAGAGCTTAGGTGTGGGAGGGGACAGAGTTGTAGTAAACTGCATGACCTAAGTGCACATGGAATGCAGCCAAATATTTGTAGTAGTTGGAACAGGGAGGCAGAGCCAGGGAGAAGGTGGAGACACCAAGTTGTATACTGCTACTATTAGTACAAACATTAATAAACATTCACCAACCATGAAATAATGCATAGATTAAGCTTGAATCAAACATTAATTTTGATCAAATGAATTTATCAAATGACAAAAATTTGAAACAAAATAATTTTTTTTCCAGCTAAAATCTACATTGATAAGAAGTTGAAGAGACACTCAAGCGGAGAAACTGATGGCTTTCTGAGTGATATCTTTCATAACTGTCCCTTAACCAAGAAGGAGATGTATGCAGCTATAACTGAGCTTCAGATTGGAGGTGTTGAGACAGTGAGTATAAAACATTTTTAAAACCATGCAACCATTGTTTAGAGGATTATTGCACGATTTATACATTAAACTCGCGCAATAATCCTCTAAACAATATTTTTGTGTACATTTTATGTGTTAGCACTAAATAGTAACATTCCTGGCATAAATACCAAATAATTGTGCTTGATTTTCATCTTGACTCAACTGAAATTAAAGAACATCAAGAAACGGTTTATAATTAAAACACAAACTTTTCTTTGTTCTCTACGCAGACTGCCAACAGTATGTTATGGGCTATTTTCAACCTATCACGAAACCCCCATGTTCAAGACAAACTTTTAAAAGAGATCAGAGAAGTGGTGCTCCCTGGACAGGTTCCATGTGCTGAGCATATTAAGAACATGCCATATCTCAAAGCATGTCTAAAGGAGTCCATGAGGTAGGGCTTGTTCTTTATCATGTTTCTCATTATATATATCATATAAGAGGAAGAAACTTTATCTAGACCAGTTTTCAAATTATAGCCAGTGTGGAATAAATGTAGTTTGCATAAACATGGTTAGAAAATATAGGGTTAAAAAGTTTTTAGTGATTATATCAACTATAAAATGCAAAATGTTTATGTAAAATGGTTGTTTATGATATTTTGCTATATAGTTAAAAACAAAAATGTTCAAATAGCCTAATGTCTAAACATAACCAATTACATATTAGTAAATCTGAACTGACAGGGTCAAAAAGCCAGAAGGAAAATCCCTTGTTCTTAGATTTGGTCCTAAGGGTTTTTACTGGTTAAATCTAACATAATGCTAGACAGACAGAAATGTTCCTAAACATTAAGCGTGGATAATGCTTTCACATACTTCTAGGAATATAGCTGTTGTGTAAGGGATTAGATTCTAGGAATATAGCTGTTGTGTGAGGGATTAGATTCTAGGAATATAGCTCTTGTGTATGGGATTAGATTTAGTCATGCATATTATTTTATAACGTGGCTCACACATGTCAGCTTATATCACAAGCATTTTTTCTTCTTCATTTTTTAAATAAATAGACTTACCCCCTCCATTCCCTTTACAAGCCGGACTTTGGAGAGCGACACTGTACTTGGGGAATACAGTTTGCCTAAAGGGGTAAGATCTATACTCCTAAAATTATTACTGCATTTCTGCCACCTACAGACCAAATTCCATCATTACCAACATCTCTAACATATAATTTTGTTAATTCGTTTACTTTCTATGACTTTAATAAAACATACTGATAGATATTTAAATGAAAGTTTGGGAAATTTATTAACTGAAATATTTTTAACTGAAATATTGAATTGAATTGCAGACAGTGTTGATGATTAACAGCCAGGCACTGGGGTCTAATGAGGAGTACTTCGATAATGGAAAGCAGTTTATTCCAGAACGTTGGTTGTCGAACAAAACTGCTATCAATCCCTTCACCCATGTGCCTTTTGGCATTGGCAAGAGGATGTGCATCGGTCGACGCCTGGCTGAGCTACAGATACAGCTTGCTCTGTGCTGGGTAAGATCATACTGCTGATTTGACCAGAATAAATAGCTAATCTAATTTGGTTGTGCTAACATTAATAGTTTGGTGGTTCTGTGCTACCCCCTCTTCCCACACAGTTAATCCGCGATTATGAGATAGTAGCAACAGATTCTGAGCCAGTGGAAGCCATACATACCGGAACACTGGTGCCCAATCGAGAACTTCCTGTAGCTTTCGTACGTCGATAAGGTAATAAAACCATACAAAAAATTTATATTTAAACAATATTAAAGAGATGTAAAATTAGGTAAAAAATTCTTGTATAACTAATAGTATGTATATATTTTTTTCAGAGTGCATCAGTATCATGTGGAAAAAGTAAAAACTCCATTGCCTTTGGTCAGAAGTATTTGAAAGGCTTGATTTATGCTGCTACTCTGCTGCTAAAGATCAAAATGTATTCAAATGATTATTTAAAAAATATACCTCAGATAAATCATCTCTTATATTGTAAATTTTACTTGTAAATATATTGTATATTTTGTGTTGTAACTGATAAGGAAAGACCATGTAAATATACCATGTATTGCATAAGACTTTATATTCTGATATCATATCAACCACTGCTTATTAGTTTAGATGACCAAATTCGGTTATTAAAATAACTTTTTTGTTGATGACTATATATATATATATATATATATATATATATATATATATATATATATATATATATATATATATATTATAACTGAACTGAAATAAATGAATAAATACCATTTTATTTGTACAAAAATATTCTTTAATGTACTATAGAATTAGATTAGATTAGATTACTTACATAGTTTTGCATCTGCAAAGTGTTCTTATATATGTTGTATATATATATATACAGTATATGTGCTATTTATACAGAACGATTATTAGGTTACCAATATATATTTTTAAATGTAACTGTAACAATTTTGGATAAAATAAACAAAGATTTATCTACATTGGGCTGTGATGAGTTGGTGTGTACACATAATGTAAATACATCTCATTTACACATGGTCTGACATTAGGGTTAAATAACTAACTTAAACGTTAAACTAGAGCACAGTATCAAGCACTCAACTGCAAGTACCCTCCTCCAACCCCCAGTTTATTTTTATCTTCAATCAATTTTCTTTCAATTATACAAATTTGTAATGCATTTTAAATAAAAATTAAAATTAGGGAAAAGAAGAAGGAAAAAAGAAATAAAAAAATGAGTAGTACCTCCTATATTATAAGATTCAATACCTGCATAGAAAGTTTGAACAACAGGTTATCACCTAGAATGAGGAGAATCACCAGAATGCCTTTTTGTGTGCACACAAGTCACAAAGCAAGCATATGACAAATTAAGTTGTATAAACATCTTTGTCAAATAGTCACATTTGTTCACATTTTGCTGTCTTCTTCAGATTGCTGGAACAAAAATTTGCACTAGGAAATGTGCAAAACTTGTAGTACAGTCTAACCTAAGAGCATCTATACACTGGGGTTTCTTTTGTTCAGGCGATTTTAGCTGGGCTTCTACAGTAGGTTGCAGTCACAGGGGTTTGGGCGAAAAGCTGCCAATTTCGCCCTACTACTGCCAACAGTCCTACAAATTATGGCCACATCCTTTGTTATGTGACAGTGGTTATGCCTTGTTGAAATACTTTGGTAATACCCACTGGTAATACTTTGTAGTAGCCCCAGTGGGGTTTTGTGGGCAATAATATAGGAAAAAATGCGTATGGTAGACAATGAGGCACTGTCTTAGAGCAGTGTCCTTACGACACTGCAGCTCCAAAAGAAAGGACCACAGTTATTGACAGTGTGTTGCTTTGGCAACTGCAAAGAGGTCAACATGCATACAGTAAATCAGGGTCATGTACGGATCATAAGCAAATGTTTGTGGACTTACCAGCGCAAGCATAAAAGCATGACGATGTACCTGTAAACCCAGGATAACATGCCTTTACAAGGCTAATTTAATTCTGGTGAACACTTCTTCCTAATCTAACTAAAAATTTGTGGTTAAATAAACACAAATCTCCACAGCCATGCTATACAATGTAGTGAGTAGTATTTCCAAAAGTGTGAAGGTTATTATAGGACTAAATCTAGGTGGTCAAAAACATTTGGCCAAAAAACAATCCGTTTGAGATTAAATGAAAAAGTTGCATTTCACTGGTTATGAAGTGTTGGATTGTTGATCAGAAGATTAATTAAAAGGGTTGAGGCCCTTACCCCTGCTCAGTTGGATGAAAAAAAAATAAGGAGATAAATATATAGACAATTTATAGTAAAATAGTCTAAATATTATAAATTAAATACAGGAAACACGATAGACGCTAGTACTGACTTATTTCAAAAGGGCAAAACTCAAAGTTTGTCAATTGGCTGTCAATTGGTCTGAGACGCTGCATTGTGACACCTTTTATAACTTTCGAGCTTAAGCACGTGTTTAATCCGGCTATTTGGAGCGCGGTACGTCACAGGCCGGAAGTCTGGCAACGCGACACAGTGGCTTGTTCTCTCTGGGAGCCATGATTACATACGTTGCCCTTTAGAAATTCAAGCTGCGTCATGATGATTTGAGAACCATAGCCCCAAGTCACTGCCCCGGTGTTATGTGTGGGGGACCTGTGACTTGAGCACTCTGGCACCCGGAGTTTATGCCGAGCCCAAATTATAAAACTGGACAAATGGGTGTGGGGTAGACCAGCCCGCAGCTTCACATATGTCCATTGGTGGTCCCCCCAGGACCAGAGTCTGGGAGGTCACCATCCCCCTAGTGGAATGCACTATGAGCTCATTTAAAATTAGAAGGCCTGAAGCCTCATAAGCAAGTGAGATTGTCTCAGTCCCAGAAGATAGTAGGACAAAAAGTCTAAAGCTAAATGGAACCAGGTACCCTAGTTAATACCTTCGGTACGTAACGCTTTTACCAAACTCAATGCAAAATCCAGGCATGACAGTAGCATGGTCGGAGCCTGGAGATTGCTGATTCTCTTAATAGAAGAGACAGAAACAGAAACACCATTGTGAGGTGCCTGTTTGAGGTTTATAGGGGGGCTCCATAAGCCGAGCAGGCCACAGCCTCCTAGTGTCATGAAGGAATCTAGACACTAGCTGGTCTCTCCCTACTGATTTTCCAGCCAAAGGAACCGACTGTGCAGTTAACTTGGTACTGATGATCATCTATACACTAAGAGTCGAATAGGTTCCATTCATGAGCGTATAGCTTTCACGTGGCAGGAGCTCTAAACTCAAGACAAGGGTGCCACAGGGCCTCCTCTACTTGAGACAGAAGGTTCCTCCTGAGTGGGATATTGTAAGATTGCCCGTCTAGGAGGGAGACCTGGTCTGAGGAACCATGCCCTGCCTGTCCAGAAGGGGGCTATCAGCAGTAGCACATACAGATGTCGCCTCAGCCAAGCCTGCTGCTACGATTGTGCTAGTATTAGCCAGTTGTCTATAAAGTTCAGAACATGGATGCCCCCGAAGTCGCATAGGAGCCAGAGCTCCATCCACGCATTTTGTGAACATGCAGGGCGATAGGGAGAGACCGAATGAAAATACCTGTTACTGGAATGCTTTGCCCCCAAAACCAAACTTTAGGACTTTCCTGTGTTAGGAAAGAATAAATATGTGAAAATAGGAGTATTTTAGATCTATAGTGACAAACCAGGAGTTTCGGACCTGATTTGTGGGCGCTACTTACTTTACAGTCAACATTTTAAACTGAAGCCTCTTAACTGCTCTTTTTAGCCAATGCAGACTTAGAATGGGACAAAGTTCCCCATCCCCTGCTGTAAAAGCCTTTTTCTCCTGGCCTGGCGGAATTTTCTTTATTGCACCTTTTGCCAAGAGTGTTTTCGAATTGATTTTGTTATCCCACTCTGAGACACACTAAGGTACACACCAAGTATACTAAAGTGATCAACCTCTCGAGGCTGACTTCCAGAATATTTAGTGAACCTTTAACTTTCTGACATAACTCTCAAGGTTGGGAAACTCTGCAATCACCTTGGGGACACTGGAGGGGTTCTAATAATATATTTAGCAGCATAATGTCCCCCGCAGGTGTCTCCAAGGCCCTGCCACTTGATTGTCAGGCCCCAAAGGAGGATAGCTAGAGATGGACCTATCTTCGGGGGAAAGAGTTCGCAGATAGGGGTTCCCTAACCGGTTCAAGGTCTGCAGAGCTGGTATCAGTGAAGGGACATTCTGGTGTCTCCCTATTTACAAGAACCATTAGAGATCCCCAGGATCTCCTTATCCCCTTCTTGAAAGAGATTCAGACGAGATTGGGGCACACAAATGGGAGGCTTCCCAGAATGTTCACGGTAAGAGCACTCAAGCCCTAGCCGTGTGTGTACTTCTCACCCACACAGCTAACACAGTGCAGGGGGTGTCTGTGCCTTAAATAAATCTAGGGCATGGATACACACACTGCCTAAAGCTCTGCTCTGCTCTCCTGTCTGTCTTTTTAAGGCTTTTCTGCATCTTTTCTAATCTTTTCTAACTTTCTTTCTTACCAATAACCTCACCAAAGCTCTTGTTTTCTTAGTAAATCTGAACTGACAGGGTCAAAAGCCAAAGGGGAAAATCCCTTGTTCTTAGATTTGGTTTACTAAAAAGATAATACTTCCACATGCTTCTAGGAATGTAAATGTTGTTTGTGGGATTACCATGCCCCGACTTAGATTCAGCCATGCATATTATTTCAAAATGTGGATCACACATGTCAGCTTATGTCACAATTCTTTGTCATTTTTTCAAATTAGGGAAGAGAAAAAAAATTGAAAAAAAAAAAATGTGAAAAAAACCTCCTATATTATAAGGTTCAGTGCCTGCATGTAAAGTTGGAACAGTGAATTAACACCTAGAATGGGGAGAATCACCAGAATGATTTAAGTTGTATAAATATCTTCAAATGGTCACATTTGGTCACATGTTACTGTCCTTCATGTTCTTGGCAGATTGCTGCAACAGAAATTTGCACTACAAAGCAGAAAACTTTAGAAAATAGCATTGTGCAAAAGTTGTGGTACAGTCTAACCTAAGAGCATCTATGACTCATACAGTAGGGTTTCTTATGTTCAGGCATATTTTTGCTAGGCTGCTACAGTAGTTTGAGAAAAGCTGCCAATTTCACTCTACTAGTGCCAACAGTCCTACAAATTATGGCCACATCCTTTGTTATCTGACAGTGGTTATGCCTTGTTGGAATACTTTGGTAATACCCACTAGTAATACTTAATAGCTCCAGTGGGGTTTTGAGGGCATTGATATAGAAGAAAATGCATATGGTAGACAATAAGGCACTGTCTTAGAGCAGTGTGTTCTTACGACACTGCAACTTCAACCACAGGTAGGACCACAGTTATTAACAGTCTGTTGCTTTGCCAACTGCAAAGAGGTCAAAATGTTTATGCTTTATTTATGCATATTTTAGATATGTACAGATTATAGGCAAAAGTTTGTGAAATACTTACCATAAACATCAGCATTACAATGTCGCTGTGAGCCCAAAAAAGACCTGACAGATGAGTATGGCTTTAATTTATTGTAAAAAAAAAAAAAGGTTTTCTTTGGCAGATAAAAAAAAATTACAAAGAAGTCTAACAGCAGCTTACAAATATTACCAAATAAAAGCACGTCTACAAAACATTGTGACATTGATAACTTGATGACCATTGGTTAATTAAATATTTTCCTTTTTATTTGTACATACACAGTATCCAATATAGCCATAATCCTTAAACTCAAAACAGGAAATTTCTAGAAATGGTCCTAGTTGACACTGACTTTCAGGACCCTGGATAGCAGCTGCTACCGCTCTAGCACTGCTAATTTTGTACTATACTAGGCAGGAAATAGCTATGTTAGATCTGATAATGTGGGTCATTTGGTAAAAAACTGCAGAATGTGACATGCAGAATTACAGCAAGAATTAATTATGTTATCTTTTTATATATAGAAGAAATGCAAAGGGGATTCCTCTTTGATGCTTATCCTTTTTTTTGGTCTCAGAAGTAAGACTGTTACATTCTTTCTTCTAGCCATTATTTGGGCTGCTAAGTGTAGTGCTAGCCCAGTGTTTGAGATGATAGACTGCTGATCAGAAGGTCATACATTTAAATCCCAGGATTGTTACTGCAACTGATGTCGCCCTTGAATAAGAACCATAAGCCTTAAATGCTTAGTTGTAAGTCACTCTGGTTAAGAGTGTCTGCTAAATACCATAAATTAAAATTAAAGTTTTTGGTAATGAGCGGCATTGGCGAAAAAAATCTTTTTTTAAAAAGTGCATGACGATATACGTGACAATGGCTTGTCCTTCTTAGTCACATGTTGTGCTTTGATAAAGAAAGTTTAGACTTTAAATTTAGTTTAAAAATGTTCAAAAAGTTATACATAAGTTGTTTCTCTTTGAAGGTTACCTTCTTACTTTAGTACACAAATACAATTAATTAATAAAAAACATAATCATTCTATAGCTCCGTAAGGGCAAAAATAACATTTTTCTTAAAAAACCAAAACATATAAGGATACGCTGTTTATTTGTGAAATCCTGTTAGAGTTCAAGGACAGCGTGTGTGTGGTTGTGTGTGCGCGTGCTCCCATGTGTACTTTTTTGCTCATTGGAGGAAAGGGATGATCAGCTGCACAAAGCACAGACACAGATTCAATGTCATCATGTACTTGAATTTCACAACTTTTGAACCTGTTGCTTTGACCAAAATTACACAAAAAAACATCACCAATGATATAACACCAGCTACTGTAACTTTGACCCTAGTTTCTCAACATCTCTTTGCTCTGGACACACACAAATGTCATTCACCTTACAGATGTGTGTAATCAAAGTCAAAACAATCTGCGGTGAGTCAACAGTATGTCCAATACAACGAAAGTCAAATTTATACATATAACTTTTTTATATTAGAAAATAATGAATATTTTCTAGAGAATAATGAAAAGCTTATATATATATATATATATATATATATATATATATATATATATATATATATATATATATATATATATATATATATAATGCTTAATTTAGATCAAGTAGCTTTGTCTTTTCAATCATTTAAATGATTTTTTGATTTATTTCTATATTATTATTCTCACTTCAGTCTGCATTAGCCAGATCATTATTTATAAAGCCCAAAATGTAATACTTGAAAAATGCCATTTCAAATACAGTGCCCTAAAAAAGTATTCATACCTCTTAAACTTTTTCACATTTTCTCACTTTACAACCACAAACTTAAATGTTTTTATTTATGTAATAGACCAACACAAAATAGCACATAATCATGAAGTGGAACAAAAATGATACATGGTTTTTAGAATTTTAAACAAATAAATATCTGAAAAGTGTGGTGTGTATTTGTATTCAGCCCCCCTGCATCAACACTTTGTAGAGCCACCTTCTGCTGCAATTACAGCTGCAGGTTTTTTGAGGTATGTCTCTAGCCAGCTTTGCACATCTAGAGACTAAAATTTTTTGCCGATTTTCCTTTGCAAAATAGCTCAAGCTCAGTCAGATTGGAGGGGGAGCATCTGTATACAACATTTTTTAAATCTTGCCACAGATTCTCAATGGGATTTAGGTCTGGACTTTGACTGGGCCATTCTAACATATGAATATGCTTCGATCCAAACCATTTCATTGTAGCTCTTGCTGTATGTTTAGAGTCATTGTCTTGCTGGAAAGTTTATTCCCTTTCCAGTCTCAAGTCTTCTGCAGCCTCCAACAAAATGTGTAAAAGTTTAAGGGGTATAAATACTTTTTCAAGGCACTGTATGTATACGATCACTGTGGAATATTGAATAACCACTAGGCAGAAGTAAAAAAAATGTCTTTCTGGCAGACCAGGACTGTGGAGGTTGATATGTAAAAACATTGTAAAAAATAGTAAAAGTACTATTACTAAATACAAATTTACATAAATGACTGACTTTACTACCTAAATGTAGGTTTTGTAATGATTGCAGTAGATTTTATTGTCCTGAAAGTGGGAAGTGCTAGTCTGGTGGTTAAGGTGTTGGCCTGTTAATTGGAAGACTCGGGTTTGATTTTCAGTGCGACCAAGTTTCCACTTCCCTAAGCAAGTCCCCTTAACCCTCAATTGCTATATTGAAATAAATGTAAGTCGCTCTGAATAAGGGGGTGCTAAAAATGTAATTTTATCCAAATCTGAAATGGTAAATTTTTCAAAACAAACCAGAAACCAGAAGTGATCAGTCAGTGGTGAAAATCTTTCCTTTTTTAATAAAACTGACATATTTATGTAGCCAAAACATTAATCAAATTGTAGTACTCAGGTTTGTCTTCTAATCAGTTGATCACCTGACTAAAATTGAGCAATCAACTCATCATCAGCTCAATCTGAGCACTGGAAATGGGTAGAAACGAATTACATTTACTTTGTTACATTTCCTTGATTAAAAAGTTTTACTTCTCTACATTTGGCAGCTGTCAAATGGTAATAAATATACGATTTTTACAATAATTAGTTTATGTGAATTGTTCGGAAGTCTAAGCATCTCCCACTTAAGTTTAGCACGCTTTTAGCTGAAAGATGAAGCAGAGGAACACGTGTGTGTGTGTGTGTGTGTTATCAGAGGCAGATTATCACCAGTGGTCTCAGGTTTAGTCTATGTTTTAACTACAAGATGTCAAAAAGAATAGTTTCATAATGCCATGCTGTGTGCAATAAAACATCAGTCAGTGTATAAAATGTCAACATGATGCCTATTTAAACACTATTACTAATCATTCGAGCACTTTGACCTTATTTTAAAATCACATTTCACACACTGTCCGAATATTTTTCCTCATATGTGCTCCTGTGCAAGCCACGGCAAATAAACCTACAAACAAACACACGTTCATGAGCAAACGTTTATTCTAAACATCTTGCACATTTTCATATCCATTTATTTTATTCCTGGTATGTACATGAACATAAAATGTGAAAATAAAGGAAGTTTTTGAATGAACTTCTCATAAATGGTATGAACTATTAAATTAACTGTTAGAAAAACATCTCTGTGTGTTTGAGATTTGATTGTAAATGACAGGTGATGTAATTTAAATGTCCAGCACAGGACTAAGATTTGACTTTACTTTACTTTAACCTGTCTATTATAAGCAGAACAGGAAGACTTTCTAGGAGAGGGTTGTGAAAACCCTCTCCTACTAAAAGTAGTTTTAAATTCGGGGTTTTGCTTTGTGTCCATCAGATCAGAAGTAACCAGTAACTAATTACTCGAGTAGTTTTTCACCGGATATTTTTTTACTCTTACCTAAATAACTATTAAGATTGTTACTTTTACTTGAGTAAATATTTCTATAAGTACTTGTACTTTTACTTGAGTACAGATTTTGGCTACTCTACCCACCTCTGCCTACCGCCATCTGGGACAGTATAGTTTCAAGCCTGCCACTAATGAAGTGTATAAAGCAGGATTGCATGACCTCTGCTGGCAGGGAGAGGAAATGTTAGACCTATTAAAGAACTGTAGCTATATCATCTTTTTTGTTAAATCTACTTTATTATCACATCTATTTACCTCCTCTTTAGCCTTCCTCTTTGATTTCTGCCTGCAGCTCCATTTTCAACATTCCCCTACCTATATTCACTATCTCTCCTTTGCACATGTCCAAACCCTCTCAATCTGGGCTTTCTGACTTTGTCTCTAAAATGTCTAACATGAGCTGTCTCTCTGATGTGCTTGTTCTGAACCCTGTCCAGACTCCTTACTCCTGAAGAAAACCTAAATGTCTTCAGCTCTGCTACCTCTAACTTTGCTTCCTGTCTCTTCCTCAGTGTCAATGTCTTTAAACCATACAAAATAGCCGGCTTCACCACTGTCTTGTACACCTTCCCCTTGATTCTCGCTTAAATTCTCATGTCAAACATTACTAATGGCATGTTTCTCCATCCTTTCCAACCTATCTGCACTAAAACATAATCTAAAGTAAACTAACACGCTTGTTAATCTTTTTACAGAGGCTTAGCATAGCAGATCCAGTTATATCAACTTATTAAATTTGTTTAATGTTTTAATGAATTACACGCTTAGATACTCTTCAAGACCCAAGACATTTTAAGGACATGGTTTGTACTAAGTTGACAGTTTGTGTTTGCATTTTATTCTGTGCAATAAACATGAACTATATCCTGACAAACATTTTAGCCGAACAAACATTGTAAATGATGTACCGTATTTGTCACATACTGTGGTTCAGTAAATAATAATAATCATAATACATTTTATTGCAGACCCTTTGAATCTGTCAGTGACACGACCAAAATAATTTTCAGTCAGTTTTTAGAAATATTCCAGATTCTACTGCAGATAAACAAACCTTCTGACCTATGTTCATCATCCATGATGAACACTGAGTACCAGTGTTGATATGTAACACAATTAACAGGGTTTTTTGAAAACTAAGGTTGGTGATGTATCAATTCCATTTGCTGGTGCAGTAATACTGTTAAAATAAGACTTCTTTGCGCAGGTCTTCAGTCATATGACAGGTCACTAAACAAAGTGGTAGCACAGTGGTTAAGGTGTTGGGCTACCAACTTGAAGACCCAGGTTTGATTCCCAGCACCACCAAGTCATGACTGGTGAGCCCCTAACCCCCAATTGCTCATTTGTATAACAGGAATAATGTAAGTTGCTTACATTTGCAGCATATGGTGTCTGACAAATGCTGCGAATGTAAATGACGGGCAGCATATGATTAGAAATGAAAGCTGCACCTTAAAATTCTGTCATCCTAAACAGAGGTCCTATTCACTGGTGTGTATTGGGAGTGCTTTTCTTTACATGAATGATAGTGCCTTTGGTCACCGACAATAGCTAACCTCAATATAATATCAGTAGAAATTTTTTTTTTTATGATCATGGTTATCTCTGTAAAAATGATAAGCCAGTTTTAATAGCATAACTAGAACTATTTCAAAGGAATTTTGTTTTGTCTTTAATATGCTATAGTGCATAATTTACCTGGCAATAAGATGCACTATGGAAAAAAGGCTACCCAGCAGAGGCAGTGTAAATTTTCTGACGGCATATATTGGGTCTTGGCATTTATTTAAATGTTACTTTAATACTACTATTGCTGCAGACCAAATACAGGCCTTCTTTGAAATGGTATTTCCTAATGTCAGTGGCTCAAGAATAGTTTAAAAATAGATTAAGGAACATGACAAAACTTTTGTTAATACCAACCTGCTAACACTTATACTGGTTTGGGGTTTCTTTACTCTCATAATCAAAGAAGAAATTAATCCTCATGGTAGCGATTTAACAAAATGTTAGAATATATTCCCTTTAAGATTTTTGTCCATGATAGTTAGTTAGTTGTAAGCTGTAACACTCCTATTCTACCGAATCACAAATGAATTGAGATGAAGTTCTTTTAAATAGGGTGACTAAAATGTAATCGAAGAACACTGATCTCACTGTCAAGTTTTCGAAATCAACTTAACTTAAATTATCGTGCTGGATGTAGCCATCAGAATATGTGTACATTTTTGTCATAAAGGAATGCACATGATCAGCACTAATACTTAAAACGTTATAGCATTCTAGTAATAATTAAATGTACCAAGGAAACATTACCAATACAATAACACCAACTTCAACAACTTGAATTGTTGACTTAAGGCAGGTTTGATGGATTTATGCTGTTGCCAGCAAAGCTTTGTTTTCTTAGCTGACAGAAGTAGAAATTAATGTGGTTGCAGCACATACTGACACTTTTTTCAGTTACAGTGGCGATCTGAAATACTGCAGCCTTTTTGTCAAGTTAAACAAGTTTGGTCATTCTTTGTTAAGTTCTGTTAACAAGGTATTTGTTGTTGCACTTTTAGGTATAACATACATCACTTTTAAACACAATGCAAAAATAAAATAAAATTTGAAATTGTATGTAGTTTAAATTTTCTGAATATATTTTCTTTAGGACCCTTCAGGAAGTGATTGATTACTTACTTATTAAGGAGTTAGTTAATATATCTAATTAGTATTCCTTTATTTTATTCTAAATACTTGAATATGAAGTATTTACAAAATCAGAATTGGGCATCAAGATCTATAGTGTAAATGCAGCCTAAATGTCTAATGCATATAATACACTACATTCTTGCTGGATTCCACTAGTTGCACCTGTGGCCACCGTTTGCATGATTTTTCAGTAGGCAAATTTAATGTTTAATGTAAATTTAGGATAGTTTGGAAAGTAAAAAAGAAATAAAATCCAACATCAAAAAAGATTAGTGAGACTAGAATGACTTTTTACTTGCCCGTTTTAAAATCATCCATCTATTCATCTATCCATCCATCCATCCTTCTGTTGTCTATACCCGCAGAAGTACACCTTGGAACCTTTATCATAAATTGACTATATAAAGCATCCAGTTTGACTTGCTTTATTTATTTATTTATTTATTTATTTTAATTACCACATCAAACTGCTCAAAGCAAAATTATTCTTAATTATAAGTAATAAGGCCACAAATAACGGCTGATCAGATTAAAAGATGCTGTAACACTGTCTAATGTGTAACATAGAATGCAGTTTAAAAGCATAGCTAAAGAAATTTAACTTGTGACTATAGGAAGAGGTGGCAGAGAATAAACTCTAGGAAATGCATATTACATTAAATACAAACATACTGTTTTTTATCCAAACATCTGTAATGGAGTGTTTCTGCAAATAATTGGGTTATATAATCAGATGACGGAATTACAGTTAAATAACTTTCTCCATCTGCAGAATGTTAATTCTGATCAGCATAGTGATCCACCAAGGACATTTACAATCTGTGTGAGTTTGGACAAGTTTAAATCCCATCTTATAATAAAGAAAGATAGCTGCCTTCTGAAGAGAGCTAGTATGAAGCCCAATCTTTGAGAACCCTCGTTCTTTACAAAAGTCCACAACGGTTTGCCCCAGACGTGACCCGACACCAGTATGACGACACTTTGATGACACATTCATTCGAAAAAGTTCTCCAACCTTTTTTCCATCACTATTTGGAAGGATTTTTCCCTCTACAGCCACCATACCCACCACCAGGGGTCGTCCATTCACCTCAGCTTCTGCAACCCAGAAGCAATTGTCTGGGTTTTTAATGTAATAGCGTGTAATGTCTTGCATGTCTGTGCTCAGCTTTAGACGAACATAACCAGCGTAGAACTCATAGCAGCAGTAGAACAGAAGGCCAATCCAGGAAACTCCAGCCAGCAGTGCCACAACAACTGATTCTCCACTTAATATATAGCCTAGGATACAGCAGCACAGAGTTATAGTAATATTGAGTGGCTGGGATATGGCATAGATGAATGCAGGAATAATATGTTCATGGATGCCATCTTGAAAAATGTTTTTTACTGCTTCAAAGTCCGTGGGCTTGAATTTCCTAACCACAATATGCACTGGGACATCGGCATATGGAAAAAAAGAAAACACACAAAAATGTCAAATGTTATATTTGTTTCTTTTAAAATAAATCCACCCATTTAATGAGTCATTTTATTATATTTTTTAAGATTACATTTTTTAAAAATGACATTAAGCTTCTGTTTTTTCAACAACATGTTAATTGTTGTTAATGTGTACATTTTCCTACATTCCTAGCCCTTCATTCAGTTCAATTTGAAGAAATTAGTCCATCAGTTCTATCAGGATCTCATCTATGTAGTCATGTTTAAATTATTACATTTTAAAGCTTCTAATTTTATTTTTATACTACTAATACGAAATACAGAACAAAACGACCTAAACTTTGACTCCAACATTTTCCGTCTCCATGTAATTTTAACATTAATTAAATAATATATATTTTTAAATATGAGCATTATCGAGGCAGAAATTAAGCTATCGCTGTATTGTTTTTAAAAGCTAAACCAATGTGTTGAAACCATTAATGTTTTTCGGGATGGAGCATTCCATAAACTCTCAAAGATGCTGAAATCTAGCTAACAGTTTAAAAGTTTTAAGAAAGTGAAAAAGGGCCTAAACAATCACTAATAAATCATCATAAACATCCATTAACAAAAATATAGTACTTTTTTAAAATTATTTTAAGTGGTTTATTCATGTCAATTTTATAAGGCATTAAATTATACAAACAATAACCCAAACTGTGCAAAGTCACTGAAGTGATACAAATAAGGGACACCACAAAATGACCAAAGTTTATTCAATAGGATTTGCTTTTTCATTTGAGCTTTAAAATGCTGTTACACATTAAATATACATTAAATCTGGACTGAAATTGATATATCTTAGCTTGAAACGGTTTTAACCATTTTAAATCAGTTATCACAAAAGAAATACCTTTTTTAAAAAGCTCTAAAAGTTGTACATATTGTACAGCTTGGTATGTTTATAAAAAGTGTGAACAGTGTGAACAGTTAGAATAATAGCTTAGAATAGATACGGTTTAGCAATATAAAGTAACTTACTTTTGTTCTTCGTATCTTTGCCTTGCTAACGTTACCCCTGTGGCAGTTCGGGTAAACTTGCCTTCTTTCAGTACTCGGAAGCAGCTCAGGATCTCAGGCGAGAAATCATTTGCTATAAAACACAGGGTAGTTTTTATCACATCTACCAAAGTACAAAGAGCAAAAAAAAGAACAGAAAGAACCGTTAACGTCATGCAGGAAGTATTATATAACTAGATTTTGGGAGAGCAATACCTTACTTAACTGCATTATACATTAACCGTAATTCCGTCAGTAGGGTTCGCTCATTTAAAAAGAATACACTAATTAGCACCTAACCTTAGGCCCTTTTAAAATGTAAGAGAGATTAAGCAATACTAGTCGTAAAACTCAAAAACTGTTAACAAAGGAGATCCTCCACGACGTCCTATCAATTTTCTCTTTTTGAACAGTGTTACGGCTCAGCAGAAGCCAGGTCCACTATACATTGACAGACTGACTGCAGGTATCAAGTTACTCAATTCTGGGGTTTTTTCTCCGATGTGGCCCAGATCGAATATGACCCACAAATCAAATCAAAAGTTAAAGATCAAAATTGGAATTAGGCATCAAGATCTGCAGTATAAATACAGCCTAAATACAGCCTCTGATGCATATAACACACTACATTCTTGTTGGATTCCACTAGTGGCACCCCTGTGGCCACCCCTTGCATTAAATGCATAATGTAAATCCACGATAGTTCGGAAAGCAAAATAAAATAAAATGCAACATCAAAAAAGATAAGTAAGACTATAACAACAGTTTTACTGCTCTTTTTAATATCATCCAACCATTCTTCCATTGTCTATACCCGCAGAAGTACACCCTGGACAGTTTATCACAGGGTCACATACAGACAAACAACCACACACACTCACACTTATTCCTATGGGCAATTTAGAATTACCAATCAATTTGACATAAATGTTTTTGGACTGTGAGAGGAAACCGAAGTACCCAGAGTAAACCCACACAAACACAGGGAAACATACAAACTCCACACAAAAAGACACCTGCCAGGGATACGTACCCGGGACCTTTTTGTTGTGAGGCAACAGTGTTAACCACTAAGCCACTGTGCTGCCCTCTTAAAAGCATTTATTTATATAATTAATTATTTATTTTGGTCTGCCTTAAGATTTGCTTTGGCCTCCTCTGATCACCCCGATTAAATTTTTCTGGGAACACCACAGGAGTCAGACTCCCAGTCGGCTGCTGTGTAGCTTAGATTTTTTGCCTAGTACTCTAAAGGTCTGGAATTATTGGTACCTGTTTGATTGGATTCTACTGGATATCCAGCAGTCATGTGTATCTCTTTTTTTTGGCCAACAGACTTCTCCAGCACCACAGTAGATTCTTTTTTTTGTAGTGAGTCATTTTCAATCTGTTATTGTAGGGGCATCGACAATTCACACTCCTAATCATGACACTGAACAAAACAATCTGTAATTGGTTGCTTCAGATGTCCATCACAGGCCATGGTAATAATAAACAATAACACTGCTATTTAGTCCAGACTGCTGGCTATGTAGTTTCAGCCTCAGACATCACAACTATAAAACACTGGCTGTACGTATAATGCAGATGGTGCACAAAACTACAAATGCTTCAGTAATTTGAAAAAACAAATACCCTATTGACTAATAAGCTGCTATGTAACCCAGACTTTCTGCCCATCTGTCTGATAATCTGGCTACACCAGACCAATATAGTGGCATTTCCTGTGGTGACTGTGGTGAAATCAATTGGATGGAATTATTTTCTATTGACTGTTAACTTTTAACTGTACTATACTATACTATACTATACTATACTATACTATACTATACTTGGATGACTTTTTAATCTAGCCTTAATTTTTAATACACAAATGCTTATCCAAATAAAAGGAAAAATAGAATTTAATTGAATTATCACAGAGACTTAAGACTAGGAATAATAAATAGTTTCAAGAAAGGATGATGGTTTGAGTCTTTAGAAGGGATGTTGCAGATATTTTTGTGATACTTTATTAAACGGTTTATCTGAAACTACATTCTGACCAAAGCGACAATTACCTCCCTCCTAAAGGGGCAAGCATCCAAACTGAAATGGCCAGAAGAGGCCAAACAGGCTTTCCAGAAGCTTAAGGCCATGCTTACTACTGCACCCATTCTTAAACACCCCGATACATCAATCCCCTTTGTGGTGGAGGTTGATGCTTCCAATTGTGAAATGGTTGCTGTACTATCTCCAAGACATGGAATGCCTCCAAAGCTTCATCCCTGTGTATTTTACTCATAGAAACTAACCCCTGCTGAATGCAACTATGATGTCGGAAACAAGGAACTGCTTGCCATCAAAGAAGCTTATACTGAGGGGAGACACTGGATGGAGGACAGCACACACCCCTTCCTGGTAATCACTGATCATAGAGTACCTAAAATTGAATTATAGACAGCCAAGATGAGCATTGTTCTTTACATGGTTTCGGTTCTCAGTCACATACCAGCCAGGAACCAGAAACAATAAGGCTGACGCCTTTTCCAGGATATATGATCCTCCTTAATAAACCCATCCGAACACCCCTATTCTAGACCCCAGGATTGTACTGGGCCCAATTCGCTGGGATCTGGAGAGGGAGATTAAAGAGGAGTGCTGAAACAAACCTCCTTCAGCTTCTTGCACCCCAACAAGACTTATGTTCCTAGCAGTCTATGTTCCAGAGTCATGTCATGGGTCCATACCTCGCAGTACTGGCCATCCGGGAGAGAGACGTACATTTAAGATTATTAACAACACTCACTGGTGCCCCGAGCTCCGTAAAGACATAATAAACTTTGTTAAAACCTGTCCTGTCTGTGCACAATCCAAAACCCCACAACAACTGCTTGAAGGCCTTCTCGAACCACTACCTATTCCACAGAGACCCTGGCCACACTTAGCCATAGACCACACCACGATACAGACAGTTATTGACCGGTTTTCCAAGTCATGCCGACTGATTTCTCTCCAAGGGCTTCCTTCTGTGATAGAGACTGCTACACAACTGTTTACACGTCTTCAGAAATTTCCGTTTACCCGAGGATATTGTGTAACCTCTCGTTTATAGAAGGAGTTCTGCTCCCGCCTAGACATCAATGTGAATCTTACCTCTGGGTATCACCCTCAATCTAATGAGCAGGTGGAGAGGTTAAATCAAGAATTGGGCCGAATATGCCCACAACTCCCTGAGACATTCTAATTCCCTTCAAATGTGTCATCGGGTTTCAACCACCCATGTTTCCATGGTCTGGAGAGCCATCCAGTGTCCCAACTGTAGAAGACTGGATGCAGAGCAGTGCTCAGGTCTGGAAAAGTGCCCATGTTTGACTTTAAAGAGCAGTTAGATCACAACAGATTCAGGCCAACCAACGACGCCGGCCTCACCCGGACTACCAGCCAAGGCAGCTGGTATGGCTCTCGACGAGAGACCTGAGACTTAGGTTACCAAGCCCTAAATATATTGGTCTATTCAAGATTTTACGACAGCTTAATCCTGTTATTTAACTGCTTAAGCTGCCCCATCATATCGTATCTCCCCTTGTTTCATGTGTCTCTATAAAAACAGCATTGAGCAGGTATGGTCAGTAAACCTCCTCCCTCAGGGCCTCCAGCACCCATTGAAGTGGAAGGAGCTTTGGCATATATTGTAAGAGAGGTTCTGGATTTAAGACGACCAGGGGGCCTTCTAAAATATATGGTAGACTGGAAAGGATATGGGCCTGAGGAGCAATCATGGGTCAAAGCCTGTGATATTCTGGATCCCACTCTGACAAGGGATTATCACACTGCTTACCCTGACCTCCCAGCTCGACGTCCACGAAAAACGCCAGGAGGCGTTCGTAGAGAGGCGGGTACTGTAAGGATTTCTCCCTCCGCCCACCAGAGGGAGCCATCGCCTGAATATTGACTTTTCTGCACACTCACATTTACACTTCCTTTATAAGCTAGCCCCTTCTACACACACTTTGCAAAGTTTTGTTTAGTTATGTGACATACCAAGCGTTCTGTTCTTTTGCATGTCTTCACGGTTCCTGATCTCTGTCTGGTTAAAGTTTATGATTCTCGTCCTGCGTTTCAGGTCTGTTTGCTAATCCAGTTTGCTAAACGATTGATTACTGTGTACTGACAACTGCCTTCGACCATGTTTTTGGATTACCTGCTGAACTTTAATAAAGCCATCACTTGCAACATGGATCCTTCTCCTAGTGATTCCTCACAGTTTGTTTACTGCACAAAGTCGTTTCTTGACTTGTCTCGCAGTTTGGCAACAGTGTTGTCTTTGTTGTGCTTAACATGTTTCTTGCTAAATTTCATCACAGTCTTGCAACAGCTTTCTGATCTAGTCATGGGAACATTTTAAATACAATTTTATTTATGGTATTATCCTTACAAGCTAATAAATATGTTGCACTATGTTGCCAAAAGTGATACTTTACATAAATTCTTCTATATGTTGTAACATTAAGATTTATCTTTACCGGAACTACAAGGCTCAAACACTGTTCTAGCATGACAACATCTTTGTGTGCCCTGAAGTCTATAAAGACAAGGTGTGTTATGGTTGATGTGAAAGAACTGTTATGGTTGGTGTCCTGGACAGAGCCCTGACTGAACCCCAATGAACACCTCTGGATAAACTGAAGCACAGACTGAACCCCAGACCTCCTGACCCAGTGTTAGTGCCTGAACTCACTAATACGGTTGTGAATAAATGCACGAATCCCCAAAACCACACTCCTAATTATAGTAAAAGAATTTCCAGAAGTGTGAAAATTATTGTCATTATTATAGAAGTCAGAGCAAAGCTGAATCTAGAATAGAGAAAATATTCAGTTTCTGTCACTGTGCAAACTGTGTAAATTTCTCTCGATGCTGCAACACAAACTTGATAAATTAGAGTCTCATCATTTCTACATTATACCTAAGACAATTTTGTTTTAATTATCTTCATGGCCTGTTTGACTATAGGCAGAATATATCCTGTTAGTGGGCTATTCTTAACTCGGCAGGAAAAAACTGTGCATATTAACAGACAGCCTAGGCTGCAATTGTTCTAGATAAAATGGTCAGTGAGTAAATGTGCAGCTGCTGAACAGACAGCACAAGGTAAATGCAAAAATAATACATGTATCGATGTCTTTAGATTCATCATTATTTATTTCCCTTTTTATTATATAGGCAGATACTATTTATGTCCATCTGATTCTGATTATGGTAATGATGACAATGATGATGATTTGGATCATTAATAAAAATTATATTAATAATAATAATTCTTTTAAAAGAACACATAAAACCCCACACAGACTGTAAATGTAAATTTAACATAAATCTAAAACAACTCTTAAGCTAAAATGGTTATTGCAAACTAGAATAGCCCCCAGGTATCAGGCATAGATTTAAGGAGATTAAATCAACAGCAAGACCACAAACTGAATAAATAAATAAATAAAATTCTGTGATTTGCAGATCTATCCTCAACATATTGCATTAAACTAATTTTAGATTTCTTTTTAGATTTTTGTTGAATTTTTTTTTCATTTCTTTTCTACTAATTTTGTTCATGCAGAATTTCGGAATGTGTAGGAAAATATAAAAGGTTTTTAAACTTTAGTATTGTTTAGTTCTGTAAGAAATAAATTACGAAATTTAGTTTACTTTTACACAGAAAATGTTAGCGTGATTAATGTAAACAGTAAAGTTCTTTTTTATAATGTTATTACTTGCTGCCATATATAAGGTATAATATATATAAAGATAAAGCTCTTAAATAATTAAAATCATATTTAGACTATACGTTTTAGCAATGCATGCTTGACTAATAAAGTAAATTATGTGTCTGTGCTATTTGCCTTAGCATGAGTCAGTTTTCTCGGAATATAACAGAACACTGTGTGCGTTCATGTGCAAGATGAAGTAGAAAAAACAACAACAATCGAATCGAGCATCTGATGAACCAGATATTACAGTGTGTGCAGTACAGATGTGCCTGTTGCTCTTAGCAGAATGTGCTTTATTGTTGTTTACTAGCAGACAGACTGCAGAGACTCGGAATTTTAAGATTTGTTCTCTTATTATTACCCTCACATCGAACAGACCTGAGGACTTTATAAAAAGTGTAGTAGGGTGTGTGTTGCAGGATGTCTGTTATTTTTTTTCTTTCACATACCTCAAGGGCAAAGCCAAAGAATCCCAAAAATCTTCAAAGTTGTTGGAAATAACCAATTTTTAGCAGAATGTCTTTCAAAATTGTTGCTACTTATTAGAGTGAATAGTACTTATATTCACAATTATGTTCAGCATCCTGTAGAATCTATCCTATAGAAGTGACTCACAATTCTAATATAAATAAATCAAACGTTCAGCCAAAGATTCCATTTGCATGTTTGCATTAGGTAGACAGACCCCCTTATATAGAGCAACATACAGTTATCTAACTGAGCAGTTGAGGGTTGAGGGTCTTGCTCAGAGGCCCAGCGGTGGCAACTTGGGGATGTTTGGTGACCTTAAACACTGAGCTACCACTTATAGCAGAAATGAGAGCTGAGACAGAATAGCATATCTCCTAATATGAATGCATTAGTTTCTAATCTAATTCATAAAAATCCTTTTAAGACATTTCTGTTAAATTTGTAATGGCTTAACCATTTAAGTCGGGTGTGACTATTTTCCACAGATAACTACATATCTTACTGTCAGTTGATTTCCTTTAGTAATACTCTCTTTATTCTATAACAAGTCTTATATCTGAATTGAATCTGTGCTGATGAGGCACTTGTCAGTCTTGTAGACACGCATCTCCTACTGGCGCTAGGACCAGGATACGCAGGCGGTCCAAGACACCGGTTGATGAGCAGCTTGCAACTCATTTAAGAGCTCACATAACGAGCAATACCAAGTGTAAGAGACCCACACCGGGAGGGAAAAAAAAGAATAGATTCGTTTAGTCTATCGAATAATCATCTTTCTGTGCATCTATAGTAAGTTAGTGGTTTAGGCTGTCGGTCCGCCTCTGTTGGTGGCCGATCGCTAACATCTGCATCCGCCGCAAATTCCAGCACCGAGCATCGCCTCAGCATCATGAGCCAGAGGTTCACCGTGAGCGCTTCATCCAGAAGTGATGGCGAGCTGGGAGAAATCAACCAGCTGTTCGAAGGAGACGAGCCCAATCCGAGCTCCTCGGACAAAGAAGGCGCACCGGATCTTGCAGAGGATCCGGCGAATGGTAGGATGTGAAGTGTTATAATACACCTGTGAGCGCACTCAGCAGAACCGCCTTTATGCACTGTCCAGTGATTAATGCGCGTGGTACAGTACGTGTGCGGAATTTCAAGTAAATGACAATTTTAATTTTTTTTACATCTACAGGTTGCCCTTTAATAATATATAATAATAATAATAATAATAATAATAATAATAATAATAATAATAATAAATCCTCAGACTGAAATAAATTCCTAGATCTAATGCCTGTATATTATGATTGACATTACAATCATTAATGCACACAATAAATTTACAGTACATATTCATGCATGCTTATGACCATCACCCTGCATCTGCAGTCTATTTAAAATCCTACATGACCATAAAACACTCCACATGTGCCAGGAACAATATTAGCTGGCCTGGTGTCAGAAAAACTATTTAATCTAAGCAAAACCATATTTTGTTTCTCAACACAGTCATTAATAGAGACACAAAAATAGATACTGTATGATCATGTGAAAAAGGTGACAGCGTTGAAGGTTTAAAAGCTATTTAGAAATATATGATACTGTATCTCTGACAGCATGCATGACCTTGCCTGCATAGCGGATTTTCTTTTTGACCAAGAAAGTGTTGGGAATAATATTGTTTGGCCCAATTATATACTGAATTACCAGATTTTCTGCTGTTCCTAATAATTTTACCTGAGGAAAATGTCAAAAAAAATGCTGCATTTAAATATAAAATGCAAAACAATAGTAAAAAATCATAGTTTAATGAATCTGTTTAATGGATGGGGACCTTTTTAGTAAAGAAATCTAATCAATGATTGCAGTAACAAGAGCCCCTGAAAGGTGTTACATTTAAAAATGACATTTTACAGAACATCAATTTTATTGACCGCACTTGCAGATGGTGACAAATTCCTGCCAGACATTTCCTCATCTTTCAAAGAGCTCTATAAAGTTCAACATGACCTATACCATTATCTTGTTGAAAGGGTCCTCGGCATGTGTGTTGAAACGGTATGTGTGTGTGTCTATAAATGAAGTAGGTTTTTTATAAGGAGTGTACATGTAGTCACCTAGATACTGTGCAGCCTTGCTGAAGTACTTGTCTCTGGTTCAATCTCTGTCAACGTTTCCATGGCAACAGTTGCCATTTGTTCTGTGATTGGTGGCATGCTAAGTCTGACATAAGGGGGTAATGCAAAGGCAAAATAGCTTTAAAATAATCTTCTTCATTGATCAGTATATGGTTGATTATTATCTTAACATTTATTTCTAAACAAATGGTTACAATGGACACCCCTTTTCTTATGCTCTGAGGCGTTCATCATTAGATGCCTGCAAATTAGTGCTTATAAAAAGGAGAAGCACTATGCATGTGTATTTGCAGCCTGACTCTCCTATACTTGGAAAAGGGAATCTTTTTCAGAAAACCACTGATATCCCTGAGGCAACATTGCTATTTTTTAACACTACCGATGATCATGTTTATATCGACCATAGACAGTGAGATCCCAGTCTGCGCTTTAAGGTCACGCATAAAATGCCGCTGTTTTATTTTGCTGTGTGGTTGCAACTCATTGATTGCCCATGCTTTTTATTCAATAACTTATGTTGTGATCCATCCAATAAGAAAAATTTAAAAAAAAAAAAACCCAAGTTACCCACACAAAAACAAGAGGAGCTGGTTTGTTTGGCTTAAACGTTTTAGATCCCTAACAATTAAAGATACGGTACCGTAGAACCCCGTGATTGGACTAAAATAGTATGCAACTCAATGATTGCCCATGCTTTTTCTTTAACAACAACACCAGTAGATTTATTATGAATTAGCAAAATAGACCGTAAATCTGGATCTATCTTTCCAAATACTATTTATGAAAATTTACAGCTTACCTGTTGACAAGTTAATGTTTTACCAAAACCAGCCACAAATAATGTGGAAATAAAAATCTTAGCAGGTGCGAAACTTGGAACCTTTATGTGAATGTGCCAGATATCGGAAACTAGATCACCCAAACTGGACAGATGACGGTTAACACTGTAAAAACTTTTTTCAGTCATCATCAGTTCACTACTGATTATTGATTGTTAGTAAGTTGGTAGTATTTATTTAAAGAATACAAAGTACACTTTTGTAATGTAGCGGTATTAAAATTTCAGTTTATATTCGATAAAGCCATAATCAACAAATCTTATCCTTAAAAATCTAACAAGATGGGAGAACTTACCCCCAAGAATCTAATACTCCATGCATAGCACCATGCTCTTTCAGATGGCAAAGTAGGTATCCCTTAAACATTGCAAAATTTCAAAATGCTCTAAACAATATTTTGGTAGTCTTAATTGAATTTAAGTAGCCTGAACATTGTAAAGGACACAAACCAGCAAAAATATATATTCAAAACACAAATAACAATTAAAGGCTATTAAATAATTACTAATAGACATATTCCAGATGAAATCGATTTTCACAATACTCTCCACTGCACATGCATTAATCCCTATCACATTTTTTTTCACTTGCTCATCAGGGACAATGATTTCTATTTCATTAGCATTTTTTAATTTCTTTGATTGTGTACAGCTGCTCTGTGACAATAACCGTTGTTAAACGCGCTATACAAATAAAATTGAATTGAATTGAACTTGTTACGGGAGAATAATAAGAACAATGTAAGAGGAACTGGTGGCTCCCTGATGCTCAAACATTACATATAACATACAGTAGTTACTTGACTATACTGTAATTTTGTGAGAATGCAGGAGCATTAACATAAGGTTTTCCTCCCTATGGGATAGCCGGGCACAAAAGCCCCTAGATGTCAGACTGGCAGTTTAGTTTATTTTTTGTATGAAAGTGTATGCAGTAAATGTAAGCAGAAGTATGAATATAGGAGACCAAGTTTCATGCACTAAGACTGAAACCATATTTTCAAAAGACTTCATGCATTTAACCATATTGATCAGGATGTACATTTTACTCAGCTTTTGTCACAGCTCATTGTAAGCTCTGATATTCTGATTGGCTAATGGACTGGGTTTTTTTTTTATAAATAAGGCCATTCTTGGTAATCCACTTACAGAGAAACACAAATATGCCAACTTCTAACGTAATCAGACTTATTCAGTGATCTGAATTTAACCTTACCCCTATGGATGCCCATGACCTAATTTGTTTTAGACTCTGCCCTGTATATGCCAGTTTCACTTCAAATTCATGCAACCAATTAGACTGAGCTGTCTAAGTAAACCATAAATCTTAGCAATAAGGCAATTTAAAAACAACTTAGTGTGTGTGTGGGGGGGTGTCATATCAGAGAGAAAAAACACATTTTGATTTGTTCTTGTTTTTTATTGTTTTTTTTAAGATCTAGGCCAAAACGTAATCACTACTTAATTCAGCCTGACATCTAAAGAGGTTACCAACTATCATCTGAATGACTTATGTTGTGATCCATCCAATAAGGGAAAAACGAATGCTCACACTTACAAAAACAAGAGGAGCTGATTGGTTTGGCTTTAACCTTTTTAGAATCCTAACAATTACAAGAACCGGTACCGTAGAACCTCGTGATTGGACTAAAATGGTATGTTATTTTCAGTTACATAACGTGTTGATAATTTTATTATTATTATTGATGGTCTCTGTCTGTACACTCTGGATAATAATATGAGTGGGCCTTCTGGCAGAGAGAATTATGGAGCTTAATGGCAGGCAACAGAAAAGCAGAAAATTCCTACTAGAATTATGAAAAACAGCATGGCAGAATGAGCCAGCAGCACAAAATGTTAAAATGTTGTACAAAATGTTTTCTCATTCCACTACCACAGAGTAAAATTCAAGGCCTTTATTTCTGATGTTATATAGTACATATATTTCAATAAAACACGAGTATTTGCTGGATAAGGGAAGAGGACTGTCACTGTCAATACTTCATTCAGGCCCGGTTCTTGCCAACCCTAGAAGGGTGGGCAGACAGATGTCCCAGGTGGGCAATTTTGGGGGGCGGGGCTGAGAATATGGAATAGCAAGAATATAATTGTACTAATATTCTTGCTTGGGCTTAGTTAAGAAGATATACTATATTAAGTCGAAATAAGCACAAAAATGTTAAACGAAGGGTTATTTTCAAGATTCAGAGCGGCTAATAACTGGATTAATAAGCAAATAAAGGCAATATTATAATCTTTTTAAATATTATAATATTTTTCTAAAGCCCTTCGTACAAAAGAAAATAAAAATGTACTTGTATACTGGTGTCTATATTTTGATTGGGGGCAAGACAGACGTTTGGGTGGGCTCATGCCTGATGTCAATGAATTTGGCAGAGTATACACTGTATAACTGAATTTACTGTTATTTGCGTAGTATTTGTAACAGTAGACAAAACAGCTTTACAAAATTATAAAAGTTTATCCCTAATGAACAAGGCTGAGGCAACATTGGCAAGAAAAAACTGATTTAATACACGGATTACAAATGTGTCATGTCCCTATCATGTTAAAAGGCTAATAAAAAGTATATATTTAGAAATATTGGCAGAATATGCGTATATATCTTATTTTATGGCTTGTGGTACACATGCATCTCTTCAGACACAGGCTTAAGTCTGTGTCTGGCAAACCAACCCTGAGGGGCTGCAGTTTACTAAGAGTGATTTGTTTCAGCCAGGTGTTCAGTCATTACATTACTTCCACATACTTCATAGGAAGATCATTTTTTAATGTTTGGTTTGTCTTTTTTCTCTTTCATATTTCAAAGCAGGTTATATGTAAGAAGATTTATTGTTTCTTTTTAATCTTCATTGGCTTAACTGCATGCAGATCATTCTTGTGTGTGTCTCATGCTAGACTAAAAAGGAAATTAAAAGGAAGGGGGAGAAAAGAATATAACAAAGGAATAAAAAGAAAAGAAAACCATGATGCCTACAATTTTTGCTGCGCACATGTAATATCTGCTATGTAGTTTTTTTTATAAAACTTGTTGTCCCCAATATTGAAGCGGCTTTAAAAAGTTTATGATGACATCCTTGTATTTGTTTGTAACTGGTTATAAATCAACGTTAATAATTGAAATGTTTTTTTTTTGTTCTGTGTTGTGTAGAATTGTGGCTAATATTTCTTTGAGATTAGACCTGTCTCGCTTTGTTTTTATGGCTGAGTGGAAAACCTTAATGAAGTGTTCTTATTCAGGAAGTTTTAATTCATCTTATTCATACCATTAAACAGTCGGAGGTTAAAGGGCCTTGCTTAAGGACAAAGCGGTGGCACCTTGCTTGCCCCGGGAATTGAAACTTACAACCTCGAATAACCACTTAAACTAAAAGCCATTGGTTACTGGTTTGCATGTCAGGTCTGGCCCTCTATGCTGAAAAAAAATCAGTACTACAAATATGCACTGTCTAATGCTAAATCTAATAATTATTCTAAAATAAATTCAAACTTTTTTGAGTCTTAAGTTACAAATGTTCATCAGCAATTAATTACTACTCCACCATAACTTCTGTCAGTCTGTCCCTCATGCGCCTCCTCACTGTTTTATCTACCGTTACACTACCAAATTGACTGGTTAGCTAGATTCTCTACCAACTACTTTAGTGAAAGCTTGTTTATCAGCCCTGTTTTCATTGATTACTAAAATTGTTCACGCATCACTTGTTTTTGGTTCTTAACATCCATCTCTTAAATATTCTATTATTACTCATGTACTTAAGAAACCAGAGCTGGTCCATTTAACTCAGATAATTTTTGTCTGGTTTCATTTACCTTTAAGATCGTAGTATAAGTGTATAGCAATACAAATTCATGAACAACTCTCCAAAAATTATTTCTTTAAACAATATCAATCTGGTTTTTGTCCTACTTCGTCCCCATTTTGTCCAATAATCTGTTGCTGGCAGCTGATTCTGGGCTATTAACATTACTTGTCCTATTTAACATTAGTGCAGCCTTTGATACTGTCTTACATAACATTCTCCTCGACAGATTAGTTTTTATTGGGATTATTGGCACCCTTCTGTCTTTGTTAAGGTCTATATTTCTGGTTGTACTCATCTTATATAATCAAATTGTTTCAGAGTCACCACTGGTGTTCCCCAAAGTTTTGTATTGGGCCCTCTTCTGTTTGTTATTTATATACTCCGTCTTGGTTACTTTTGATGAAGCATGGTGTTCATTTTCATTGTTATGCTGATGACACCTAACTTTCCGTGTCTGCCAAACCTACTGGTTATCTTTGTCCAGTTCTTAAGCTAAAATTAAAAAAAACTGTAGCCCTACTTGTTGGCACTAGAACTGTCTAAATCTAAAGTTTGAATTTTTTTCAATCACTCCTGGCTGATTGTAAAACTGCAAATACCCTCCGGGCAGTGTGCCCAATAGTCACTGGTTTGTTGTTTTCAAGCTTCACTGCACTGAAAAAAACAATTCCACTCTCTGCAATGTGTGCTTTTAAAACCAACACAATAATCTCCCAGCAGTTGGAGTAAATCATGCCTCATACTGGATTAATCGCAGTCTGTTCTAGCAAAAAAACACTCAATTATCTGTTGCAATCAAAAAAACCCTACTGTGCCGGAATACTGTGACAATATGTCAAAAAAAGTCTTTTGTGTCATGGTTTTGCTTTTACAGGCAGTAAGAATTGATCATTTTGTTATTTCTAGGCATGTGCATTACAGACCTATCCTTGTACCAATTTGCCAGCGATACTAAATGAAGAAATAAGTTTTTAATTTTGCCATAACCACCTTAACGCCAGTCTGTAGGATGTAAACACTGCTGCTGTGCAGTGCTTCTGCATTCAACATGCTATAAACACCAGCACTCTGTGCCAAAGCCTCTTATAGAATGCTTTTCCATGCAAGGCTCACTCAGACTTCGTACATTAATACAGTGTTGCTTTCCAATTAATAACTCTTACACTTCTTTCATTTTGTGTTTCAATGCAGTAAGCAGCTAGTGTGTGTTAGATTACCTTTATGTTCCCTGTGGCATTACATCCGCAACTGCTGTATGCTTTAATGCTTAACCTTATTTTTCTTACGTGGCTTTGTAAGCGTTGGACGTTGACTGGATGCATCAACCATATAAAGTAAATGTGAATTTAAATGCAAAGGTATATTAATTGTTAAATTAATAGGTCACATGGTATATTTTATTTTTAAACTAGCATTGTTTGGCATGTTACTTAAAAAAGTAATTATAGTTACTTCTCACAAATAGTAACTGAGTTACATCATTATAAAAGTAACTAATTACCAGGAAAAGTAAAGTTTGTGTTACTTTTTAAAAATTGTTTACATATGTCGAATAAATTGTCCCCAATATTAAATAGATTAAATAAATGAAATAAACACTAAATCGAATAAATAATTATTATAAAACCTATGGCTGAGAGAGTCTACTCGGATTTAAACCACTTAAGTGTAAAAAATTATAGTAATGGCACATTTTATTGTCCGTAAAATCCAAAATCAAAATGAGGCTTGCTCCTTCCAGTACTTTGGTTTGTGTTTTTACTTCATTTTTTCATCCACAACACCAAACATTTTTCAGAAACAGCTGACGGGTCAGCTGCCAAAAAGAGCAACACTGTTGTTATAGCTAATAATTTAAATCTGAAAGCTGCATTGTTATTATTGGCTGCTCTTTCTGAACTCCAGATCAATTGCTGGTTAGGTCCATTACTTTGTCCAGTATGTTATTTATATCACACACAGTGAGCTGTTGACTAGCCACTGCTTATACACAATGGCTGAACACTGTCTGTTTTTGTGTGTGTATGACTGGGGCCATGATTATATGTAAATGAAGCTGGTGGAGCTGAATAATAATATTTTAGAGGAATGATACCATGATAATATCTTCTGCATGTTTAATGCAATAAATTTAAGTCAATCTGGTTAAGGGCATCTGCCAAATGCTGTAAATTTAAACAAGGTGCTCAAATTCAGGTGCCCTTTTTTAAACAGTAGATTTTAGTTTATGCCACACAATGGGATTTTTGTTTAATATACAAATTTCAGCAATAAAATATCAATTCTGATATTGGATTTTTTTTTAAACCTGAAAGGCAGGTTACGATTTAGTACAGACTTTCAATAAAAAAATATTTGAAAATGAGAAATGGTCCAAACAATTCAATTGCCTTTCTTTAGAACATTTAAAAAAACATATATGAATAAATATTAATCAAGAAATTAAACATAGTTACTTTTCTATGAGAAAACAAATATAAATAATGTAGTATAAATATACAGTAAAGTGATACTACAAAAAAGTACCATCTTTACTTATAAAATCCAGATTGATTTTAATGTTATTATAGATTCTGCAGCATCTCCAATAATATGCCATAACCATAATGTACAATGTACCACATGATCACAGCAAGGATCCTTATGAAACAAAGGCGGGAAACATTAACCTATTTGTGATTACTGGCACAAATTGCTGTCAATTGAATCTTTCAAGTTCAAATTCAAGAAGATCTATCGTCATTTCAACCATATATAGCAGATGCAGTACACAGTGAAGAGCCACATAACGAATAAACAACACAGAGCTAAAGACTAAAAATAAGGTTTTTTAGCAACATAAAGTGCATGTGTGCAACCTGGTGCAAACATTGTACCCTTGTTAGTGAAACATTAATAACAGATCAAGCTTAGCAGGACCAACGCCTACCTATTTTACATTATTATGACTAATTATTCAACCAGTTGTTAATTTGTCATATTTCTATGAGGTTGAGAGCATGATTAATTACATCACCTATTTTGTGATGCAAACTAAAGGGTGTGCCTGCGGCGTGATTAAATCAGCAGTTTAAATGATTTTTCCAGCTGATACCATGCCTTTGTATAATGTATTTGCATACGCCACAATATTGTGATTGTACTGTGATCATGTCGTTGTGTGGGAGAGAACTTGCGTGTACAACGTATTACCTAATTATAGTATCTGGCTGGATATGTGATTTTTTTTATATAGAAGGCGTAGAATTATAGACGCAGTCTTAATGGAAATTAAGCTGAGCTGAACTGTGTTGTTTTTGTGGGGTTTTTTTGGAAAAAATTACATTGTACCTGCATTTATTGAACACCATGGGTGTTAAAAAAAGCTGTGAGAAAATGCTTTGTACGTCTCTAGCATAAGTTACACCTACACTGGAAAAAATGGGAGTAGGATTTACTTGGAAACAATATTCACTAAGAAAAAGCGAATAAATTTACAAAGATAAAAGCCTAAACATAATTATTAGTAGCTTTAATTAGGAATTTCTAAGTAACGTTTTAGTAATGCTTATAAATATATTAGGATTTATTGCATTATTTTTTAAATAAGAGTCCCAGTTATCTTTTATTCATCCTAAGTAACTTCTAGTTTAAATAGTATTTAAACATTATTTAATATAATTTGTGATGTTTCACTACTAATATTTAACAAATATAATATAATTTTAAAAATACTGCTAATGAGTAAGGTTTATAAGAATCTCTGAGGGTAAGAAATGAAACAAAATAAAGGGCTATATTACAAAAATGATAACAGAAAGAGTACTTACTGTTACTACACCAAAAATGTTTAATTTAAGAGTGATTTATTCTTATTGTTTTACACACAAGAAAATGCTCTGCAAGCACAACTTTTTATACTTGTAATACCGGTGTAATAACTTTATCAAAGAAATACATCTGCAGTGAAAATGAAGTCTAATGAATCTAATGCAGTGTGGAGCATGTCACAAAATTATTGCTGCACATGTAATCACCGTTAAATCATGTCTTATGTAAACACGCATACAGAATAATTTCAGTAAGAATGACAAAAAGGTATGCATTTAAACAGGTCTAGTGTGTCTGTCTTAATAAAGGATGTGAGTGCTAACACACAGGTTTTTATTTGTGCAGATATACTAGCTAGTGCACTTCAGTTCGTTTTAGGGGTTTTTTTGTTTGTTTGTCAGCCAAAATGGAAGATTTTTTATTTATTAAATAATCCTTATTATTTATTTTATTTATTAAAAACTATCATTTCTTTAAACTGTACTTTAATTTTAGACAGGAGTTAAAAAATATTGGTCATATATTATGTCGTCAACTGTGTATAAACTTATCGGATTTTTTCTGTGTGTAAAAAATGCTAATATAAAATATAACCAGTAATCTATGGATCTTAAATTATGACAAAACTATAAACTGAAACTATGATTAATGCTACATTCGGTCAGTTCTCTACTCTTTTTTTTTCTCCGCCTAAAGATAGCATTGTTCTGCGGGCGCTTAATTATGATAGAGTAGCAAAATACTGAATAAATATTTTGTCTTTGTCCATTGCGTCCGAGGATTATCGTTCGGTTTTCTTTCTTTTCCGGTCAGTACGTCTACCTTGGGCTATTTTACAATGTATAGTGTTAATGCAAAAATTGGATATGGGTCAGTTTTAAAAGATCAGATATGCCGGGCGAAAGATCGTCTACTGGACCATCGCATCATTCTAGTGATGTCACTGTTCACAACATATAACTCAAAACACACTTTATAGGCACGGTGGCATGATCACAGTAAATATACTTAAACACCAGAGATAGGTGAGAAAAACATTTTAAATGCTGGGAACACTAAACTAACAATTTACTAAAGCATAAATGTTTAACAATCACTTTCCCCTCTGTGTGAATGGCGAACTGGTTCGTTTGACTTTTCAGAGATTATTTACTCTTTCCTGTGGATGACCTCTGACCTACTTTCTGTAGTATCTAAAATCTGCAGTTTAAGCTTTTTTGATGAATTTAATGTTCCAAATTTCGTCAAGTTAATTTGTATTTTTAAAAACAAGATATTTGTTGTTTGAAGAAATCACCTGTGTTAAGTTTCAAATGTTTAATAGTCTATTTTAAATCCCTTATAATATTCAGTTTTGGTCAATAATTAACATTTTCACTACTAAAAAATGTCATATTTTAACATTCATAGTAAGCAAAATGCAAGCAGCCAATTAAATTGTGAATTTACTATATGCGAATAAATGTATATATTGGTAATCTGACAATGAAAGAGTTAATGCTTTACCACAAATCCCTGGGTGTGAGTAATCATTACATTAGGGACATGTGACCTACCAGGTCTGAACTGTAATGTGCGATCAATAGCCCTTCAACCACAACAGGACAGTAATGTGTTACTAGGTGTAGCCTATTAAAGCAGATTTATTGCTTATTTAGAAATGTATTTTCAATGATCACATACAGTATAGTACAGTCTATTTTTTGCAATAAAGTGTTTCTCCCATCTACTTGCTTTTTTCCCCATTCTTGGTTTAAAAAAAAAAACATCACTTAATGCATGAGACACAGTCACGCCAGGCTCCACTACCAATCAGCACACTCAGTCACCCGAATACTAATCAGTCTCTTTTCTCATCACCTTCACATTTCTATTTAGGCTCCTCCGTTTTTATCACCAGCAGCTCCTGTCAGTCTCCATACTCTTACCGTCTCCAGTATATTCTCCTTTACCCTATCTCTCAACCTCATTTACCAATCTTCAAAAACTCTGTTCTCCAGTCTGGTTACCAGCATGCAGCAATGTAGCACACATTGAGCATACCAGCATTAAGAATGTCAGTTTTTCTTCTTGTTCTTTAGTGATGCACTGCAAGAAGTCCTGCTCGTCATTTATACTGTTCTTTTTTTTTTTTTTTTTTTTTAGTAAAGCGTTCCTCAAAGCCATTTTTCTTGTCAATAACAATATTACGGCAACTAAATAATTAATTTCTTCAACAGTTCTTGATTAAAAAATATCTTCTCATCTTTAGTCCACATCTTTTAATATAATACACAATATAGGCAAATATATTAGCTCACCTGACCATCAAATCTATATATGTTTCTATTTCTATAACAAATTCCACACTTAAAGATAGCACTAATATTGAGTGAAGAGGTCTGGGTTTTTAGTTGATCCCAAAGTTGTTCAGCAGCATTGAGGTCAAGGGTCTGTTCACTTCCAAATCAATCATAACACATTATGTCTTTATGGAGATCAGGAGCTTTGTGCACAGGGGCATTGTCATGCTGGAACAAAGTTTTCATCTATTAGTTCCAGTATAGGAACAGTGTATTGTTGCAACATACAGAGACATTATAGACAATTCTTCTTCCAACATTGTGGCAACAGTAGGGAAGACACACTTACGGATGGTGGTCCTGGTGATGTGTCCACTAAATTTTGGTCTTATATTCTTTTTTTTCTATAATAAATTTAATTTTGGAACTGCAGATTGATGATAAGCTATTTTATATATTTGTTTTAAAACAGCAGGGGGCAGTTGTGTTCCGCAGAACTACTGTATGTAATCTTACCATGTCTGTGGAAAAAAAAAAAAACATTAAACATTCTGCGTTTCCTTTTCTGCATAAAAGCTGGATATCAGGGGTTTGGTTAAGTGAGCGGGAAGGAACACCATTAGCATCAAGTACAGCCCTCACAAGACGGGTTGGTTATGAAGGGTAAGAAGAAGCATTATCATCAAAATTAAGAAAATGCCAGTGAAGTTTCATATTTCTGACAAATTTCACAGAGTAATAACAAAGCTGAACCACTCTATTGGGCTTTTTTATATTTAGCAATGGTGTTATTACATTGTAATTACATTTGATATGCACATATTAACATTGCTGCATTTCTTAGCATCTCTTTTTTAGCCCCTACCTAATTATAAACATGAATGTCAGACCTAGATCCTCTCCTTTCTGTCTGCTTCATTTGTTTTCTGACACAGACACGCTGCTGTTTCTCACCTTGATGTAAAAAATTCAGCATCATAAAACCAACGTTTTTTTTTTTTGTTTTGTTTTGTCTTTGTGCTGTCTGAAAGCATAAAACATCTCTTTTTGTACCAAGATGTCTGAATCAGTAGATAAGTTGTTTTTGGTTTCATCATCGTTTCCAGACACAGTTGAAAGTGATAAGAGATCTCGAGAGCTACAGCTCTGAGATGCCTTAGTGTCATTCTTTTTGACAGAATCTGTTTTTTTTCACACTGATAAGCTTCCACAAATTCTTCTTAAAGTCTGACATTTTTTGTTGTCATACTTAAGAATATGTGTCATGATTGTAGCATTGATTTTCATACAGAAATGCAACCAATAAGATGAGCTCGGTTTGGGCATTCTCACATTCTACAGTAAAATGCCATTGATACTAGTTTAATCTACAGCAGCTGGAATATAGACTAGGAAAACTATGATTATGTCTAAACTAATGTCTAACTATACGAGATGCAGCACTGCTTTTAATTTTCTAGCTATACACAGATAGGAGAAATTGTAGATAAGGGAGTTTTATAACAACAGTTAGTCACATCTACTGTAATACCTTACTAATATAGCTCTCCTTGGTCATATCGTTAGTCTTAAAGATATCGGTGCATTTTTAAGTCAGTGCATTTATGATATTTTATCTTGACTATTGCAATGTCTTTTTATTAAGATACTATCAAGAAAATCGTAGACTAGCAGGCTCTTTACATGCTCCTCTAATCTCTACTCACATTAGAGGTAGATTACATCAATTGCACTGGCTAGCTTTAGCATCTACAATACAATTCTCACACTGACCTTTAAAGCCATCCATTGCCCCGTGCCCTCCTAAGGTTTTTCATCATTACATATCTAAAGAATCTCAGCTCCTCTGATTTCATGTTCCTGTTTCTTTGCCATGGATTGAAAATTTGACCCATACAGGAAAACGATATCGTTTTTTTTTTTTTTGGTTAAAAATATTTTTTAAAATATGTGTTAAATATATTTTGTGTCTATGATGCTTTTTGAAAATGATATAATTTTAACAAACATATTTCAGGGACAAGAAAATACATTTCTAAACTTACAGTCTAAATAACTGAATATGCACAGATTTAACTTAGACTTTTATCTAAACATAAAATTAAATTGGAGCTCATCCGTACTCGCTTGATGAACTTCATTGTTTTTTACAGAAGCTTAAACCTGATGTGAAATAATAAAGAATGAACTAGTCCTCATGAATCAGGCGGGCAGGCTGGACTGATTAATGTTTCTACAGTATGTGGATATGTGATAAAGCAATGGAAAATGTGTTAGACATAAAAACGTATCCAATACATTATGACCCAAGTAACAAAATAAAAAATGGCAAAACCTGTATTTATAATCATACCATCAAACACACAATTTCCTCACAGTTTTGGCTTATGGTGCTTCTCCGTTTTATTTGTCTTAGTCTCCATCTTTGTGATTAATTTTGTCCTTGTCTGAACTGATCTGCTTTGACACTTTTGTTTATTGTCTGTTGCTTGTTTATTGTTGCTCATTAGTCTTCTCTAAACGTTTCTTCACTCAGTACAATATATCAGGGAAAGTGTGGACCATCACACTTATAATTCAAATTTTTTTTCCACAACATTTATTCCGCACGTCTGACTATGGTTTGAGATGCTTAATCCATTGTCCCGTGCCCTCCTAAGCTTTTTTCATCATTACATATCTAAAGAATCTCAGCTCCTCTGATTTTATTTTCTTGTTTCTCTGCCATAGATGGAAAATTTGACCAATACCAGAAAACGATATCGTTTTTTTTAAAAATATATGTTGTGTCTATGATGCTCAATTAAATATTTTTGTATTTAATTTAACAAATACATTTAAATATTTTCAAATATAATGCCCCTGTGCACAAAGCCCCTGAGCTCCATGAAAACAGACCTTAACCCCACTGAACACCTATGGGATGAACATGGACGGCACCCCAGATCTCCACACTCAACGTTACTGTCTAATGTCATAAAAAGCATTTTGAGAATTGTACAGGTTATTAGAGGAGTAAGAATGAATCTGTAATAGTGTGTTCAAAAATCAGATATTAAATCAGGTGTCCAAATACTTTTGTTTAGAAAGTGTATTACAGGGTCCCAAAGCCGTGAAACTGCACTAAATAAATACCTCTATTATTATTTTTATTATTATTATTATTATTATTATTGTTATTATTATTAACAAAGCATCATTAAAGAAAAGGTTGGAGAAGCGAGGTGTTTTGCTCTGTTTCAGTCAGTGTACTAGCTGCCAGATGCTAAACATTACTGACTCATAAACAGTGACTTTAAAATAATCTAAGGATAAAATATTGTTGATTGCTTTTGGTAACTTCTACCTTTCAAGCACATGCATTCAAAATGACCACAATACCAGCATTACATTTTTCAGCATTGCAATCTTTTTCCTCACTTGCTATCCTTGCTAAGCCTGTAATTTTAGGCTAGTGCAAAGAACGGAGGGCGACAGAGAGACTTTTTTGTTTAAGGTCTAGTCCATGTGCACAATGTTTGTTTATGTCTTGTCAGGTGTCTCCTCTGGCCATGTGCCATGTGTGTTTCGGTCTGTCTTTGTCTTGCTTTGTTGCGTATCACAGTCAGTTTCTATGTCTTGTTGTTTTTATGATCATGGTTATAGTCTTGGTTATGTTTTACTCAGGTCTGTTTGTGTTAAGTTTAGTTTTCTGTTTTTGTGTTTTTCAAGTTCTTTGTTTGTGTTTGTTTTTTCGACAAAACACTGCCTTTGCATGCAACCTCAATTCTAAGATAGTGATAGCTAGTAGTGAAAATAGAATAGCAGTAGAGCGAATGGAAGGATCCATTGTAAAGGGAATGGTGGAATATTTACATTACATGCTTGGGTGATATGAGTAAAACGTCTTAACTGACTAGTCACACTGCTGAGTGGATATTTGACATAATGTAGCTTAATTATTAAAAAACAATAAGTGAGTGACAGTTTTGATGTATTATGATCACTCTATACAACCACGGTGAGCTAAAAAGCATCTCCGCATGCATAGAAAATGAAATCTTAAAGCTTTTATGCTATATCTGCATAGTTTTATGATTTTGTGCAGCTGCCACATGATTGGCTAATTGGACAATTACATAAATGAGCAGGTGTACATTTTTTAAAAATAATTTAAATAGTAAATCAAGATTTTTGTAATGATGCATTGTCTTTTCACAGTCATTTCCATCACAAACATCTCCAACTGTTCAACAGCTGAACTCAAACAGGTGACCGCAGGTCTTGGTGCCTGCATGACCAACCGTCAGATTAGAGTCATTAGAGACTCGGATCATATCAGTCATGACAATGTGTCAGAATAAATGCTCCGGAGTGATGTGAATTATCACTTGTGTAAAAGGTAGTTAAGTTAACTGCAAGGTTTGGTGCAAGACATAAACTATTTGATAATCTTTTTACCGCTTGTTAGAAGCTTTTCCACAAATGCTTAATAAGTCTATTCTCTGTTCTGGCACCAGGATAGTGAAATGATTCTAATCATTGTCAGAACAGCTGAATCACTGGCTGTCTTCAAAAGATGATTAAAGACCTACCTCTTTCTCACATACTTGGGTTGTTACACTTTGTGATCTAGCTTGGCCGGTTAACTCAGATAATTAGAGTGTGGTGCTAATAATGCCAAGATTGACTTAAGTTAACTTGTTTTTGGGAAAGTGGTAGTGCAGTGTTGGAATACTTATTGCAAAACCATGAGTTCCATTCCCAGCATCACAAAGGGCCCCTGTGTAATCCCTTAACCCTCATTTGATTAGCTGTATAAATTAGTTAAATGTAAGTCACTCTGGATAAGGACATAGGCAAATATGAGAATTGAAATGTCTAACTAGTGTACAAATATTGAGCTTTTCAATGATGTGACTCAAAGCACTTTTGTGTTTTGTTCTGGATAAGAAATTCTGTTAACTTGTAGCGCAGTGGTTAACGTGTTGGACTGCTAATTGGAGGCTCAGGGTTTGATTCACAGCAAAACCAAGGTGCCACCACTGGGCCCCTAAATAAGGCCCTAACCCTCTTAACAATCAGCTCAGCTGTATAAAAAAAGGTAAAAATCCTTCTGGAAATGTGCTGTAAATGTTAGAAATGTTAAATGTCGTAAATGTAAATTAAAACTGCACAATGAAAGATGACTTACTATAAGAAAATGTTGCAGTTACACCATCAGCACTAAAATGCTTCCCGCCTTCCTTTTTTATATAATTACCTGATTTTTTCCCCAAGTTACACATTATCCTATCCCCTGGTGATGTGTTCCTCTGTGTGTGTGGAGTGCATTAATCTACATGAGCAGGTTAGCTGTGAGCTCCCACCACTGTCTTCTCTTATCTATCATATACGCAGCTTAAAAGTCACATCTGTCAGCTCAGGGTCTTTTTTATCCACATTTAATACACACAGATAACAGTACAATCCCTGCCTCATGCCAGTTTAATATGACAAAAGACCATTTCATTGACGTTGTCCTTAAGAGCAATTTTATTAAATGCACTGGGTATATTTAGGTCTTTTTTTGTTAAGAGTGTACCTATCAACTACTCCAAACCAGAGCACTCATGCTGTGCTGGATTTTAGCACACAGGCCTTGGTTCAGTGACAAGCTGACACAGTTGGCTTACAGAAGGCTGCTGTCTTTAATGGATCTGTAATGCCTGTTCTGCTTTCAGTCTATTGACAAATGAAGTGTCACAGCTACATTCATACACGGCTTCAAGTCTGCACAGTAGAAGAACCCAAACGCATCGTCAGCCAGAGAAAGATCCTTTCTCTAATATAATAATATGGTGTTGGCACCCTGATATGATAATGTTGCGTTGCGTAGATCTATTTTCTCTTGCCTCTATTTGAGAAGTCACATGGTAAATGGTATAAGTGCTTACAGTTAATTTCATTTAGGAATTATAGAGTAACTCCAACACAGCCTCATTATAATGCACTCTATAAACAAAAGTGTTGGGACACATGACCGACGCAACTGTATGTGTTTTTTACACACCCTTTTCTAGATTTACTGTCACTCCTATGATAACATCCACACTACTGGAAATACTTTCTGAATTGTGGAAGATAAATGTGGAGATTTTTCACAATAATATTAGTGAGTTTAGACACTGATGTTGGGTGAGTAGATCTGGGGTCCAGTCTGTGTTTCAGTGGAGTCAGGGCTCTGAGCTGAGTTCTTCTACAACAAACAGCATGCGAGGTCACAAGGTGCAATGCAAATGCAATTATGATTGTTATTCTTTGATGTCAAAGGAAAGAATATTCAAGCATAACTAGCTGTTTTTTCCTCATAAAAGAATTTATGTTGGCTATTAGCTGAAAATAACGTAAAAAATGGCATCTTCTTGCAGCAGATCTTTGTTGTCACATACAGTGGAGGATAATCCTTGTTGTGTTTACAAATGAGCACACTTAATCCAGTACAAAGCATGGATGATAAGTTTCATCGCAAAGCATACATCACACAAGCTGACCAATCAGCTTGTAAACATACTGTATTACTGTACTTTTAGTTCCAGGACCAGGACCAAATGTATCATTTTTCTTTTTAGTCCAGCCCAATAAACCAAATAAATAAAAAAAAAGTCTGAACATACCCTTAGTTATTGAAGGAAAAATTTTATAACATTTTTCCTTCAATATATGTTATGTTATGTTATGTTATGCTATAACATAAATAAATTCATGACAACTCTGTGCTTTTAAACAGTAGTCAACAGTGGCCATATAGTGCATCACTGGTACTGTATTTTTTGTACGGTAATAATAATAACAATACTATATAGATCATTTACTTTTGTAATAAAGGTAACTAGAATGTGTGTTGTCTGAAGTCTCAAGAAAGCGCAGAATATCATGCTGTCCATTTGATTGTTTTGCAAAGATAATGATTGCCTCCTAACCTGCAAACTATGAGCGTGAAATGCACAAACGTAAATGATTGCAACTTGATTGTTCTGGGCTTCAGCAGTCCCAAACCTGTCAACTCACAGATGGAGAAGAGATAGATTGTATCTCCTGCTTCCTCATAGTGGTTTTCTCATTGTTTGTCTTTTCCCCATGTGCACACTTTTCACTCTTTTACACACTGTTGCAGACATAAAAGGTATAGTATAGCAAATCCCTCTGCCTCCTCCAAAGCTATGAGAATGAATCTGCATCCCCAGTGCATTTACATAACAATAAGTATTCACATAGCCTTGAAAGTGGAGGAAAGAAAGAGTCTATAATATTTTTCTATTCCAATCCTTATTTGCATATAAGACACACCAATATCAAAAAGACCAGAATTTGTTCAGAAACTGAGATGTCTGTCAAAATCAAAACTATCACAGGCTCATATCAAACCTCATACACACTTTACATAGGGGCACACATTTTTGTAGGGGCAGTGGTGGCTTAAATGGTTAAGGAAGACCTGGGTTCAAGCCCCACCACCGGCAAGCCAACCACTGTTGGGTTCTTGAGCAAGGCCCTTAACCCTTCCTGCTCCAGGGGCGCTGTATCATAGCCAACCCTGCGCTCTGACCCCAACTTAGATGGGATATGTGAAAAAAGAATTTCACTGTGCTGTAAAAAAGTATATGTGACGAAATAAAGGCATTTATTATTTATATATACCTGTATTTCTTAGGTGCTATGGTGACACAGTGGGTAGCGTTGTCACCTCACAGCTCCAATGACTCCAAGTGTTATATTTGAAAATTCTGTCCTTTGTTTGATATGAGCTTGAGTTATTATCTGCTGGAGGTTTCTTTTGGGTTTTCTAGTTTTCCTTGTACTTTTTGAAACATAAAAATGTGGTTTCTCAATGCTAAACTGCATTTAATGCACTAGTGTTACATTCAGGGTATATTGTTGCATCACACTTCATATTCAAGATACGCCTTATCCTGAGCAGGAAATGCACTCCTAATTAATCTTGAATCTTGACCTAATACAGTGTTAAAATTACTGTGGAATAGGAAAGCTGCTCAATAGGCCTCTTTAATAGGCACTTTTAATGCTGGCAGATTTATCTGAGACAGAGCACATGGAAAAAATTGAAAAGTGAATTCTATTTTATGGACTAGGAAGCATGTTGCGTTGCCTAATTGGAGAATCGGAGATTTTGGATGGTGCCTACCTGTAGGAAATACTGTGTCTGTGATTACTCAGATTTGCATTTGTTCAGTATTCATTGTCTATAGGACATAAAAGGGGTTCCTTTAAGAACTCATAGATGGATGGATGGATGGATAGATAGATAGATAGATAGATAGATAAGATAGATAGATAGATAGATAGATAGATAGATAGAAAAGAAAGAATATGGCTTGACAAAACATGACTGTAAAACCAGACTAATGCTATAGTGGTGCTAAAAACAATCACAGTCAAGTATGGAATGCAGTAAATATGCGCAGTTTAAAAAAAAACAAAACACCTAGTTCAGGTGTGTTAGGATTTTAATAAAATGACTTTTGGCCTCTTTTTGACCCTTTAATAAGCAGTTTTGGGCTAGTTACTTGGAAAATGTAGTGAGCTAAGATCAATTTTGTATGATTTATGGTGATTTTCACTAGGGCTGTGCGATTTAGGGAAAATATCTAACTGCGAATTTTCTGACAGATATTGCGTTTACGATTCAGTCTTCTTAATAGTGTGCAGCACACACTTTATAGATTTCTTAATTTTCTTGTAGACTAGCAGATGCAGTGTGCCTTTCTACCAAATAGATAGTTTCCTGCTGCTATCAAAAAAAATACCTGTTCTTCTGTAAACAAGCTCTTTTTTAAACAGGTAGTCTCGCTGCGTTATCAGTAGTTATACACGAGTCTTTAGCTTGAAGTCAGCACTAAAATAGTGTACAGTGAAGCTAAGATACAGGTTCTTCGTCTGGTTTAACCACAGGGTCTGTTGTTATAGTGTAATATTCCACCTCGACTTTATTCCTACATTCAGTGTAAAGCTGTGGAATTGCAGCGTGGCTAAAATATGCACAAGATGGAACTTTATATTTCCTCTCCAGTGCTCGAAAGAGGATTTTAAAACCCCGTTTTGTCACTTCATTAAAAGGCACTGTGTCTTTGGCGAGATAGCGGGTTATGGTGTTAGTTATCGCTTGGTGTATTTATATGCTGTAACAGCTGCAAACAATTCTGAAAACGTACTTTGTTGCTTGCTACTAGACAGAGTGTCATTTGCAAGACTGGCAAATGACTTTTTTAGGAACACACTCCTCAAACAGCCGTGTGTGATGCTTTTTCACTCTTGCAAATTACCTTTTTTGTGTCTGGCACTTTAAAGCCAAAATAATCCCATATTACAAACCTGCTGTTTTTTGGTGTATTAATTGGCAAAATGATTCCTTTAACTTGGAAGAAGGCATAATCCCACTTCACCACACTTTTTTTGTTTTTTTAATGGTGGGTGTTACGCACACCTGGCCAACATGCTAATTGGCCACTAAGCTGTGCGCACTCAATTGGCTGGTATGACTGTCACTCAAAGGGGAAAGTCATGCATTTACTCTGGGACTTTTTATATCGCATTTACATCGCTGCCTTTTGCGATTAGCTAATTGCAGTGTTTTAAAATCGCGATTGCGATTTTGATTAATCGTTTAGCCCCAATTCTGACTATTTTTAAAAATTCTAACTGTGAAACAAACCTCAGAGAGTCTTCTTCAAAAATAACTGCTCTGCTTATGGTTCAAGAACATCCTGCTGTTTTTTTATGGACACCTTTTTAGGTGTTCATAAAAATTTTAGAATCTATATCCATCGACTACCTATAGCATGTTTGTTTGTGTAAATGCAGCATGTTTTGTGTTGGATTAGATTAGACTATTTGTAATGAGTAAACAAATGATTACCTTTTTCCCATTTTTCATACACTGTTGTTCTAGGTAAAATGAAAACTGCATCAGATCTTTTCTTTATATTTTTGTCTCACTGCCTTAATTCTCCAAATTTTAATCAGATGCAGTTCCCTTAAGCTGATGAAGTAATAATATGAACCGTAGGATGGTGGTGAGGATTCCCCATAGGACACATTCTGACAACAAACAAACGAGGCTATAATAAAACACAGCACAGACTTAACGCAAATTCCTTTTTGTAATTAGTCTTAGGTTTACTTTCGGTCCTGACCAGAATAATAAAAGATTAAGGAAGCCCTTATATACAATGTATCATTAAAATACGGTATAATAGTATATATTCTTTACTGTAATAAATGTGTTATTTAAGTGCTGAGATTTTTTTACCTTTTTTTTTTTTTCTCATGAAATTCTGACTTCAATAGTGCAGAAAATCAAAAAACGCACACAGTGAAGTATAATGGCATGAAAATAGTTTTTGAATATCATTGATTTCCAAGCAAAGCACAGGTAGTGCAACAGGAGTCGATGCATCCCTATATGGGGTCCGGTTGAGTTTTAAGCACTTAGAAATTCTCTTTATTAGTAGATGGAGAGCAAAAACTGCCTCAAAGCTACCACCAGTGGCACATTTAAAAATTCAGGACATGCATTTGTATTACGTATTGTGAGCTTGTCTGATATAATTCTGTCCCCTTTTAATGTCCAATGCCTTTATATAGGTTGCAACATGATTAATGAATGATTAATGAATATATATATATATATATATATATATATATATATATATATATATATATATATATATATATATATGTTACTTATCAATATGTATATGTATATCAGATAGTCAATTCAAATAGCTTTACAGTCTAAGTGATTGTTTGCACTGTGAAAACAGTGGTAATACCAAAGTTATAGCATTTTCCATTTTTTTTCCACAGAGCTGTGCTCTAACGAGTTTCAAACTTCTTTTCTCTGGGCTTCACATCAAATATCATTAGCCTGGATTATAGTGTTTAATGGTGTAGGCAATAAGAATTTACCCCTGTAGCAAATGTGCCTTGTATCTATCATCATTTGCTAGCAGTTTCATAAACCTTCTTCCTTCCTTCTTTTTACCCTGACACAGATTTAAGATTCCAGTGTTTTTTTCCAGTGTTTTTGTGTGAAAAACACAAGAAAGGAAAAGACATTTCCCACTGCTCTATATCTATTTCATACATCCAACTTTATTTACCTTGAGTCTGAATGATTAAGCAATTATTGCCTGTCTTTAATGTCTTCTAGTAGTTTTATAAAGGAATGTTTAGCACTGTATGTAGGTGTTCAAGATATTTTACCATGTGATACTTAAAAAAAATTTCAGTGATTATTAAGTCATTATTACGTCAATCACATGACAATTCCAGTTTTGCAGCTGTAATATATCCGGATTATATATTTTACTGATGTAATGATGTCAAAACCTCTTTTAAAATTTGAACTTGTGGACTTCAACTAAAAACTTCAACTAACTGATTTTGCTAAGTAGGATGTGAGCCTGGATTAACATCCTTTTTTAATCCTGGATCAACATCCAGCTAATCATAACCCTCTGATGCTCACACTGCTAAACTGTACAACTGTTGTATGCAATTTTTTAGTATAGCATGTGATGTATCACATATATCATTAAAGTATTTCATGTTTTTTTTATTTATTTATTTATTCATTTATAATGTTACATTTTGGCTAACAGGAGAAAAATATTTAAAAATGTATTGAGGCGGATTTGATCCACAGATGGTTATGATTGGTTTATTGAAATGTTGATCCAGGACAAAGTATAATCACATCCCACTTGGAAAAATCACCTCCACCAAAACAAGCATGATTTATGTTCATTCCGATTTATAATGTTAATGGTAAAGCTAAGAATTCTAAAGCTAATCAAAGTAAACATTAACCTCTCTCTATTGCACTTTCTTAGGGTCAGGGTAGAGGATATGCTGATTGACTTTAAAGCAGCACTTGTCCGGTAATTTTGTTATAATCAAATTTAATTTAACGACAAAGAGAAGCAGATATAATAGATAGATGAGGAGCCGTATGTGTTGCTCACAGCTTTCAGAATTTTTTTTTTAATTTGTATATATTTAATGTGTAAAACTGCAATATCCTACAGGTAGTTTTACACATTCTACTGATTTTTAAATGAACAATTTCTGTCTCTGTGGCTGTGTGCTTTTTTTTTCTTATTCCTAACTCTATTTCCTCTTATTAGTTCTTTTTATTTGTTTCACTTTTGCCTTTCGGTTTTTCCAGTCATGTTCTGCCATGTTCTGATCATTGCTTTCTTTAACGAGGGGATGTAACTTGTAAAATGCTTGTTGTCCTTTCTCATTGTAGTCTTATGAAACAGACATTACCAAATAAAGGTAGAGGATGTGTGTCCTGGGGTATCAATACAAATCAAATAGCCCACAATTGGCAAACCTATTAGCACTCATCTGTAATTGAATTGGTCCATACCAATTGAAGCAACAGTTCCGTTTATTGAGTTGTTCGTGTAGGTGAATGTGTTTAGCTCATTTCCACAAATTATCTCTCTCTCTCTCTCTCTCTCTCTCTTTCACACACACACACACACACACACACACATTCCCTGAGGCCTAACAGGTTGCAAATATCAATCACACTGTCTGCGTGGGGGGAATCCAGAGGTGTGATAGGATAATGTCTGAGCTGCAGTCCCACACATTGTCAGTCATGCCCACACTCACATTTAGAAGCGATCAGAAAAAAGTTTTAGAGAAAAAGAACTGATTTCCCTACAATTTGTGTCTGACTACTGTAGAGACCGTATTTAAAATATTTACTTTTCTTCTCATACAAAGGTTATAGATATCGGGACCAGGAAATCTGGCTCTTAGAATAAAAAAGAATGTTGACAAATGTACTTGTCAATAATCTCAGACCGAAAGTGTTAGCAAATATTGATCTTTTAGTTTAGGTCAATTTAAGTTAGTCTAAGGGGGGAAAAAAAACTTTTTATTTTGAACAAAACTACACAATTTTTGGCCTTCTTTGAGCTGGGCTTCCACTGTGCGTTTCTGAGCATGATTTGGTTGTCTGAGACAAATTTTTAAATCCTAAAAGCTTCCTATAATCCAATGCTACAATCTGTTGTTTTTGATGGTCAGTTTAACTTGTTCGCTGACAGCTGACGAAATTCTGGCAGTGCACAAGATTACACACTTTTTCATACAGTGTGACTTCTTTTATGTTGACTATCAAACCAAGATCCAAACCTGATGCCAAACCTGATGATGCAATTAGGGCTACCACTTTAAACCACTTCAGGAAACAATGAGTCACAATGAGTCAGAAGGCAGTACAGCAAGAAAAGAAACTTATTAAAGGAAACAAAGTGTTTGTATGACAAGTTGTTGCTGCTGCTAGCTACCATGTAGCAAGAGAACTCAGATTACTGACCGATGACGTAAAACTCTTTTTAATCTTCATATTTATACACTATGACCAGTCCTAATCGCAACAATGTGAGCCTGGCTTTTGTCATAATAAAATAATAACTTATTAACATATATCTGTTTTCTTTACCTTGTTTATCTTACACAGGGTTGTGGGATACGTGAATTTTATTCCAGAGAACTCAGGGCAGAAGGCAGTTGCCAACCTGAAGGCATCACTTTTTAACACCACCAAAGACAATTTAGAAATGCTTATCAAACTGGTTAGAATACCAGTTTACCACACAAAGGCAGGATTTAACCCCCTAACCTTGTAGAGAATCAAGCCACCATGACTTTCCCCTATCTAATGAACAACAAGGTCTCTCATCGTTTGACTAGATTATCAAGAGATGACTGTTAATCCTAACGACTCAATTTGTGGAGAAAATTTCTAAACAATTAATCTGTTTGCACTGCTGCTTCAGGTGCACTAATTCCAAACACTGAACAAGCAATACTGTTGTCTCCGCAGTGGACACACGTTTGGAGGAAATTGTGTTTACTTATTTTTTAATTATTTTACCCATTTTTGCTATTAAATGTGTTGATAATGGTAGATCACATTCTCTGATTTCAAAATCAGAGACCAATCCCAGCTTTGCTTTCCTTTTGGTCTTAATTAACAGTATTTACCCAACAACTGCTATTCATTTTTTTTTTAATCACCACCTGAGCAACTTCCCAAATTTGATATGGCGTCATTGATTTTGTTTGGTCTCAATTAGCCTGAACATCAGGGTTTGGCCTTTCTTATTATCACTCCAAGGGTGACTATAATGAGTAAGGGGAAAGTCTATAGACTATAAAAATTGTCTTTGAGTTTGCTTGTATTTAGGCAGTGCTGATTTCCACATGTGATAAAAGTTTATTTTGATATAATGTATTAGAACAGCATCTGTACCTATAAACTGATAGGATTACAGTACCTACTTACACTATTTAATTACTATTAAATTAGCATAGCGCAATTAAGTAATCGTCTTTAGCAATTTTTGTTATTCTCATCATGGTTCATCCAAAGACTATTGCAAGAATGCTGGAAATACATCCTGAATGGCATAAGCAGATAACCCGAAGTTAAATAGTAGAGAAACTGCCTTAAAAATATTCATATCTATTGAATTTGTTTACATTTTGTATTTTATTAAGATTATATAAAAAATCTAAAAAGTGTGGTGTGGATTTGTATTCAGCCCCCCTGCATCAATACCTTCGCTACAATTATAGCTGCAATTCTTTTGGGGTATGTCACTACCAGCTTTGCACATCTAGAGACTAGATTTTTTGCCTATTCCTCTTTGCAAAATAACTCAAGCTTAACCAGATCTGATGGGAAACGTTTGTAAACACGTGAATATTCTTTGATCCAAACCATTCCCTTGTAGCTCTGGCTGTATGTTTAGGTTTATTGTCTTGCTCGAGTCTTTTGCAGCCTTCAACGGGTTTTCTGACCAGTGCTCTCCTTGTATCACAGTCTGTCAGTTTAGCTGAACGGCCATGTCTTGGTAGGTTTGCTGTTGTGGCATACTTTTTCTATTTATGGGATGACGGACTGAACAGTGCTCCTTGAGATGTTTAAAGCTTGGGTTATTTTTTATAATATAACCCTGCTTCATCTTTAAAACTATATCCCTGACCTGTCTGGTGAGTTCCTTGGTCTTGGTGATGCTGTTTGTTCACTAGTGTTCTCTAAAAAACCACTGAGGTGTTCACCGAACAGGTGTATTAATACTGAAACTAAATTACACACAGGTGGACTCTATTAACTAATTAGATATCTCTTATCTCTTCGGGCCATGCAGTAAGTTTCCTAAGCAACTCAGTCAGCTTCTTGTTCCTACAATTAGTAATTAACCACTACTTGCAACAACTTTATGGTGTAATTTTCTTATTTGTATTTATATTTGTTGTTGTTAGCAATAGGACTCAACAGGATTCATGAAACCGGAGTCAAATAAAGGATCAGGTTATTTAACCAAGGTGAGTCTGAATTTACTTATTTGTAGCCTCGGCTGTGGGAAGATATTTTATCAGTGGTGTTTTAAGTTTCTAGGGTTTTAAGTTGCAGGGTGATGCCACGATGGGTGATTTTTACCATTTTAATTTTCCTAGCTGTCAACAGGGGGTGCTGCATTACCCTCACCACCCCTAGTCCCCAGCTGGTACTAAGAGGTAAAAGGTATAAGACAACACAACCTAAAACACTCCTAAAGCAGGTGATTTCAACCTTTTAGGACATTAACCACCCCCCCCCGTCTAATTTCCCTCACGCCTCCCTTCTTCTCCCACCATATTAAATACATACAATGCATACAAACCTCTTTTACATATTACAAACAAAAATATATAACCAGCTTACTTATGTTAGTGTGGTAGCTAAGCATGCTTCTAAAAGCACAACATGCCAATTTCACTAGCGCACATTTATTATTACTCAAGTGTACACATCTGAATCAATAGATTCTCAAGCCCCCCAAACCACAGGTTAAAAACATATATGAAGAGAAAACTCTTTATTTCCATTACATTGATATCTTTGGTGGGAGTGCAGTAGATAACAGAAGGCACTGCAGACTTATCCAGCATTGGCCAGGTACATGGGTTCGTATCTGAACATGACACCCTTCTGTTCCAGCGTTCTCAGCGTTAGTGTAGTAGTTTATCTGATTTATAATATATACTGTATGCCATGCATGTATATTATTGCCAATCGTATTTATCAGCAAGCTGATTATTTAATTCTGTTTTGCCGTTAGTGCGGTTGTGTTTGTGTGTGCAGTTAAGAACAAGCGTCACTGAACTGGAAAAGGCCAGTCTGGCAGCACTGAACCAAACAGTGTGTAAAAAGACAGCAAGCTGTTTCTCAGAATGGACAGAGAGACAGAGAGAACTGAACCAGCAATAGAGAAGGAATGAATCAGAATTAGGGTTTAGGGGCACTTTAATGGATACAGAATGTTTTAATTTATAGTATCATTTATTAAAGATTATGAAAAAATATATAATCACAAGTATGTAGACACCTTATAAGTGTGTCATCCTCAAGCACATTGTTCTTAAGGGTGTTGTTAGGGGTGTCTTTAAATGCTAGAGTAAAGAGGCCCAAACACTGTTCCCTCATGTCAAGTCACCTGTGCACAAGGCGACTGATCTTTATAAATATATGGTGTTTTGACCTCAACTGCAGTGAACTGCAAATGGTATAAACTGAAATTCTAAATGTGTCCTAAATTTTAAGTCTATATAATGTACATTTTTGTATTTTAAAACCAGCAGCTTTCTTAGCAGCCAGGCAAAATCTGTACTTATAAATACAAATGTATTTTTTACTAGGACTATTTGCAGTGCAGAAAGTGAAGTGTTACAGTAGCCTCAAGAGACTTGCTATTAGGTATTTGTCTGCCAAGAAGTCTGAATGTAGTGTTTTTTACTAACCTGGACTTGAGCAGTTAGTTTAAAAAGTGGCCAATAACCATCATAATTTTTTTTGCAATAAGTAACTTTTGATTAAAAAACGTCAACAGATATGTTAGTGTAACATTATCCCAGTCCACCATAACAAGTGACAGAGATACAGAAATCACAAAGAAATATATATGACTGTTGCGACTCTGTAACAGTTATCTGTTATCCATTAACATTCTTCTTCGAAGTAGGTGTGTGTGAGACAGTAAGACATCTTGGAAAATGCTAACTGTGGCCTGATAGCACGCCCCACCCTTAGTGCAAAACGCCCCCTGAACACCGGTGACAAAAGATACGCAAAGTACATAAGCTATGTGTTACTGTCAGAACACCTAAAGTCCTACGACTCTACGAAGAATACTTCAACCATTGCATCATTTTTTAGACCCTTTGACTCATAATGTCGACGTCAGCGTGGAAACGCAACAACAATATTAATTCAAGTTTTTGCTCTGTTTTGATCCAGACTACAGTACGTGAATATGCTGATAATGTAACCTGTCTACACCAACAGGAGATTTGCAAATCAATATGTTGACAGGCAGGTAAAAAAGCCTATCATAATGTTTGGACTAAACCTTTTGATTGGACAAATAAATTACAAATAAATAAATTTAGACCACTTAACTTAACGCTTGCTATCTGAATTTAAAGAGACTTTTAACCATCAGAACAAAAAAATGTTGTTTTTATACCTTTAAAGATTTTACCAGCTACATGATGCTTGAATAAGTAGCGAGACAAGTTGTCAGAGGAGCAGCAAAAGGAGGAAATGGTAAAATGATCTTTAAGACAGGAGTGAACAGGAAAGCCAGTGACCTAGAGAGAGTGAAGAGGAAGGAAAGAGAGAAAAAGGAACCTTCTCTCTGCTTGCCTGCTGTTCGCTATATTGGAGAGGAGTGCTGTTGCCAGGGCAACCAGTGGGACCCACGATTGGTATTTGGAGCAGTGCTGCGGTGGAATAGCTGCAGAGGATTTGATGTTCTGCACTCATCTGGGGTCGACTAATACTTCATGCGTATCGCAGCTATCCTTCTCTCCGTGGTGCAGCCTACTCCTTTTTGTACTATCTACAAAACCCCTGGGGAGCTTATCCAATCTTCTTTTATCACTGTGCGCTTGCTCTTCTCTAGCACTATCGAATGACATATACAGTAGTCTACATATAGTGTGGACATTTAATCTGCTATTAGTGTTCTTTTTTTTTCTGCTCCTGGCAGATGAGCTCGGAATGAGATATAGACAGACTTCGAAGCCGACATGATAATAAGATAAGAAAGGAAGGTCCCTCCAATGTTTCACTGTTTACAGTCTTTATGTGGACACTAGCCACAAATCAGGCCAACCATTCCCAGCCTCTTAGACAGAGAAATAAAAACATACTTAGAGATGCTCTATGGGGATCGATTGCACCATAGGGACAAGAGAGGACGAAGCGAAAGAGACAGAGATGCTGCATGATGCTTTTTAGAAGGGCTCTGTGGTGGCATGCTGGGCTTTTATTGAAGAAAAATATGGCGCAGTCGGCAGAAACAATAAGTAAATGCACATGAATGTGTGTGTGAAAGAGAAAGGGATAGAGAGAGAGAAAGAGAGCAGTTTGTGCATGTGCTGTGTATACATCCGTGTGATTTTTTTTTTTTGTGATGTGCATTTATCTACAGAAAGTGCTGTAACACCAAAATGGTTAATGTTTTGCTAATTTATTTATTTATTCACCTTTTATTTATTTCTACAGCTATAATTAAGGCATCATAATTTCACTTGTCAAACATTCTTGTAAACGTGATGTTAGCTCCGTTTTTATTTCTGGCCAGGGGTCTGATGTGAAGGGAACTGATCTCTTGTGCAGGTGGCTTCATAGCTCATGCTCATACAAGCAAACTCTTCAAAATAAAAACCAAGTGGTTGATTGCGATCCTAATAGCTGCAGCAGGAAAACTCATACATGTCAGTCAAACTCTCAGTGTGAGGAGGTTTCTTTTTGCTTGATTTTCGATTGACTGATTTAAAAAAAAAAAGTAGATAAATGTTGTGTTTAAAATGGTGTATTTGCAGATATATGGTATACAGAGTGTATTGTATTCTGGAGCATGGAAAACAAAAAATAAAACAAGAATGAGGGAGAATGTTTTTATAGGTTCCTGTATATTAGTGCACTTTTATCTCTCTGCTTATTAGTATTAGTGACAGTATTAACATTTACTGATTCAGATAAAATTAATTTTGAAATTGTTTTTGTTTTTTTTTCTTTAAAAAATATCTTACATCTGTAGGAACATTGGTTAGAATCAAACGGAGAACTTTTATTCCAGTAAAATGAACCAAGAATGCAGTTTAAACAAACTTAATCTCTTGGGAACTTAAATAAACACAGGTAAACCCAGAACAGAGGAATCTCTTGGAAATATCACTTTTAAATGCCTGTAGTGTTAGGAGTCTGGTAGGCTTTACAAGGCTTGGAACCTGAGGAACTTCGAACATAGCAGGGAATCACGGACCTGGTAGTCTTTGCAAAGGCATGGAACCTGATAAACTTAGAACATACCAGGGGATCACAAAGCTGGTAATATTTACAGCCTGGAACCTGAGGAACTGAACACAGAAAATGCCAGGAAACCTCAGAGATACACGATTAAGTCCTTCTTTCTTGTGTAATCAGTATTCAGGGGAGAGTGAATTTTAAACTAAGGGAAAGCCTGGCGTTTCTGTAACATCATCACTGGATATCATTTATAGATTCACAATATCAACCCACTGATGATTTGTTTTACTTTTTACCTTTAACATAAAATATAATATAAATATTTAACACACTAGTGGATATGTTTCTGTGCATCAAGAATACTAGGTTTAAATCCTGATCCATCAAGCAGCAAACCATTTGATATAACACTGTCTTATTTAGACTAGACTTCTCTCTAGTACACTTCTGTTTTGTAAACTTAACATTGTTTTTAACTATGTTAAATTATTGTGATTGAGTAGTGTAAACTCAAAAGTAAACCACAAATATCAAAATTTCATTCTTGTTCATTCATTAATTTTTATTCTTTACCCGCTTATTCCCTAATTCGGGGTCACAGGGATCTGCTGGCGCCTATCCTAACCGTCTCCGTAAGGGCCAAAAGCAGGAGCTGGACACCCTGGCTGGACAGCTGGACAGGTCGCCAGTCCATCACAGGGCCACATACACACTCATCCTCACTCCTATGGGCAATTTAGAATTACAAATCAACCTAAAACCCACACAAGCACAGGGAGAACATGCAAACTCAAAGAATTCTTATACGGAGAAGAATTGTGCAGAATAATTACAGGTTATCATTTGGTTAAATCATCTGGTTCTACTTTTTCACTAATTTCTCTGAAAAATGAGAAGCGAACCTAAGAAGTTGACATGAGAGTAAATTTTACCTGCAATCTCCAGCGTCTCTTTAACTGATTGCTCTCATAAAGACAAATACTGTTAATGAGAGTTAATAAGATTTAAACAGCCTAAAAAAAATCCCTATTATCAGTTTAGCCTCATTTTACTTTTTCTTTAATCACCAGCAAGAGCTTTGGTTTGTCATGAAAATCACAGCCACAAACCAGAAATAATAAGTCACGTCCAGCCATCTTAAGCATGAATGTATCTGATAGCACAAACTGTTGAAGTCAATATACCTAACAAATGATTCTCAGCTACCGTAAACGCTAAATGCAAGTCTGGAAACAACATTGCTGTTCCTACAGCTGGAATTTAATGTTGCTTGGCGATAAACGAGTTCAGGGTAATTTGCTTTTAATTAGCATTCATTGTTGCCTATGAGTCTATTTTTTACCTTCTCGGCATCCTGGCCCATGCAGACGATTATAGACACATGCTAATACACACCCACAGTTTATTATTTATGCGAGCATTTGGCTAATAGATAAGCGTTAGACACATGCATACAATCTGTATCAAATAATCGCAAAAGAGATTTTAATTGCTGTTTTGTAGCTACACCTAAGCATGAAGGAACATGTAGTTAGCCTTAATATACTGACAAAAAATGTTGACCAATCTACGGTTAAAAAAATCTAACAGGTAGATCTAGGTACATACTTTAATTTGGGACACTTATTTTAATAATTTTGTGTGGTGTGTTCTAAGTATTGGACAGGAATTTAATTTCTGTGTTTATGTAATGCTTGCTATACCCACGTTAAGCCTGATTTATCATTTTGCTGCCATTATTATTTGTCCAACTGAGTTTTTGAGTACTTTTCCCTTAGCAATAAAGATATTAACTTAAATTTTTTTCATGTATTTTTTACATATTTTTAGATGCTGCATAAATCTGTTGTGTTGTTGACTACTGGCAGTCAGTTCAGACCAAATATTGGAAGGTTGCAGATTAAAGATGGCTCAGTTTGATGGAGCACTTCTGTTTATTTTCTGGCAATTCATTTGCTATATTCAGGATTTATCATTGTCGCGGGAGCACACCAGTGAGTCGTATTAGATTAATGACCACATTTGCTGCATGACTCGAGCCTGACTAATATCTGTAATTGCAACGCGGCCTGCCGAGATGTTTAACGCAACCGAATCTACCTGAAGTGCTGTTCAAAGCTTTACACAGCTGCAGAAGTTCATTCCGTCATTTACACTAAAGCTTTCTGGAAATTAAAAAAAACCCCAAAAATCGAGATAGAGTTAATACGCTTTTCTCATGGAATGTGCTTCTTGTTTTCAGAAGGACAGAAGTATAATAATATAGACTTAAAGTAGGTTCCATTAGCCGATGTGTGTCATTTATCATCTAGCAGTTAAAGGGCTATGAAATACTGGCATGATTAGACTGCTTGGGGATTAGTGACTGCATTCGAGTGCTTTGTTGTGAGTTTAACAAAGTCATCAGACAAAAGCAGGCTTAAATCGTTCCATTTGTTTACAATGCTGTTGAAACAACCGACATCTATACAGCTTTGATTTTTAAATTAGCTACGCTACTGCAACAAAGTTTAAATGTATATTAAGGACAGAGAGGGACATTTTTCACCTGTAGACTCTTAGCAGGTGATTATTTGTCTATTTATTAAACACCCTCATACATTTTTTTATACAACTAAGATTGGGGGTTAAAGATCTTGCTCAGGGGCCCATCAGTGGCAACTTGGTAATGCTGATCCTCTAATTAGCAGTCCAACACGTTAACCACTGCACTACCACATTCCTGCATGTTGACATTGTCACGTGACCTACAACGTCACAGAATTCAAAATAGAATAATGTTTAACTTGAATGATGTTTTCAAAGAGTGCAATTTAACTACAGGGATCAATATTGCTTCCTTAAGTTATAAAGCACTTATAAAGTGCCATGTCGCAGCTTCCCACCACCTCTGCATATGATGAGCTGATGAACAAAAAGAAAATGAACTTATTGGCTGTAAGAGTAAATATTTTTCCAGCACAGAGGCAAAAGCTTATTAAGTGACTTTTAATTTGACAAAAGAACTGACAAAATTACTAAAACACAATTTTAGCCATTCCTAAATATGAGGATCAGAGCCATAAACAAAACTCTACAAGAACACTTGCTTATATGATGCCTTCTCTACATGGGCGTAATTTAATCGAGCAGATTTTCAGGGCTTTAATCTGATTATCTGCAGCTGATAAGCGAGAGCGAGGAAGGTCCCGGGCTGCTTGGATGATTGTAAAATTATCCACTGTGTGGAACGTTATCGCTGACCAGCTCAGGTGCCAATCGATCGTCTCGATGTGATGCAAGTGATTTTTCTCTGTTACTGATAACAGATGGCTGGGCAGTAGTTATTCAGTGTTTCAAGTCAATTGAGTAAAGGGAATGAGATTCCAAGAGCTGTGAACGTTTGTTTATGTGGTCTGGAGTCATTATGACTGTTTGGGGTGCAATTTTCTTCTTTCTTCTTTTTTTATTTAATTTCAGGACTTTATTTTAACTGAGAAGAGATATAAAATATGTTGTTTATGATATTTTCTACAAACAAAAATTGGACTTTATATATATATCCCCCCCCCGTGTATTAATGTTAGTCATAATGTTGTTATTTTTTTGTGTTAAAAACATTAAAGTTAGATTATAAATCAAATTATACATAAAGATAAATTTACATATTTTATTTTATTTTTTAAATCGATTGTACATCCAAATGTACAAGCATTAACAGCTAGAAGAGTATAAAATCCACATTAGATGGTAATTAGATGCTAGGTTACCATTTAGCTCCTTTAATGTATGAAATTGCTTCTCTGCCACATAAGGCATTATTTATTTATTACTGAGTAATAAATAACTTCTATCTATTTATTTAAGGTTTTAAACCCAGAATCTGTTTCTTCTTTCTCTAATAATTAGGCTTAATATCACAAACTGCACAGAATTAAGGGTTTTTTATGTTTCCTCTATCTATCCGCTGCCTATAGAATTATTTCTTTTCTCTTCTCTTTTCTTCACACACCGCTGATTAGACACTATAACCTGTTTGTCATGTTGGTCCTCCTCATATTCTCCCCCCACGCCCGTCCTTTAAATTAGTTTATTATCATGTCGTTCCAATTGTTTGTGATGTCCAAAATGGCCTGATCTGTTTGTATAAATGCTATCTTGCTGTTAGGAATAAATTGCTAGAGTCTGTTGGTAACCATTTCACTGGTTATCCTATTTTCCAAAAAACAATTTATTTTACTCAGGTAATTTCAGTCCCTAATATGTGTTTGTACTGATGACTATGAACACGATATGGCTCTGCAACGCCTCCAGTGCCAGGGAATCTGCCCAAATGTGTATTATTGAGGAACACACTGTAAATGTGGCCATTTTTCTGTTAAGAAAAAGTACAAATGTTTATTTTCCCACTAAGATGTGGACTAGAATCGAATTTTGTAGTAAAAAAAAAAATAATAAAATGCCATTGCATGATATAGTGCCTGTAATATATGCAACAGCATTCAAGATTTGCATGAAGAAATCAACACATTACAGTAAGCCAAGGCTCCATTTTAGGCCATATTCAGATTAATATTTGAAGCAGATAAAGTGAGAAGCTGCAAAGAATTATTTAGAGCATTATCTCTGTTGTGGTGTTCTGACAAATGCAGGAATTCAATAGATTTGTCCCAAAAAACATGTATAACTTAGATTTGCTTAATTTAAATACATTTCAGACAGTTTTTAAATGAGTTTTAATATATTGTCAGTGTTGGGTTGGTATAAATGTTTATTTAATTATGCATCGTTAGCTAAATTACAATCTTAAAGCTATGATTGATTCACCCCAAAAAAATCAAACAATGCACAAACTTAACACATCTGAATACAGAATATTTTCCAAAGCATTCATGGACTTCGGTTTACATAACAACAGAATCCATTTGTCTTCGACCATAAAATGTGTAAATGGCAGATAATTTTTTTTAAATTGTATCCTTATAAATAGCAAATAAAAGCTTTACTGCTAATAGGTTTGCAAAATCGCAATAGTTCTGATCAAGCTGTAAAAACCTCAAATGGCCTTATGCTGGGTACACCCTTAAAGATTTTTCCAAATTCCACAAAGCTGAGGCTTCTGCGATCAAAGTGACAAAGACAGCACACCACACTAACAAATTTTCAACCAGAATCTCGACGGTAAACACAGGAAATCTCGCAAAATCTCTCGAGACTTGAGTGGACGATAGGCAGAAAAAAATCAGAATGATAATTTTTGGAATGATTTTCACAGAAAATTCACAGGAAAAAAAGAAAAAGATTTGGGTATAGTCTATTGAAGTTTGTAATGCGCCATGACTGCATTTGCTATGATTCTGCTTTCTGTCAGCTTGCTTACTGATTGGATATTGTTTCATTTTGCATGATAATCTCCAGATCATACGCAGGGTTTCGCCCACACAGCAGGATTTCTCATTTATGATCGGGACGCCTCTTCCAAACAGAATTAGTCACTCTGAACACACCTTACACCACAAAAAAAGGATAAAATAACCTTTATAACCACTAAGATAACCGGGTCTTTACTTAGTACTGTTGGAAGGGAAGAAATCAGCCCAAAATCAGCCTGATTATATTGTGATGTCTATTAGGCATTAAAGGATCATGCTGAATACACACCACACCATGAACAAGCCAGAGGAACCTGTTAGATCATAAGGCTTAGCACATCATAGGAACCTTTTTTCACTTTATATAGTTTTTCTTTAAATACATATACAGTACAATAAAATTTTATTTGTGATTATATACACAGTACAACATGTAGTAAAATGTTGTTTACGACTCTCCTATCGAGAAAAGAGATAAAAGAAAAATATAATAGCAATAGAAAAAAAAAAATTAATCAATATATACCTAAAAAATAAAATAGAATAAAATAAAATACAAATATACTTTGTGTAACGAATATACATAGATATAGAGAAAGTGGTAACAAAGTGACCAGTAAATAGTGAAATTTAAAGTGTGATTGTGTGTAGTGGGATGTGCATATACACATATATACATATATATGCAGAGTATTTATACATTACATAAATATTGTTTATTGCAGTTTCCTGTTATGTGAAAAAATCACCTTTGATGAAGAGTGGTTCAGTTTTGCTGGCGTTGAGTTTTAGCTGACATCCACAATGATGTGCGGAGATTCAAGCAGACGCAGTGGTGTATGAGAGAGGAAAAATAGTTTGTTGAAAGTTTGTATTTCTGTCCAATAGCCTTAGACTGAAAGCTTAGTAAGAGAAGCTTAAAAATGTATGTATTCTACGCAGACCTGTCCTGGCCTGAAGTGGGCTGCAAAATGGGTTTTAAAAATCCTCCTAAGCGCAGGTGCTTCTCTGTGCATTTCCTTAGCCCATTCTTGCTATGTTTGTATGTATTTTTTCCAGTCATTTCTCTTACTGTTTAGTTACTAAAAGTGGATTGGCTACTATAATTAGAGCCTAGATGTTTATGGTCTTGGTCTTGTAAAGCACTGGCCATAGGCAAAATTTTCTGCCTTACAACCAGTGTTTCTGAAATTCGCTTTGGATTTTTTTACAACCATATCAAATAAAATCACAATTTTGAAGAGAGAAACACGATAACATGCTTAATTGTGCGATATTAAATATGCGATATGATATTTTTCACAACTTCATTCAGTTTCATCATACACATTCACCTGTGTTTAAAGATTTTTCTGCCGAGCATAGCTGATACAACTTATACCTGGTTTTGAAGTGATTGTAAAGATTTTAGCGTTTCCCGTTTACGTTGACATTTGAGTTTTAGTCTGCATGCATACATTTGTTTCAAAACTGCCATGTTTTGGGGGTTTATCCTAATTTTGGCAGTAAATCGTCTGCAGCAGCTGCAGCTGCTTTAGGCAGGATCATCTTATCAAGATTAGCTCGATATGAAAGCTTCGCAGCTTGTTGATGGTCTTGCCTCAAAGCATGCGCACACATATCCTAACCAACATCAGCATCCACCTAAAACTATAAGCATAAATTAATATTAGAAGTATTAAATTGCTCTATTTATTACGGTATGCGATATGCATATAAAGATAGGGCCATGCCTGGTTCAATCTGTATACAATTGCATTGCATTAAAACTAATATATTCCATGTTTGTGTGCTTTTTTTAAATAACAGTCTTTTTATGATCATTTCTTCCTTTGTGATATAAACAATTGCAGGTCAGGAGTTCTCTTCAGCAGATACCTAAAGAACGCTTATTAGTGCAAACTGACACGCAGATTGGATCTATTCAGAGTGTCCTTTTTTCTGCTAAAAGGAAAGTGGGTCAGCATGCAATTCCCTTTCTATGTACGGGCCTTTAACCACCTCATAGACCAAGCTGTCAGTCAGAGAAAAGAATCCAATTTTAATTAACAATGAAGATTTATGAATGTCACAAATAACCATGCAACCAGTTTAATTTCAGCCGCTCTTCTCTCATTGGTTAATCCTATGTTTTAAATTTCTAGAGTATAAAATACACCATTTTGCAGTGTTCTGCTTTGTCTTCATCATCATGCTCCTCAAGGTTTTCTCTGAAAAGAAAATACCTTTGCATACATGTACAAAAGTGTTTGTGATCTCAGCCCACATCAGCCATCATTTTCTCTCTACACATGTTGCCTCAGGAGAGCTTTGTGGCTGCTGATGGCCGTGCTGTTTAAGTAGAATCAAAGTGAAAAAGCACAGCCCAGTACTCCTCTTTATCAATCTGTTTTTCAGATTATGCTCAAAGAAAAAGACTTGCTTTTGTCTCATGTGGTTTCTCTAATAATACCTATTCACACAGGATTAGTATTATCTGGAGACCATATTATAATATTGATCCTGTCCGAATCGACATCTTTGTGATTTAGTCTGCATTTGGCAGGGTTGGGTATCTTTTTCAAGGTTTTCTGTTTCCTGTGCCTAAGAAATAGCGGCTGCGTTGGAATGTTTTGGGTGTAATTTGGGTCCTCCATATCACTATACACCACACAACTATATGATCTGCAAAATGAGAAAGCTGAACGAAAACAAAAACAAAGAGATGAAGATGTATGATGTGCAGTAAGGTAGATTCTTCTCTCACCTATACAAACAAGACATTTCCAAGCGATAGCCTATCTAATGCTTTGACATTATATACAGAAGCTAAGTCAGTAAATACGAGTGAAACCACACACTTTGCTTATTCCGTCAGAAAGCACCACACGAAATTCATATGTAGGGAGGGTAATTTCTTAAATGCACTAAATAACATTCTACCCTTACGAATAGAACAAGATATGTATGTGTATATCTGATTTGCCTGTTTACAGTTTTCCCTTTAATCAGCCTTGTAATAGTTTCTAACTGGCCCTCAATGCTACTTGTAGCAGCTGTTGCTTTAATTGCAATGTCTGTAGAAATTGCATCGTGAAGGAGCAGGGTCCAATCATGTGATCAATTATGTGAAAGAACAGCTCTGTACTCACATGCTATAAAATTTCTTTCACTAATAGGTCATTCAAAGCTCCTGTGTGTGTTGGTCGGTAGGTGAAGGACAAAACACACATATGTTTATATATGTTAAGTTTGACCAAAGTTCCTTTAAAGAATACTAATATTTAAAATTTTAGTTATATCCTCCTGGTACTGCTTTATTTTTGATAGCAGAAAATTAAAAATTGAGCAAATGTATTGAAACAGATACTTTTTAAAATCACACTGATTTTAATTATGGTCTGGAATCTGTAACCTGCAACAATTACTTGAATTCATTGAGTCATTTTCATCACCAAACTGTTGCACCAGGCTTGTTGTTTGTTTAAGCGGGTTTCTAGCGTTATCCTACTCTTCTGATAATAAAATGCTGTTAGGAATTTGGTGATTGAATTGGTCAGTCTAAAACCCTTCCGTTCTTTCCACCAATAAAACTCTTTGTTTTGCAGGCAGTGTGTTATGGGTCATTGTCTTGCCACATCTTGAAGTAACTCCAAGTTTAGATTAGATCATTTATCTTTTAACTGTCAGACGGAATGTTTCTCTAGGCTTTTAAATCCTGCTGCTACCACCATGAGCTATATTATCAGTAAAGATTAGTGATCCTATTCCAAAAGCAGTAACACAAGTCTAAATAATGACACAGCCTAAGTAGCAGAACTTTGTAGTCTTTCTGCTCTTCTTTCAAAAATAGATTAGGATAACCCTGCAGTGTATGTCATCGTAAACTGTTGTTTGTGGTGTATTTCTTAGCTCTTTCCATTCGTTTTCCTTGGCCAACATGTTCATTCCTTGGCTGCACCAGTGTTTGTGTGATAGGTTTAAAGGACTTTCCCTCTGTCACAGCTCTCTAACTAGCTTGTATGTCCTCACAAGTACATTATTTTGACTTCATGTTGGTTACGCTTTTGAATCCAGTCTTCACAAGACAAACAAAGAGCGTAAACGAACACCTTACATTGTCAGGCACATTTTCTAATATTTTTGACCATTTGAAAATTTTTGGGTTTAAATAAAAGGTGCAAAATTGTATTTCATTTTTATTTTTAACAGTTTTAGATGAATGTACCAGTAAATAAAAGTTCAAATTCGATTTTATTGTCTTATATTGATCTTTTGTTCCCAAACCCAAATAATGGATTTAGCCTCATCATTCCAATACTTTTGGGTATAATTAATTAGGCTGTAGAATTTGTATAATAAGCTACAATAATATTTGTTAACATGTTTCTGTTAAGGATCAGATAGCACCTATTTGTGTTTGTGTGTGTGTGTGTAGTTTCACTGAATTTAATTTAATTTCTATGTTCAAAAATGTTATTAACTCTTTCTATGTTAAATGCATTTTCGTTATTGTTTTCAGGTTGCTTGTTTCTCCTTATTGGTTCGTGTAGATAATATCCTGTGTTCCAGTCTGTCTTTTTTTTCACTTAGTCTACATCAGGGGTATCCAAACTCAGTCCTGGAAGTCCAGCGTCTTGCAGAGTTAAGCTCCAACCCTAAGGTGTTGCTAGTTATACTTGAAACTTACAGGTAGGTGTGTTGAGGCAGGTTGGAGCTAAACTCTGCAGGACACTGGCTCTCCAGGACCAAGATTGGACACCCTTGGTCCACATCTACACCGTCAGTGTTTCCAAGTTCCCACATGCTATGATAGTTCATAACGACCAGTCATTTATTCGTCTGTTTTTTGGGTTTTTATTATAAACTTCTTTAAATAAAATTTTGCTTTTGCTCCCCAAATTAACCTCCTTGTTACACTGCAATTCACTAACAGCTACAACATCCTGTTCTTTTCTAGATTTGATTAAGGGTTGCTAAGTTATGATACAATTATATTGTAATATATGCTACTACTTATTAATACAAGACCTAAATCATGATCAGACCTACTGCTATAAAAGAAAACTATCAAGTTTAATTCTTTACTAATAACACCACAGCCTGAGGTGTTTATTTTACTTATATACATTTGCAGTATTTGGTAGACGCCCTTATCCAGAGCGACTTACATTTAGCTCCTTTATAGAGCTGAGCAATTGGAGGTTAAGGGCCTTGCTTAGGGACCCAGAGTGGTGGCTTTGTGGGGCTGGGAATCGAACCCTGCTCTTTCTGGTATCAGTCAAACACCTTAACCACTGTGCCACCACTGCCCAGCAATACATACCAGCAATATACTGTAAAATATTTAAATGTTAAACATGTAAAAGAATGACACAAAACACTTTTAATTCGTTTCTAGTTATAATTACTTTTAGATTTATTTGGATTTTGAAATATTTACTCTATTTTTTTCAATACGTCAAGAGAAAAATGATCAATCTTGTTATGGAGAAACAACGATTGTACATGGCTGGTTCAAAATCTGATCCTGAGGGATTTTCTCAAAATGTTGAAAAATTATTACAGCAACCAATTTAGTATTAGATGGTTTTTATGCAATAATAAGGCATTGTTTAATAAGTATTGTTTACCTGTTTAAATAGCATAAACAAACCAAGTATCCAAACCCACTTTCCCCATTTCTACTGTATTTAAAGACAGATCATAATAATAACCAGTAAATAGGTTTAAGACTGTTTTTATAATCTGTGCTGCTTTTACAAAAAATAAATCCACCCACAATAAATCTGCCCAATCAGGTACTCATATGTTAGAATGCTGGATTTGTATTTTCTGATTAAAATTTAGTTTGCAACACTTTTGATTGTGTTTCGGTTATTTGAACTCTAAAGCCTTAGTCGTAATATGTGGTTGTGTGTTCAAGGTGTGTAAGGTGTAGCTTTTAAACATGACAGTCACTGCAATACACAATACACACCTTAAAATAATGAGAGGTCGAACCACTTAATGCCTGCTCAATGTAAATCAGGATTGTAGATCAATCTTCACTTATTAATAAAGTATTTCGACTATCCTTCAGGGAGCTTTTCTCATTAAGGAGCCAGGAGCCTTGTGCAGGTCGATATGGCTGCTGTTTAGACTGGCTGCTCCCACATGTCACACTCAGAGATTCTCTCTTTCTGACATCTCCCGTGGAAAAATGCTTGTCCATTCATTTATGTTCCTAAGCAGATCGGCACACAGGTGATGCTACTGAAGGTTGTGCTATACGTTGTGTCTGCACAAGGATAGGATTATATCGTATGTACTGAAAAACACAGACTCAGTCATGCATGGAAAGACTGACAGGCTTCTCTCATTGCTCGGAGCAGTTGCAATGTGTGTGTGTCAAAACAAACTGAAGCAGAATTTCCTAACGCCATGTTCAGATTACATCATCATACCCAACACTTTTATTTGCCTGTAAATAAGTTCGATCAGAGTGTCCCACTTAATTTTATTTACCCTGTGCTGGTGTGTGACGGAAACCACAGGGGATGTCACATTTTCCAAAGCAGCTGTGGGTTTAAGAACTTTTCGCAAGGGCATGATAGCAACCATGTGTTTGACAGCTCTAGTCTTCAATTCAATGTAAGCATGATCCTCTGGCATGTTACCTGCTCTTAGTGGCACTGTAGGGCTGATCTTTGAATGTAAACTGTTTTTTGTAAAATTTTAGTATTGATATATTAGATAGATAGATAGATAGATAGATAGATAGATAGATAGATAGATACACAGACCGACCAGTAGATAGACAAAATAAAATATTATTATTAATCAAAAATATATAACTTAGCAACAGTTTATTAATAAACTGTAATGGGAAGGAGGAGGGGGGGGTGTTAGAGAAACTTAAAATCTTGGAATTTAAGTTTGTTGGAACCAGCTTGGAACCAGTAAACCACAGAACTAGTATTCAGGATTAGATACAGGATGTCCTTTCTGGGAACCCACAAATTCTCGACGTCGGAACCTTAAGATCTCCTTTACTGTTTAGGTGGTTCTCCAGGTTTACCAGACAGCTAAAGCTCAATAGACAAAGGAGAGACAAGTAAGTAATAGGGTTTAAGAAGTGAAATGTAGGTTGTATAAACGACACTGTAATGGAAGCTAAAGTTCATAGATCACATTGTTGATCTGTCTGGTCACTTTGAAGGGTCTGACCTGGTTGGAAAATTGCTACTGGGTTCCTCCAGACATCTGCACTTTGCTTTTGCCTGTGGCTTGTTGTTGTAGTGAGTTCTGTGTGTACTCGGCCTAGGCAAGGAGATTGTTCAAGAAGAAGTTCTGGTTTTTTTTTCTGCGAAAGAAGGCACAGAGGTAACGCCCGAGCTCATGAATCTTACTCTCTGTCTGCCCGTTATTCTTAGGATGATTACCAGATGACAGATTCATGACAGAGTGAGTAATAAGCCTTCCAGGCACATAAGATAACTGAGGCCCTCGAGGAATCTTTTTGGGTATGCCGAAATTTTTAAACGCACTGTTGAACATTACCTCGGCACTCTCCATGGCTGTTGGGAGACTGGAAAGTGGGACCAGACAGCAGGCCTTGGAGAAGCGGTCTACTGCCACCAAAATACAAGTAATAACATCGGAGGCTGGAAGGTATGTGACAAAGTCCACTCACGCATCGGGTGTAAGCGGAGGTAGGAATTTTCCCACTGGCAAATGGCGCACTCCTGACAACCCCCCACTTACGTTCTAAAGTTGTTGGCTAGTCCAGGCCACCAGAAGCGATCCTTTAGCAGTAAGATAGTCTGGTTAGTGTCGGGATGGCTGATGCACAGGAAGGCATGTTTGGAGCGAATCAGGTTGCGTCTCTGGCTTTGGAGAACATACGTGAGATTTAGAGGACACCCTGGTGGAGCGGGGTCAGGGACACTGGCTTTGGAAATACTTTGGTTCATCTTCCACTAAATGAGACTTAATATGAGCTCTGGGGCATGTTATCAAGACATGGTGTTGGCTTTGGCATTCTTGGAGCCTAGATGGTAGGAAATCTTGAAATGAAGCCAGGGGAAGGATATTGCCCAACAGGCTTGATTTTAAACATTCTCCTACCATTATATTCACTAACCCTCCTTTGTACATGTCCAAACCACCTTAATCTAGTTTTTCTGACTTACTTTCAAAAACATTTAACATAAGCCCTGATAAACTCGTTTCTAATCCTGTCCAACCTCGTCACTCACAAAGAAAACTTCACTATCTTCAGCTTTGCCACCTGTCTCTTCTTCAGTGCTACTGTCCCCAAACCATACATCATAGCTGGTCTCACCACTGTCTTGTACACCTTCCCCTTGATTCTATCTTAATCTACAACTGACTTTCAGTCTTCTTCTCTCCAGAGCAAACCTCCACCTCTCCAGGTTTTCGTTCACCTGCTCCCTGCTCACACTACAGATCACAATGTCATCTGCAAATATCATTGTCCAAGGAGATTCCCGTCTGACCTCGTCTGTCAACCAATCCATCATCACAGTAAACAAAAAGGGACTCAGAGCTGATCCCTGATGCAGTCCCACCTCTATTTAAACTCTTCTGTCTGACCTACTGCACACCTCACCACTGTCCTGCTCTTCTTTTGGTACTCTATTATATGCTTTTTTTCAGGTCTAAAAAAACAATACCTGTACTTCTCCATTAGCATTCCCAGAGCAAAGACTGCATCTGTGGGGGGGGTTTTTGGGAATAAAGCCATACTGCTGTTCACAAATATCTACCACTTTCCTCAACCTAGCTTTGACTACTCTTTCCCATACCTTGATTGTATGACATCAACTTTATGCCTCCATAGTTGTTGCAACTTTGCACATCGCTCTTGTTCTTAAACCAGTACACTTCTCCTCCAGACTTCAGGTATCTTCTCACTTAAATCCTGTTAAACGATCTAGTGCTGCCTCTCCTAGACAATTTCACACCTCCACCCGTATCTCATCAGGACCAACCCTCTTTCCTATTTGCATTCTCTTTAAAGCCAACCTAATTTCATATGAACTAATCTTTTGAAGTTCCTGCTTCACAATATTTACCTCTTCTACCCCTTTCTCCCTTAATTGTTCTTGTTGAAATATGCTTTATATACAGACCTGTCATTTCTGAGCAGAGCAGATTAATGATTTTGGTTGCTACGACAGCAGTTATAACAGTGCTGGATTCATAAGATTAACATAGAAGTTTGTTTTATAATGTCATTCATCCTAGTTCTAATCCCGCTTGTTGTCTGTCTGTCCCTATTTCACAGATAAGAAAGAAAGGAAGAAAGAAAAAATAAAGATACATAGATTTCGATTAGTTTTGATGTCCTTGTACTTACATTAGAGAGAGAGAGAGCAAAGAACACACAGAGAAAGAGAGAGAGAGAGTGAAAGAGAGAGAGAATGAGGTCCTATGCATAATCTCACCTTCTAACAACCATGAGATGAAAACAGATGAAGAGCCTTTCAACAGCATCTCTTCAGACCTCTCTCCTCCCTCTTTCATGCTCCAATCACCTCTTTCTTTCTCTTTCTCTTCCTCTCTCTCTCTTTCCCCTCTATTCTTTTCCTGTCTTGTTTAGTTTCTAAGGAGAATGTACGCTATGCTGAAGCCCAGGCAATATTTTCCTTAAGCTTCAGGACCACTGATCTCGGTGAATGTGAAAGCGTATGCCTATATTCAGCTTTGTGCGTGTAAACGAGGGAGCGAGAGAAAGCGTTCCATCATCCAACTCTTCCAACCCTTGCTCTCTATGAGATCCTCCTCCTCCTGAAGAGAGAGAGCGAGAGCTAAAGAGAGCGAGGGAACAGAGACACGGGGACGACGACAAGAAGCGAAACAGCGTAGAGAGAAAAAGCTCACTATTTCAAATATTTTTTCTACCGTGCTGCTCCTGCTTTATCTAACCTTCAGCAGTAAACAAGGACAGTAGACAGCTCTGTCCATATTACTCTCTCTTTCCTCCCTGTGTTCGGGTGGGAGTGCGTGATTTTCTTTTTTTTTTTCAACTGGTGAGGGACAGTTTGGAGGCAACTCTAAGGACCAGATAAAAGAGGAGAAGCTGAGAGCCACAATGCTCAACAACCTCACCGAGTGTGAGGAGGGAGAGGGGGGAGCAAACAGCCAGGGTGAGTGGTGGAATCTCTCTCTTTCTCTCACACACGCACGCATACACGCACACAAACATAAGCATTTGACATACATTCCAACATGCACATTCATATTGTATACAAGCAGTCACAATGCTGTGCACACACAATCAGTCACCTTAGCATGCTTGGAGTGAAGGGAAGAGGAGGAGGAGATGAAGAGAGACAGAAAAAGAGAGAGTAAGAGAGAGAGTAGGAGGGGTGTTTTCTGCTGTTGCTGTTGCTGCCTGCTTCGGATCCCCTCTTCTTTTTTACTGCATGCAAACCGTGATTAGAATAGTAAACAGCTCTTCGGTTTAGGTGTGATGGCTTGGTGCTCACTCATGACACACTTCATAGGGTGACCATGGACAGCATCGAGCTCCCCAAGCGCTGGTCACATCTATGAAGTGGCTTATGTTCTAGGTGTTTAGTGAAGATAAACCTTTTTACAAAATGTCATCCCCTAAATGCAGTGATCCTCAAAAAGCTCAAGTAGAGTAGTAAAGTAACACTAACAGCACTAACCCCAGGTTAAAAAAGAACAAAACGTGGCGAAACCCTGCTTTAACCTACTCGTACTGGTGAATTTTAAAGGATCTGAAACATACTTTTATATTCATGAGTATTTATTTGTCTCACGATTGCAATTGCACGTTTTATTAGATCACACGAGCGCTGTGTGAAGCGCATGATACTGAAGCTGTCTCCCACTCATTAATCACACCCCCTTTTGTGTGGAGCAAATCAAATTACATAAGATCTGTGTGTGTGTGTGTGTGTGTGTGTCTTTGACATGATAGTGTCTATCTTGTATGTAAATTTACTATATATTTAGGTAAATTAGAATAAAATGAGTCTGCATAAGTGCGTCACAGGTTGTTATTTTCAGCTTACACATATTGACCCTGCTTTTAAATATGATGTAGTCTTAACTCACGGCATTACGATCCCTTCCGTCATGTTTTTTTTTTTTACTTTTTTAATTTATCAGTTTAAGTGTTTAACTTCTCATCATCATGGTTGTTTTTTTCTATGCCGTGGTCTGAAACCGTGCTGCTGTCCGTGGTGCTGATTTGTCCTCTTTATTAAAGTCTGAGTGGCTTTATCAGGAGACTTGGCTGAGAGTACTACTATCTCCTCTCCTACACAATAAAAGGCGTTCGTCTTCAAATACGTTCAGCATCCTCCGTGATTTAGCGTATTCATGAGATGCCATCTGATTATGCTGTTTCGCTCATTATCGAGAGAAGCTGTTCACACAACATGGGGAACAAATAAGAAGCCTACTTTTATCTTTTAATGTAAGCGACGGTCGGATTTGAGCTTGCTCCTCAGGGATACGTCATTGTTTTTGATCGCATTATTAATATTATTATTGCGTCTCTTCAGATAAGCCAACGGGTTCATATGATTTGATCTGATGTAAAATACATCATTAATTAATCTCTTTTTGGTTCTTTTACAAAATCTAGACCGGTTTCTCTTAATAGAGTATAATTTTAGCCTGAGCTTGATATTAATATGATATTGATATATAACTTCTTATATCAAAATCAATTTTAACAATATGTGTTTTAATATGCTTTATTAAAAAAAGGGTGTAGTGTCACAATAGAATTGGTGCCCTACAGCTCCAAACACTGAGCTCAGATTAATGTCTGTGTAGAGTATCGCTTTTTTAAAAATAAGTGTTTTCTTCAGGCTTCATCAGTTTTCTGCCAGATGCAGACACTTGGATTTGTAGATCTAGTCATGAAATATTGTCCTGAATTTGTATGCATGGTGCACTGCAATAGACAGGTGAGCTGAGAGATTTTTCAGAAAATGTTGGACCATGATAAAGTGGTTAAAAGCAGCCGATAAGATTTAAAAATGTAAAAGATTCCTTTATTCTTTTTCTTTTTTTAAAGCTAAATAATGAATAATTTATTTTTCAGTGAAAGCATTATCACTTTCCTGATGTAACACTACAATCTTCCCTGGAAACCTGTACTTATCCAGCTACTAGCAGAGCTTTTCTGACAAGTTAAGATAAAAATTAATAAATTAAACAGAATAACAACCTTTTTCATGGTTTTAACTTTAGAATTCATGGCTTTTGCCAAAGTCTGTATGATCTGTGTTTCAAGCTTATGTAAGTGTGCTGGTAAGGTGTCCATAAACTTGTGAGCATATAGTGTTTCTGTAAAAGCAGGAGTGGAAGGCTTCTATTTATACCAACATAATGTTTATAGTATCTTTTATCTCTTATCCAGTATTAAAAAAAACAAGAAAAGGGAACCCGAGCTATTTAGAGTACTCTCAGGCACACATGCAGAACTGAAGAACTAGTATGCATTTAGATTTCTCTTTACTTGATATTTTGTTTATTATTAAAGCTATACATTCTTCTTTTAAATAAAACAACAGCTTACTTACTTTCGATTCAGAATTGCTGAAAGTTTTTCCACAAAAATAGCTTTTTGGGACCTCCTGGGACTATCAAGAACCCTCCAAAGTTCTTGGTAGCCTATAAAAAGGTTTTACAATACAAAGATCTTTTTTCAGTTCAGTTGTTCATTGGAGTTCAAAGATGAGTTTGTTACAAATAAGTGTTCTTTTTTATTAACAAGTCACATGAACAACACAACTACAGGCACATGGAGAAGTATAGTGGCAGACAAAAACAGGAAAAGGTATCGGTTACAAAACTAGGAATATGCAAAAGTATTGGAAGTATAGGCAAATACGAGCACCCTAGATGGAAACAGTACACAAACAAACAAAGGGAACTGATCAGGACCAAAATTTAGAACAGTTAAAAAACTAAACAGCTTAAAAGAGATGAAAAACCAAAATACACCGTAAGAAACAAGAGGAACAACATTGAAACTCTGGTTGGCTGAGAGTGTGGAAGTGCCAGTGGTAGCTGAGAGCTGGTGGTGCTCATGATGGGCTGGGCTTTATGAAACAGTGGCTGTTATATTTATGGCAGACACCAGAGTGACGTACTGTACATTGATCTTAGTTGATCAGTTAAAGTTTAAGAACTTTGCTCAAGGAACTTTGTGGTGGTGCAGAGAATTGAACCCACAATCTTCTGATCAACAGTCCGACACCTCAACTGCTAAGCTACCACTTCCCACCTTGTTACTTTTCATTTTTTAATACTAGTAATATTATTCTTGCTAAAATATATTTAATAATGTCACAATGAACCTAGAGTATTTGTATCCAAATAAAGAACATTAGCAATCTATATACAATGAAGTCCTATTTTTTAAAATATACAACTTCATCACTGATTGCTTAATTCTGCATCATTATTATTGTAACTCTAAACATTTTTCTACTTCTCCAATATGTTCCTTGGTATCACCAGAGGAAAATGGAAGGGTTTGAGAATAAACCCTTGAGGGACCTCTTTATTTCTTTATGATAGTCTCTTTCAATTTTTGATTTCTTTATAAGTCTCCTAAAGCAATTTTTTATTTTTATCTCTATTCTTTCTCTCACTTCCTTTTTTTTTTTTTAAACATTAAAAACACACAAATGATGATGTACTTTTTGGCTGAGTTCTCACAACAGTCGCATCCATTGTAAATGTTTCGCTTTCCTTTTATTTTAGATATAAATGTTAAAGTATGTGTAGGATTGTTAGCTCCACCTTTTCTGTAATGCCACCAGACTCTCTTAAAAAACACAGAGTAATATATTTATTTACCACCTGCTAAAATGTCCTTGATTTGGTTCTATGTAGCACTTTGTCTAATGAATCCTCATAACCATTGTTGTAAGTAAATAATGACTTGGTCACCCAGGGTTAGCCAAATAGGAACTAGGCACCTGTTTTACACACAAACACACAATCTCACACATGCCTGGCCTGGCAGAGTGTAGCAGTCATTAGTGAAATTTGATTAGCTGAAATGGTAATACTGCTGTGCCTGCTTTTGTTCTACCAGTCCTCCGGTCAGGATTGAGGTCTTTACATTACACATTACACACTCACACTCACAGACATGTGTATGACCACATCCTTTTATAGCAATGGTTAATTGGTTTGAGCAGAAAGGAAAAATAGGTTACTCTAATTAAAAGATTCTAGGTTCTATGTTAACGGGAATGTATACGAACTTTAATTACAAATTAATTATGCCACCCTTTTGTCATATAAAAGCAAGGTACAAAGAGGGTCTCTTCACATTTCAATCCGAAGTGGCTCAGTGAAGGATTATTATTTAAAAGACTAATGTTTCAGGAGGCTGCTTTGTGAGCGCACCTCTCCCTCTCTCTCACTTGCTCTCTCTTAAATAGCCCTCTTGTATGTTTATCCATTGGGGGAATTTATTCTGTGTTTTTTGAAATATTATGGAAAAAAATGTTTTTCAGATTAATTGGCCCATTAACGTTCATGTTACTAATTAATAAACTGTATCATTATAATGTTAATGCGTGTGTGAGAGAGAGAAGGAGCCTGTGTGATGCAGTCAATACTCTCACCCCAGAGACTCTTGTTCCAATAAACCATTCTCCAGTGTGTGGAGTGTAGTTAAGTGTAGGTGTGTGTGTTGGTGGAGGAGCCTTGTAAAAGGTGGTTAAAGAAATGTAAAGGCAGTGAAGGAGGCTTGATTAAGGTTGATGACAGGTTGGGGAGAGAGGAGGTGAGTGAAGTGGTCACCAACCTGTTCAACATTGGTGTGATGCTGCTGTGACTGTAGTGCCAGCTTCTGCTGATCAATAACTGAAAGATAATCCGACATTGTTTACAAAGCCGACAAATTCTTTGGTATTTTGAAATAATTTGTGTTAATGTTTTGTTTGTATAAAAATTATATACTACATTTTGTGCAATAATAATTCATTTTTATGTCAACACATTTTTTCCTGCTCTTTATTGGTGAAGGTTGGATTCCCACCTCTGTTGAGTTTACATGTGCTTCCTGGATTTTATCTTAACAGGCTTGACTGGCATCTTTAAATTCTAGATAAGTAGCAGTGGTGAGTGGTTACGGTCATGAGTTCAATGTCTTAGTGTGTGTGAAATTGTGCCCTGTGATGAGTTGGAACCCTGTCCAGGGTGTTTCCTGTCTTGTGCCCCAAGGATAGGGTAAATCATTAAAGGGTTGGGTAGGGGTAGGAAAGTGTTAGGACAGGGTAAGGTAGGTTAGGACAGGATACGGTAGACTATAATAGTGTAGAATAAAATAGGGTAGGGTAGGATAGGATAGTTGTAGGGCAGGGTCAGGTAGGGTTGGCTAGGGTAGGTTTGGTTAGGAAAGGGTAAGGTAGGAAAGGTTTTGGTACGGTGCCATAGGGTATTTCTAGGATTAGCTAGGGTTAGGGTAGAGGATGGTAAAGAAGGGTAGAGTAGGATAGAATAGGATAAGGTAGGGTAGGGTAGTAGGGTAGAGAAGGATAGAATAGGCACAGTAGGATAGGATAGGATAGGATAGGATAGGATAGGATAGGATAGGATAGGATAGGATAGGATGGGATGGGATGGGATGGGATGGGATAGGATAGGATAGGATAGGATAGGATAGGATAGGATAGGATAGGATAGGATAGGATAGGATGGGATGGGATGGGATGGGATGGGATGGGATGGGATGGGATGGAATAGAATAGACTGGGATGGAATGGAATAAGAACTACAGCTTACAGATCCTGTTAGATTTTTATCCTAAGTGACTTGTGAGTTTAAACTAATGCTAGTCTGCATCCTGGAGTAGCATCTGATATTTCAGTTCATTTTTGTGAGGGTGTTTAATAACTTCTTGTTTCTATGTGCTCAGGAAATTCAGTAGCCCTATGAGTTTCTCGTGTCTATGATCCCGTTCTCTCTGTCATTATCAGAGGAGAGAAATAAGGAGTTAGCGCAGCCCAGTTGTATAACATGGAGACAGCATTTTGTGTAATTATGCAGCAGTGAGCTTCTTTCTGATGGTTGCAGAGAGACCACCCACATCTTTTTCTCATTCTCTTTTCATTCTCAATAATTGGTAGCTCTATCTATCTATCTATCTATCTATCTATCTATCTATCTATCTATCTATCTATCTATCTATCTATCTGACTGTCTATCTCTCTGTCTTTGTATGCTTAATAGTTTCATGTGTTGTTTTTGTTTGTCAGTTGTTTTATGTAAATGATCATTTGAAGCTATATTGTTTTTTTTTACTTCCCTGTAGGCAACAACTTTATCACATAATGCGCTGTGTGGGCTTTTGGTTGTTACATGAGGCTTTAAACTTTTATAACATCTAAATAAAAACATCTCATAAGTAATGACACCCTGACTTTTGCCCCTGCCTAGATACTACTCACTATAGGTCAAGCAAAACTAATGCTAAACTGAACAACACTGTAATTGTGACAGTGGGGTTATTGAAGAATGGCCAGCTGTGATTTTTATTTTTTATATTTATATGCAGTTGAGAAAATCTTACCTTTATTAGAGTTGCAGTATTGTTATTATAACAATAATATTAAACTAGGGGTAGTGGGTTAAGGCGCTGACATCTAATTGGGCGACTGCTATAAAGACAAAATGCCAAAAATATCTTTAAAAAACTATGTGAGAATGTCTGTTGTTCATATATATTTATATAGAATTTCTAAGTTGTTAAAGGTACAAGCCTTGAATAAATAGATCTTCAATAACCCAACTTTAAGTTTCACAATATTAATATCCATCCATCCATCTACCATCCATCCATTCATTCCCTGTCAATACTTGCTTATTTCTAATCAGGGTCAAGGGGTTCTGCTGTCATTGGATGAAAGGCAAGAGTGCAGCCAAACAAACAATACATACAAACAAAACAACCACACAAACACACACACTCCTTCGGGCAATTTAGAAAAAATCAATCAACCCAACATACATGTTTTTAGACTATGGGAGGAAACCGGAGTACCCAGAGTAAACCCACGCAAGCACAGGGAGAACATGCAAAACTCATGCAACAATGCTAACAAATAACCCCAGAAGATTAATATATAAATGTAAAACTTTATTTCATACTTATTTTTTTATGAATAAAAAGACAGAGGTAACAGTGACAGAATAAAATTCAATATTGGTCCATAAGTTGATGAAATATTATTGTAGTATTACATAAAAAAATAACACCTTAACAACTGATTCCATAAATGAGAACAAACGCAGAAATAGACAGTATGCATCACCATGGTTACACAGTGTTGGCAAGAATTCTTTGGTCCAACATGGTAACCTCACTGCCATTAAACACACACATACAGACACCATCTCACTTCACTGTTTATTTAAAGGAAATCCACAGGGCAGACAATACTGAAATACTGAAATATTTGCTCTTGTGTTTTGCGTACTAAAATGACACAGGAATTCAGGACTTGCTCATTGTTTTGTCAGAGCCTACTTGTTTACTATTTTGGCCCACTTTTTGGCAACGGGCCTTGAGCCATATGTGCAATAAACGATAGGAGCTTGTGTACATCCCTGGAGGCACGCTACTGCCTCAGTAGTTTTTGTAGAAATCTTTGTGTGTACAGTCAATTTGCTGGAAAAGCACAGTTTAATTCTCTGGTGTTTAAGCATGCAACCTGTACACTTGTAGTATTTAAGTAAACAAACACATTAGAGTGTGTGTGTGTGTGTGTGTGTGTGTGTGTGTTTGTGTTTATTGCTTATTCCTGGCTCGTCTCGTTTACCGTATAACGTGTGTCAAAGGAGGAAGTTGGAAGAGGAATGAAACAGGTAGGGAGTAATTGGGCAGAACAGTGGAGCGTGAATGAGTTTAATGTCTGGGCTGCCTACATTTGCTGCCAAAATCACTGAGAAACCATACAAACACACACACACACACACACACACACAGATATCCTGTGTGTCCTTAGCATCATTTTTTAAATTACAATACTAGTGCCAATGCTACGGCAAAATAATTGACCACTAAATATAGCCATATAAAAGTATAAATCAGGCATCACACGGAGTCTGAGAGACAGATGGACAAACAGGCCGGCATGAAACACAGACAAACACAACACGAATCACCAAATGATTACGGCATCAGGCTGTGACACGTCCAGTAACCCGGGTTCTCTTGCTAAACGGTAGCTAGCAGCAAACAAACAACAGAGACGATGTGTCATACAAACACTTCTTTTCCTAGGGTCTTTTTTATGTTAATACGTTTTATTTCTTGCTGTACTGTCCACCCATATCAAAGGTGGTTTAAAGTTGTCCCTGTAATTGCATCATAAGGTGCACCACTTTTATTGGTCTGAAGTCACTGCCAGAATTTCATCCGGTAAAAAATTGCTTGCAGTTCCTGTTAATTTGGCTGCCGGTGACCAAGACAAACAAGCCATCAAAGACAACAGATTTTATTGTAGGGTTATAATAATTAGGGTTAGATGAAAAAAAAGCTATGTTAAAGTAAGCCTCTCTCTCTCTCTCTCTCTCTCTCTCTCACTTTCTCTCTCTTTGTGTATCACATAGTACACTTTACTAATATTTCTATACGTGATTACTCTTTCGAGCTAAATCTCTATGCAGAGTCTTTAACACCCACAGCAGCCGTGTAATTTTAATCATCCTGCCGCTAAAGGTCCTCAGAGAAAAAAAAAAAAAAAAGCAACAAGAAAGAAAATGGGCTGTTTACAACTTTAACTGTTCAAGTAATTGTGTGGGGACTTGCAGAAATGTATCAAATACCACCAGACATTCTTAGAGAAGTAACTATAAGTTTGAAGATTTGTCTGTTTTACCTCTTCACCTTCATTCCACTTGCAACAAAATGCAACATTTTTCTCAGAGTTTGTATCAAAAGGAAATCCAGGCTTCTTTTTGATTTGTGTTTGCTCAAAGCTAAACTGATAATATTGTGTCTATTTGCTCCCCTCTGTTAGTTACAGTACATAGTTTTAATAGTGAAGTCATTTGCTCAGATCAGCATGATCCTTCATATCGAATAGCCCCTTTCTCTGTTGTCATAAAAATCAGAGGCCTGGTGTCATGTCCCCTGCTGTCTATAATAGACAGAGAAAAGTCACATTGACACTTGAAGTGCCATATTGTTCCAGAACAAGCACCCCTGATGGTTCTGGCTCTTATTGTGTGTGTGTGTGTGTGTGTGTGTGTGTGAGAGAGAGAGAGAGAGAGAGCAAATAAGAGACAGAGACAGACAACATCAAATCGTTCTAGCCACCACTGTGCACTAATCTCTTTAGTACTGCAAGGTCAGTTGATCCCTTGCCTCACTCAGTCCCTCGGCTCCCTCTGATAAGAGATTACAGAAACACCCCCGTCCTAATCCACCGCCTTGCTTTCAGTGGTATCTGACTAAGGCACATCATTGCCAGGTCAGCAACTTTAACGTATATTTCTTCAATGCCACAGACACGATTACTAGCCTTTAATTAAACTCAGAAGCTCTTTATAAACCAAAAACACTTTAAACCTAGAAACCCTGTGAATTCTATCAAAGGATTAGTTACATGTGTTATGAAATGTGAAACATGTTTGTTATAAAGTTAAAATTGCACTACATGACCCTATCATCATACCCTAAACTGTTGCTACAAAGTCTGAAATGCCTTTGTAGGTTCTAGAATTAAATTCTTTTTCTTCACTGAGCCCCAACACTGCTTCGGCATGACAACATCCCTGTGTATAAAGGGTCTACAACAATTTCCTACTGTGTATTCTTTTGTTCATTTGAGGTAATAACAGTGTAATAACTGTATTAGCAATTATGTGGAAAATTAGGGGAGATTATACAGCATTCTAGTTCAGCATTCTGGTTCTTTTGTCTCTGGATGTAATGCAAGGAGGTCAACAGTTCTAAATATATGTGAGCATTTCCCTCGCCTTCATGACCAAAAATAGATGTGTGTGCAGTAAAATGTATTTAGGGGTGCATGCAGGAATAAAAAGGAAAGACATAGATTTCTTTTTCAAATCACTATTATAAAAAACATGCCTTGGATCATTTTAATTGATACAGTCTAAATATATTAATGTCGTTGCTGGACTGGTAAGAGAAAGATTTAAAAATGGATTGAGGTGGGTTTGATGACATCCAACCCAACACTGATGACATCAAATAATTATGATTGGTTGATTCAGTATCATTAGAGGATGTTAATCCGGGATCATATTCTACTTGGGAAAATCACATCCACCATATGTTACATGTTAACATGGCGGATGCGGTACGTCTAAATTTCATTTATACTACAGATAACTGTACTATATAAAACATCCAGGAAGTATGTACTAATTTAAATGTAGTAATATAAGATTTTATACACAGCCATGTGGTTTATAGTTTGAAGTGTAGTAGCAGGAACATTTTTGAACTAAGGGATATGGGCACAGATGGTATTCACTAGAATTTTTATAGTATTGTCTTGTTCAGGCTTGTTAAGGCTTGAGGAGTCTATCTAGAGCCTGAATAACCCTGTGATAAGCATTATAAAGTTGCAGTGAACATTTTTTGTATTTTTACCCGGTCTAACAATTGTTAATCCCCTGCTAGCATGTGTGCCAAAAAGCTTCTAAAAAGTCATATTGTGATGTATGACAGAGTAAGCAGGCCATGTCATTCATCACTTGTGACCCTCAAAATATAACCTATAAGATTATGCCTGTCAGTCAGATCCAGCCAGGCTGCCACAGTAAGTGTGCTAGAGGGTCCTGTTGAAAAGAGGTTAGAACCTATAAGATTAGCTGCAGGGGACATTCCGCTAGGTTTGCTACATGTTTTTTAGAATTCGGTCCACAATTGGGAGCATGTCTATGTCTCGTACAGAGGGAAATGTATCATGTGTATCATGATGCATGGCTTTTCGAATAGAATGTGTCTGCTTCGGACATTTGTTTAAGGACAGGATGGTGCACAATCGTTAGCCGTTTGCTTTGCTATTATAGGTTCTGGGACACCATTAAATGTTGGCTGGCTCATGCGAATTTTAAAAAGGTTCTCTTTAAGGTCTTTGGTATTCCAAAAATAAATGGACAGATTTATTCCAAGAATAAATAGAGCAACATATGTATGTGTAAAAATCAAAATAAATACCACTTTTATACAGCCAGTTTAACACTTGCTCCACACAGATGTCATGAAATGCAAGCAGTACATTTATCTCTACAAAGAGGACTAGAGCTGCATTTAAACCTGAGCTGTTAAAAAGAAAGACACTATGGATAGCCTCAGGAAAAAGAGTATACCATCACTGCCCAGACAAGTGCATGTGTGTCTGTCCTCCTGCACATCTATCTATCTATCTATCTAGCTATCTATCTATCTACATTTACAATCGCATTTACAGCATTTGGCAGACACCCTTATTCAGAGCGACTTACATTTATCTCGTTTATACAACTGAGCAATTGGAGGTTAGAGGCCTTGCTCAGGGGCGCAACAATCATTGCTAGATGGAGTTATCTATTTTTCTGTCTGTCTATCTATCTATCTATCTATCTATGAATAAACAAATAAGAAAGGTAATTTAACAGGCAAATGTTGATAGACAGAATTAGAAACACACAAAAATAAGAGTGGGGTAATGCTTGGCTAGGCTATAAAAAAACTTGTAAGGTTAGAGCCAATTAATGACGATTCTTGGTTTTAGGTGATTGTGTCCTAGGAGGTGAGCTGCAGCAGTGGCACAGTTAGTAACATAATGTAAATGTAATTTTAAATATATTTTTTCTTCCTATAATATTTGTATTTATTATTAAAAGTTGGGGTTTTATGACTTTAAATTACTTATATAAACACATTTAAAATCATTATAGCCCAACCTGGCCCTTAATAAAGAAAGGAACCCTTTTTTTGTGGCCCTCAAAAAAAAAAATTAGGGGCTCCTGGTCTATTTATTTAATCAAGCTACTCCAAGCCATATTTAGTTTAATTTCCTATTAGTTTTTTTTGCATTTTGCCATTTTACTTTGTTTATTCATGGTTGCGTTATCATCATTAATTGTCCTTCTGTCATGCTGGAAAGGACTTAAAAGTTTCAGTTAGGACTCTTTAGACTCTTTAAAACAGCCTAGTTAGCATTCTGGCTCCTCGCCAGCTGTTGAAGACACAAATTGACTTCACCTCTAAATGATCAGATCAGACCCCTTTGGATTTCAGACTGTACCATCGAACATCTGTGCTGTCCTGTTAAGAGATTCCCAGCAGTAATGATGCAATTAAGATATGCACAATAAAGTTCGTTCTACAAACACAGCTCTGTCTGATCTTTTAAAATGTGTATAACATACTTCTGTTTTATATAGTGTCCACAGGTTTATTAAAAATAGTTTAAAGTGGCATTATTTTAAAAACCATTTTTAAATAATATCTTCCTGTATTTGACAATCTAATGCTCACATTAGACCCTGTATGTACAGTAAAGAAAGAGAAATAATATATATATATATATATATATATATATATATATATATATATATATATATATATATATATATATATAGCTTATAAACCCATTTAGGCTGCTGTTGACTGTTGCTGCCACAAATGGAAAACTGTTCTTGTCTCACTAAAAGGGAACCCTTTTATTTTCTTTAATATAATACTGTCCTATTGGGTACATTTCCACAAAGATGAAAAGTCAAATTTGGCAGGTATTTTTTTTTCTACCAGTTCTGGAACAGCACAGTCTGTTGGCTTGCTTGCTTTAAAACTGTAGTTGATTAAGTGATGGATGTAAAACAAGAGCTAACATAATACAATAAAATTACTGCGTAATTAAGATCGACCGATATGGATTTTTTTAGATCCGTTACTCGTCTTTCCTCATAATACGGTACCATAGTGGCCATTTTGGGCTTAATTCTCAAAGCACACACAACCTGAAGCACCCAAAATATGGTTGTTTTTTCGATATTAGCCAAATAATATTCTATAATAAAATTAAAGCTTAAATTCTGTGAAAGATTGAACACAGATCAAAATTTTGGGCAGATAACCTCAGACAGCAGGAGACTACATAACTGCATCACATTCTAGTGACTTTAGCTAAGGGCAGGACTCTGAGAACACACATCTAAAGGGGCAAGAGTATATTTCTGTAAGTTAATAATAGTTCAAGTTAAAACGATTTGACTTGCTCGTAGCATGAAATGTGTCACACACTGATAAAGCCACATACTGCAGGTGTGTGTAATGAGGTCAACCCATGTTGGTTCATATTTGTTATAACATACCTCAAACAGATAGAGGCATTTTGTCTAGAAGTAACACTGCGATCCCACAGAGATTGTGTTTTTTAAGCCTTTTTATTTTTCATCTTGAATAGAGAGCAGAGGTATTGTAGCTAGAAGCCATGACTTTTATAAAGCACAGCACTACACAATTGTTTTTAATAACTCCTACTAACTTCATTACTTGACCATTACCTTGTGGACGGTAAACTAAAGAAGATTCTTCGCAAAATTTGCTTCATGTGAAACATGGAAATACATTTACCCGGATTAACAGTTATATACTAAATAAAAAATGCATAAATTAAGCATTTTAAACTTAATTTTTATTCACACGGTACATTTATGAGTGTCTTATGGTGCTTATATTGTTTCAGAATTCATATTCTTCTGTGCTATATGCAATAAACTTAATGTTATTCATTGAGGTCGGGATAATGGGACTGTTTCTATTCCAGAAACTGACAGTAATATGCTCTGACATGTTCAGTACTGCTAGATAATAAGTCTCTCTCTTCCCCTGAGAGAAGCTTGTGACAACTTAAAAACAGCTTGGCTTGACTGTTCCGTCTGGGTTTGTCCATCCATCTGATCAGCAGTGTGTTGAAGTGTACCCAGATGGAAAAATTACCAGAATATACTTTATGATTTTCCACTGTAAGATAAAATTGTAGTACCCTTTATATCACAGCAGCTGCAGCATACAATATTACTAAGTCTAGTAAATTATAAAACTGAAGTTACTGGAGTAATCTAAAAGACTGTGTTAAACTGTATCATATTATAGTATTTACTAAAGTATTTAGTTTGGTATAGTATTTACACTTAATGTTATTTGTCCTACTATAGAACGAGCTGTAATAAACGCGTCAACAATATTTTAAAAGAGTTGCTATATGAAAAAACAGAGTCCCATTTCTAATAGACAGCAATGTCAGATCACTGATTCGTCAGATCACTTAAACAATTCAGGGAAAATTTTAAACTAAAATTAACAATAAAAAATGAACAGATGGTTAACAAGTTGTTTGGTTTTATTCATTTCCGGGATTTTTGCATTAGATTAATAGACTTTTCAACCATATATATCAGATCTAGTACACAGCAAAAGAACAACACAGTGCTAAGGACTAGAGAATAAGTTGTCTTAGCAACATAAAGTGCATGTGTGCAACCTGGTGCAAATAGACAATACAAACATTACTCCATACAACGCAAAACAGACACACACAAAAAATACAAAACACTGTACATCACAACAGGGTTATAGTAAACTATGGTATATTTACTATAACAGGGTTTAAAAACACTACAGTATTTACCACAAGAATTTGGTAAACACTTGTTCTATAGTAAAGTTACTGCAAACAATGCAAGAAAAGTTTTTTACAAGAATATGTGTGTGCTTTAGAGAGGCATGTGAACTACAACCAGAATCCTGGAGGTTTTTTAATTTTAATAAAAGAATTACTAAGAGGCTTTTAAATCACATGAGCCAATATTTTATTTACAATAGGCGATAAATAACATAAATAGTTAAACGTTTTAAAATTTGATGTACAAAATGAACTCATTTCAAATTTCATTAAGAATATAAAATTTGGACTTATCTGACCATAGAATGCTTTTTCACTTTAAATCAGTCCATTTTAATTGAGTCTTGGCCCACAGGACAACGGGGCATCTGGACCATGTTCACATATGTCTGTTTTTTTGCATGAGAGGGCTTTAGTTGGCATCTGCAGATGGCACGGCGGATTGTGTTTACCGACAGTGGTTTCTGGAAATTTTCCTGGGCCCATTTAGTAATGTCAATCACAGAATCCTGTCGATGATTGATGCAGTGTCATCTGTGGGCCCGAAGACCATCCAAAAAAGGTCTTCAACCTTATCCCTTACACACTTACACACAGATTTTCTGTTTTGATAATGTTATGGACTGTAGATGATGAGATTTGCAAAGTTTTTGCAATCAGACATTAAGGAAAATTGCTTTTAAAGTAATCCACAATCTTTTAATCCACTCTTATATAGATTGGAGTGCCTCTGCCAATCTTTACTTCTGAGAGACTTTGCCCCTCTAAGACATCCCTTTTATAGCTAATTATGTTACAGACATCCCTTTTATAGCTAATTATGTTACAGACCTGATGTCAATTTAATGAATTAGTTGCTAAATGCTCTCCCATCTAAATCTTTTTAGCATTTATTGCTTTTTCAGTCCTTTGTTTTCCCTATTTTGAAACCTGTAGCGGGCATCAGATTTAAAATAAGCTCATTCAGTGGATAAAATTGTAAAATTTCTTTGTTTAAATGTTTATCTATGTTCTATTGTGAATAAAATATTGACTGATGTGACTTGAAACTCTTTTAGTTTTCATTTTATTCAAATTTAAAAAAACGTCCCAACTTTTCAGAAATTCTGATTCTTCCGTCAGGTAAAAGTTTAATATTGATGCAGGCATCTGTCAGTGGCTAAAGCATAAAGGCTGTGGTGTCTGGTGGGAATTTTCAGAACAGTCTATACTCAGAGAAGGAGAAGAGGGACCTTGAAGTAATAAAAAAAAGCAAATGAGAAAAAGAAGACAGCAAATAAAAGTGGGACCATGTTGTGCACATGGTTGCCAGATCTCTGTAAGGCCAGTAAACGTCACCATTCTAAGTAGGTCAGGCAGCAGGCTCCATGGTGAGGCACTGTGCTATGGGAAAAGATGATGCATGTGAGTGTGTGTGTGTGTAGGGGGGGGGGGTCGTTTTTTTAGGCAGTTAATGAATTGTATGTATTGTCACTTTGCATTCCTGTTGCTCTATATATTAGAGTAATCTAGAGTAAGACATGGATATTAATGTTCTAGTCAACACTGAAAATATTCTGTATTTGAAGGAGACTGGTGGATAGTAGGCACCAGTGAGTCAAGGAAAGATTGAAAAGAATATAGCAAAATTCGTTGCAGGAGCATGAATACATCAGGAGATTCACTGAATATATCAGTATAATGAAAATCGGAGGTTAGGGTGATTAGAGTGTCTGACATGAATGTGGTGATCGTGTGGTGGCTGATGGGTTATGTGGTCTGGTGCAGATTTTAGCCAAATTGCCTGCCATGCTGGCCTTAATAAATCCAGAACCCCTGCACCTGGCTTCATCTCTCTACTTTTAGCTACATATTTTAGTTCCTTTTATTCAACTGGATTTTCTATGAGAAATTATAGTAATTATATATATTAAATAAAATGTAATGTAATGCCTAATGCTGTAACCGATTTACTTCTGAAATCTGGGTTACCATTAGGTAATTAAATTATATTTTTTATTAGTAGGCCTACTATCTTATTATGTCCTGCTTCTAACACCCAACAAATTAGATTAGTTATTAGATATCGCGATTATCATTTGTTTTGTATGAATTCATTTACTGTGTTATTTCACACCTGCTGTGCACAAGTACAAACAAGAAGATTACATTACATGATTGTACAGAGGATATAAATAAGGTAAATTAAACTTCAATTACACATAATTATGCTGTGTTTGTGTAAGAATAAGAGAAAAAATCAGCTTAAATATAGACCCCTGTGTGAGACTTACTTCGACGTCAGCCACACCCCCCTGCCTGCAGAAACAAGACAAAACAACATACTTGATAGAGTTTTTGAAAAATGTCCTGTTGACCAACTGGGTGTCAGAATTAGAAAAATGATTAACACCTTCATGTTTACTGCATACTCTCCAATCGACTCTAACACCTTTTTAAAATAAGAAAATTTGGAAAAAGAGAGGGGGAACTGGTGCAAGAAGTTCAGTCTGCCCAGGTGGTCACAGTTTTTATAGCAACCTACCATGCTAACGAAAAATTTAACAGATTAAATTAGCTAGTTAGCTAACACATATAATTTATTTTGCTATAACAAACATACAAAATTATGTAAATCTACATCAGGAAGCTAATATGCTAAGTCTATATGGCTAAAAGATTATAGACACCTTAACAATTTTTTCGGATGTCTCTATATGTCATGAAACCACCAGGCTGCGTTTCTAATCATTCTAATCACACGCACCTCATACCACTCATTCAATCACTCCCTTAATCCCAGTCTCAGTCGAGTTTTCCAACGCCTTTGATCTCCGGCGCGCTTCCTCACCTGTAATGAGGAAAAGATGGTTTCCAAGCTTAAATATTTCCCATTGGTTCCTATGTCCTGTTTTAGAGTGATCTCTTCTTAGTAAATATTTTGTAAAGTTCATAAAGTGCTGCTTTCTGTTATAAAATAAAATTGGATGTTCTCTGACCACTAACCTGTTATCTGAGTCTGAACTCTGAAAAAAAACTTTGGACAACTATGGGATGAACTAAATCATCAACTGCACCCCAGACTTTCTTAGATGGTGACAAAATGGAAAACTTCGTTAGGAAAAGCCATTACAGAAGTGTGGAGGTTATTATAGGTGTAACACTCAGAGTAAATCTGTGATAGGATGTTTAAAAACAATTATGGTAATTAGGTTACCCAATACTTAGGTGGCCATATAGTGTATAAATTTGTTCTCTAGTTTTCACACACCACCCCACTGCTGCTCTCCCTCCACTGGCCCCCAGTAGCTCCATGCTTCAAATACAAAACCCTGATGCTTGCCTACAAAGCCAAAAACAGTGCATCACCCTCTTACCTCCAAGCACTTATAACTCCTTGCATAACCCCGCCCTCAGATCCACAAGTACTGCTTGACTTGTCCCACCATCCCCTAGGACACAAGGTAAGTCTTCCTCTGGACTGCTCACTGTTCTGGCACCAAGATGGTGGAATGAATTTTCCATCAATTTGAGAAAGATGTGGGTCTTCAATTGTCTCTGAAATTGATAGGAAATTTATTCCATTATCTTGGTGCCAGAACAGAATTCACAGAATGCTTGGACTCATAAATTACACACTTACACGCTTCCTTGAATTCAGCTGTCTGAGTGTAACAATTATAAAAACAGTTGAAAATGGGCAGCGTAGATACTTCCCTTTAATGTATCTGTAAAAATTGTGTATCTGTTTTTCTTATTGTCCAGTGCTAGGTATTTGAGGGATGTGGGTCTTCAATTGTCTCTTGAAGACAGCCAGTGACTCTGCTGTTCTGAAATACCTAGCACTGGACAACAACAAAAAAACCGATACACATTTTTACAGATACATTAAAGGAAAGTATCTATGCTGCCCCTTTTCAATTGTTATTGTGGGTTGTTACACTTTGATTTGTAATATAATGTACCAGTATTGATCTGTTCAATGAGGTGACTCTTTTTTTTATGTCCCTCTGGACAAAAGTGTCTGCTAATGTAGTCATTCTTATTGGGAAGTTGCTTAAAAATGTCAATGTCTACATTTTTAATTATTAGTAATAAAGTTGCCAGCAAATTACTGTTAATTGACGTAGGTAATAAGGTATTATCATATTTGGTTAACATTTAATGCTTGGTTGGGTTTTACTGAATAAAGATTTCTAGTTAAGTCAATAAAGTGTGATTTGATGTGATGTGATGTGGTGATGTGATGTGATGTGATGTGATGTGATGTGATGTGTGATGTGATGTGTGATTTGATGTGATGTGATGTGGTGATGTGATGTTCATTCGAGGCAGAATCTTCCATTTTGGAGAATATTTTGTTTGCAGGATTGTGGATATGACAGTTGTTTTGCACAAGGTTGGTTCTCTACCTCTCCATCCAGCTAGAGAATTTTTGTTTTGTTTTGGCCTTTTTATTGATGGGTGTAGTGATAAGCTACCCATCATCGCCTTGCTTAAAAACCAATTTTTTCTACAGCTGACATGCCGTTTATTACTCGCTGCCTCTGCTAATATAATTTTCATGCTCGCAGATGGGCCACAGTCATCTGCTCCTTTGATGCCAGAATGAAAAGTAGATTGATCAGGTATTGGGGGAGGAGAGGGGGGAGACAAATGAGGAAGAAGACAAGCAGAAAGAGGAGTTCTGGACTACCAATTAAAATTCCTTAGGCTTTACAAAATTGCGACCGAAAAACAGTGTTTTCTGCATTATTTAACATCAGTGCCTCAGGTGTGTGTGCAAAAACCTATTAAAAAAATCAAGGCTTCCTTGTACTTGGCACTGCATTCTATTTTTACCTTTTTTTTAATTTTTTAGTTCAATGTAACTAAAGAAATAAGTATAAAACACATTTAATAATTGTTACACTGTATCTTCAGTATTCCATCCCAAGCACATGACTGCAGTTTAATTTCTTTACTGCAAACATTTGCGTGACTAGAGATGAGAAATCTAAATCCATTCACAGATTCTCAATCACTCACTGAACAGATCCAAGTTTCATGAGAGGGCACTTACCGAATCTCTAGAAACAACAGGATGCTTGGACTCATAAATTACACACTTACACACTGCTCCCCTGAATCCAGCTGTTTCACTACAGTCCGATGAACCTGGTTCAGATTAATTAGTTCCTGCCAAAGTTTACTCAGCCAAATACTTGTTTCAACACATACTAGCTAACAACTACTTAGTGGGTCACCTGACTTGGCCCAGGAGAGCAGGTGTCCTGCAGGGTTTAGCTTTACCTTACTTTTACCTGCTTTGTGATCTAGCGTAGCAGTATTGAGCTGTTAAATGATGGTCTCAAAGCACAATTGTATGTCTATGCACTTGCGCATCTGAAAAAAATAAATAATATAACCAATATATCTGTAATGAACCCACTAAGGTGAGTAATTGTGAACCCAAATTAAGTCTTTATTTACAAGAATAAACACTTTGCAAAACAACAAACATAAACTTGACTTGACTTGATGAAGTTTTATCGTTAACAAACTTAACGATAAAACTCACCGCAGTGGTACAGAGACTAAACCGCAAACCAAAGACAATAGGAAACACAAGGGTTAAAAATGTAAACAAGGAGGGACACATGACCAACACAACCCAATGACAGGACAGAGCTAAATACCAAAAGAAACAGGACACATGGACAAAGTAATCACTTGACAAAAATCAAGACAGGAAGTAAACAAAGGCTTGTACAAAGCACATTAACATAACATAAAACATGCAACATGCGAAACACTAAACCTTACAATATCCAATCCAGATATATTGCATCCACGATGCTGACGTTGTCATGTGACTTACAATGTCATTTTTTTATCAATTAAATTACATGCTGTTGAAAAGGTAAGTTGATCCACAGGGCATAAAGCATAATACCTATAAAACCTACACTTCTACAGAGACAAATGATTATTGTTCCGTGCCAGTTCTGTTGTTTAATAGTGCCTGTCTATTTTGTACTTTATTATCGAAAATATAAATACTGACAATCTAAACATATTCTTATGCTTAACTATACTTACTGCTTTATAGCTACTGTATAGGATGTAAAATGTGGCTTATGACACACTCATAGTCAGTGGGCTTCTAATTACACTCACACACCTACACAAACACACAAAAGGTCATTCACACTCATACTTACAAAGTACAAAACTTTACATAGTACTTACAAAGTAATAGATACTTAAATACTTTACAAAGTAATATGCTTGTTGTATCGAACTATTGCAAAGCATTATAGTTTGAAATAATTATATAAATATATTATGTCATTTTAACCCTGGATTAAAATTTGGAATTTGTTTCAGCATCCGCTCAGCTAACATCTGGATGTACTGTATATATGCACTGGTTCACTCTTTGTATGGATATAAAGAGAAATCATAGCTTTTTTCTGAATAGTGTTCTTGGTGTATAATTACGGTTCCATTAAGCTGTCAATAGTGATTTGTAATGCTATACATACCACTTAATTAATTTCAGACTGTTTAGATCATGCATACTCTACAGGATCCCGGTGTGAAAGGAACGTTGTAGTTGTAATTACGCTTAATATTCCCATTTGCTTCAAACTTGAATTTTTTGTGCTTTTACAACCAGAATTAAAATGACAGATTTAATAGTATAATTGTGGTCAACAACAGTGCAGTGAATCATTGCGCTCCATTCTGAAACACTCAGTAGACACAGTACACAGGAAATCTGTTGTTTGAGACTTCCTTTAAGGATTTTATATAACACCCATGGAATTTCTTCTGCTGACTAATCCTCAGTGTCATCCTGTTGCATCATATCGCAGTAAGAGGACAAATCTAGTCACTGATACTGCACACATTAGCAGTAGTTTCTGGCTATGGAATTTAAACCCAATCAGGAATAACTGTCATTTTCTTAAATGGGGACCCAGGGTAACTGCTTAATTGACATCATCAGGTGTGCACCCCCCCTTAACTTGTGCTTCATTGACTGGCCTAGGACACCTCCAACGGGCTCAACAGTGACACCTGACATCCCAGTTGTGCTACCCTCCGCTTCTATCTTAGTTCGTTTCTTTCACACCTATTTTGCAGCCCTGTCTAAGGCCTGTCGTCTGACACTTTCAGTATCCTAGTGGTTGCTGTGTGAACAAAACCTCTGCAATCAAACTTTACAGGAAACAACTGGGTTTGCCAGCCTTGCTGACCTTGATCTCGGCAGCTGGATTTTGTTTGCCAGGATAAAATGTCATAGTAATTGTTTAGATATAAATTTAAATGGAATTCCTTACAGTACCAATGTGTGTATCTGTCGCATTGCTTATTCCGTCTTTCATAATCTATGCATGCAGTGGTATTGCCATTAGGAATAATGTACTTATAAAATGGTTAATAAAAAAAGTACAGTTGTTGATGAAGTCATTGAGTAGGCAGGCCCAAGGACTTTCTATTGTAGCTAAACACACATACACACACACGCACAAAACCTTGAAAATTGCGGGCAGAAAAAGACTTAAGAGAGTAGGCAAACTGCGAATAAACTTCAAATATCATACATCTTGCACCCAATTTTATGATTTAATAAAAACAGGGGTTTTTTTTCATTACTTACAGCTTTTAAAGCAAAATGCATTGGTTACATCATCACCTTAACTCATTTAGGCAAAAATTATAAAGAGCTGCATACATTGTTATCAACAGAGTAGAGTCTATAGCAGAGATGCCATGGCAAAGAAAAGCCTGAAACTAGATCATAGTAAAGGTGGTTGCATTGCTTTTAGAATTTTAATTTGGTTTATTTTGCATTTCTCCGATTGTCAATATTATCTGAATAATGATCTGGTACTGACATATTATATGTTATACTAAACTATAGTATGCATTTTTGTGGTTAATTTGGTTGGCTTAAGAAAACACTTTATACCAGACCGAGGCCAACTGCTCTGTTGATTATTGATTTGTGTTTCATATTTCATGTTATGAAAGGCACAATAAAGTCACATTATTCAACTTTTAAGTTTAAATATAATAAAATAAATAAATATTCAACTTCACTGTCATTGTGCAAGGTACGTGTAGTACATATTTTTCACATATCCCATCTTGGTAAGTTGGGGTCAGGGCGCAGGTCGGCTATGATGCAGTGCCCCTGGAGCAGGAGGGGTTAAGGGTCTTGCTCAAGGACCCAACGCTGGTTGGCTTGCTGGTGGTGGGGCTAGAACCCAGGTGTTTCTGGTCTTCAGATCAGCAACTTAGCACCTTTACCATTTGAGCCACCACTGCCCCCCCCCTTAAGTTTAAGTCCGAACTTCAAGCCATGGTATTAAATACCAAATTCATTATACTGTGACGTTCCATTCATATTCAGCCACATATATATATATGAGTTGTTAATCTGAAAAGAGACCAGAAACACCTGGGTTCAAGCCCCACCTCCAGCAAGTCAACCACCGTTGGGTCCTTGAGCAAGACCCTTAACCCCTCCTGCTCCAGGGGCGCTGTATCATAGCTGACCCTGCGCTCTGACCCCAACTTACCAAGATGGGATATGCAAAAAAAATGCATTTCATTGGCTCTGTACACGTACCTTGCACAATGACAATGAATTGAATATACTTAATACTTAAAAACAATTCTTGTGTACAGAAATCTTCATTTTGTAGGTCTCATCATTTGAAATGTGTAGTAAGTAAGAATGCCTGTGCTTGTAAACAGCGCTAGGAAGAGGCGGATGTGTGGGGATATTGTTTATTGTATGATAAGACAGGGTCCATTTGTTATTAGCTGCCACTGGTATATGAGAGAGAGAAAGAGAGCGAGATAGGAGGGATACTGTAGAAAGACAGGAGCTCGATAAAAGGCTGGCTGCAAGGACATTGGTCTTGCCTTAGCTCTATTTGAGGTTAGGTTATCTTATTGTATGTATTCAAAGCATATATTAAATAGCAGTATTACATGCAATGTGTGTGTGTGTAAGAAAGAGAGAGAGAGAGAGCGTAGGAAGAGCAGACAAGGTCTTTGGGACTATAAAAAATGAACAGATAAATTCCAGGCGATATTAAAACACACAATACACATGTATAAATTTTGTCAGTTTACCAGGAATAAAATTTCCACCCATGAGAGCTTATGCTTATGAGAGGATATGATATGTCTTCGGTGGATTTTAAAACGTTGACAGGATGACAGGGTGCATAAATTATCTCGCTTTCGCAAAAGAGAAGTCGTCTTTTTCAAAGACACGTGTCACCGATCTATCACATGGGACGTGTTCTGAAAGCACGGAGCCGAGAGTTTTGTGCCGAAGAAGAATAAAATCTGAATTGTTTATGCCTAGATTAGGTATAAGTGAAATAACTAAAGCGGCATCACAACATTTCCAGATGTTTGTATGTTTTCTTTACCCTATCACATCTGACTTCACAAACCGAATCATTACCATACCGTCCATGTGCTAGAGCAGAAAAGGCTTGGATAAATTATATGTTGTGGGTTATTATTAACATTATTATTACTATAATTATTTTGTAGACCTGATAACTAAAGCAGTTTGCACTATTGTTGCGTTATCAAATTTGAGGTACACCTACACATCTACACAAAATCTATACGTGCACATCAATATGTGCTTTTTACACATCCCATCCCATTTGCTTCCTCTTCCATTTCCACTAAGTCTCTCAATAGATGTTGTAGAGGATTTGTTTACTTCACAATATTATTAGTGAGATCAGGCTTATGATAGGTGAGGAATTCAGTTAGAGGTTTAGTTTATCACAATGGTGTTCAGTGGGGTTGAGTGTGAGAATAATATAATACTACAATCTACAACCTAAAGACATTGGCTTTGTTCCAATACCCGCACTTACACCTTTATGCCTTCATTCATTTGCGCATTCCTGTCGAGGGGTGCTAGTGCGTAGGGTGTCACAATTCACTGGTGAGTATCCCTTCCCCTAAATGCGCACTTTTTGTACTGGGTACAGAACAATAACTCCATTTTTCGTTGGAGGGATGTCGCAACAATGATGTAGCAATAACATTTGGTACAGATGGGTCTTGTTCTTTAAACCATCCCAATTTTGCATGTTGTGTTAAGGAATACACTTTTCCAAAAATTGAGCACCTAGCTTATGGGGTGCCTTGTTTTTTCGCCTCGACCGCTAGCAACCTGACTGTATTACTGCCTCTCCATTCACTATATCTGACACTGCATGCAAAAGAATAATAGACGTCATCACAGACTATTGGCAGCTGCTAACTTTTGTATATTTATCCTGCTGAAAGTAGTACAAAAAAAAATAAAAATATATTGAAAATTAAAATCAGGAACGGTTGATTACATGACAGGTTTATGCTTGCGTTAGCATTACATCACAGTAAACGGCGCAAACTGAATGAAAAATGGTTTACTGCAGACAAACAAATTATCTGCCGAAATTCTGCAAACTGACACGCTGTTTTAGGAGTTTCTGTATTTATAATGTTTATTTATAATATGTAGTGTTAAAAAAATTCGTAATTAATAATAACAGGACAACCAGAACACAAAGACATTTAACCTTGTAGTTAAAAATTAACTGTTCGAGAAAGAACTTGTAACCCTTGTCCAGCTTACAATTTCACCTTGGTATGTCCTTTCACCAAGCAAACCACGTCTTCTTGACCAAGCAACCAGAAGACACGATACACTGCTTCAACAAGCGCTTCCGGTGTTAATTTTTGGGGTTCATAAAGGTCCTTTTATACACTCAACAGTAAAGAGGTTTGAACTAACCTTTCAATTGGTTATTTAATTTTTTGTATAAAATATTCACCACAAGTGACAATAAGATTATATAAAGCTAGTATCATTGGTTATGTACTTAAAAAAGGCCCAAGTGCATAGTGTGTGATTGGGTAGTTTGTAGTATATCATTTGGGACAAAACTGTCTTTGTCTTTTCTTTTTTTATTTTAACCTGTGTGTGTGTATGTGTGGTTACTGTTGTAAAAAAACATGTATGTGCATTTTTCTCCAGTGGTCAACGTCAGCTCTCCAGTCAAGCAAGGTGAGAGGTACAATATGTGCAGTGTTTGGGGGTGTCTGTCTGTATGTGTGTCTGAATTGTCCCTTTGTTTCATTTCATTTTAATGTACAATGTGTCTGTCTGTATGATTTCATACAGGTTTGTCCTGTTTATTTGTTTGTTTGTGTGTCATATGTCTGTGCATGTGTATGCAGTGGTCTTTTCTGTAGCTCCACTGTGATCTTGCTTAAATCAAAGCCACAGCACTAACCTCCATCAAAAGCAGGAAGAGAACTGATGCAATAAAGTAAATGCAATCACAGCAGGGCAGACAGACCCCGCTGCTCACACGGTGCACAACTCAACCCTGCTCGAACTTGGCTTGGAAGGTTGGCTACTGATCTACGTTTTGCAGCTAGCAAGAATCTAACATTTCTTTTAAGCCTTTAAACAGGTTCAGTCAATTAAAAGCCAGCAAGCTTCATTAACTCCTGTTTCATGGGGACAAGCCACATTGCTAGATAAAACAAACAAGAAAACGCAGACTAAACACGTCCTAAACATGGCTGATTCTGTGTGACGCAGAAAACAAAATAAACAAAAAAAACTAAAACCTTTTCATTTCTGTGCAAACAAATGAACTTCTAATGAAATTCATGTCTACGTCACAGTATATTGGCGTAATTTTCTTCAAATATCGCAGATTTTCTGCTGGGATTCAATCACAGTCTCAGTTGTAATACAGCAGCCCTGGAGCAAAAAAAATGTTAAAGGGCCTTGCCTAAAAGCCTAATAGTAACAAATAGGCAATTAAGAGCTTGGAACTCCAAAACCATTGAAACACCACTGAATCGGCTGATTACTGATTATTTTTCTATAACAGTATACACTGTCATGTTTTATTACGTTTGGTTAAAAAATTACAATTATATATAAAGGGTACTAAAAAATTTTGGTACCTTTGAAGAAATACAATATATAAAGAAATTATTGGGACACCTGAGCAATACATCAAAAAGTCATTTTTTACTAAATATTTAAGAATGGCTACTATTTTTTCCCATTTAGCCAAAATAGTATTAGTGGCTAATAAGAAAGTCTGGGGTGGAGTCAGCAATTTAGTTAATGCCAAAATTGTTCAGTGGGGTTGAAGTGGGGTTGAAGTGGCTTCGCTATACTAGAACAGTAGATCCTTCTGTAATCGTAATCTAAAGTATGTACTTTAGTTAAGTAGATACTTACTTCATTAAAAAAAAATTAGGTTAGTATGGTTACGGCTTGATGAAATTGCTATATCCGGCATGTTGATATTGGCAAGTGACATATGATGTCACAGCAGCGTGAATTTAAAGTTAAACTAGTGCAATTTAACTACAAGAAGCAATTTTTTTATTTAAATTTAACTATTAAAGGTTACTTGAAAAGTGCTGCGCCGATGCTTTCCACCACTTCCGTGTATGTTGAGTCGACTCTCCTGCGGTTTTATGGGATAGTACATGCTTCAAAATCCAGACAGGTGTGCTAGGTAAAACTTTTTGCATACTGTAATTCACATACAAAGGATTTGGACATACTACTTGCCTTGCATATTCAGTTTCTTATACTATGTAGTATGGAATTATGGGATTTCAGTGTTTGACTCTTGCTTGGCTGAAATGAAAAGCCTGCACGTTGTATCTGCAGTGGAACTCCTTGTACTTTGTATTACACAAGCATAATTGACTGAAGGGGAATGTTAATGCACAATGATAAGTTGATGATATTGTTTATCAAATATCTCAGATATCATCTTCCACCTGGGCAACCTTATGAGTTTTAAAAGTTGAATTAGTTCATATCAAATCATAATGATCATTCATTTCTCAGATTAAGACTAGGGTGTTCTGGTTTGGACAGATGATGGGAAAGGCTGTAATCAAATCATCATTGGTTCCCCTTTAACTTTCCTTGTGGAGATTCTGATGTAAAAGCTGAATGCATGGAGATGCATGTTGCAGTTTTAGTATTAGTAGTAGTAGTAGTATCTTGGTCCTGCTTAAAATCCCATTTGTCATAGGAATTCCAATAAGAAAATAAAACACATTGGGAATGTTTGGTCAGTATAGGTTTGACTTTTAAAAGGATGGTTTAGAGGGAGTTTTAGAAGGATGAGGCATTCTGGTAATTGCTGTAGGTTCTGAATGTTTATTTAGCGGCTGATAACAATTAGAATTTTGTACCTTATCTTTCCTATCCAGAGACTCACAATATCATTCCACACTCTCTTTCTCTTTATCTCCTTTCTTTTCCCAGCGGCGTACTAGAGGGCTAATAACGATGGCTAATAGTGTATGCTGTGGCCCATCAACTGCCCAGGATAATACAGTCTCATTTTTTTATTCTTACTTTAACGCAGTCTAAAGAATTAATAGCACAAGCTGTCAGGTTTAATGGCTCACTTGATGCATTTTCACCTAACTGAGTTCTGACATTTATTTAAGCACTTGCCAACCATTTTTTTTACATTTTTTTATATTTATATGCTGATAAATAAATAAAACATCATGATTTCTATTACATTTTTAAATATTTTCTGTCTTTTGCAACCTACACTAAAACAAACTGTGAGCAGCCTTTGTAATAGAATAAATGTTGACTGTGTCTGGGATACAGTTGACACACACGAGCTAGTTGGATTACAAATGGTTCAATACACACTCTGTTTTTTTTTTCCTTTTTTTATTGTAGCAGATTATCGTTTATCTGGTTCCATCCATTGCTCACATGCCTCTAAACCTCCGTGTGACAAAGAAAACACAAGGTAGAAAAGCCACGAATAGAAAATCTAAGGAGCTCAAATGAGACCATCTGAAGCAGAAGTTAGATGAAAAACTGTGTCACACTAACACACACTCTGGAAATGGCTTCTTGTTAAAGCTTAATGATGAGGCAGTGATAACATGCTTAACCTACATGCAGAGACAAAAGAAAAAGCTGACATGAGCCTGCTGATGTGACGGGGAAAAGATTTAAATAATTCTAAAAATGTCATCTTTAGGCTTGAGGGTCCCCACCTAAGCGTGTATGAAGTTTGCATGTTTTCTCTGTACTTCCTCATGTTAATCCAGTGTCCCCCTGACAGTTCAACCTGATGCAGGTAGTGGGTGGACTGTTTTAAGCTTTGTGTGCCCAGGTTCCCGTTCACCTTATGAAGGATAAATCAAAAATTGATTGATTGAAGTATATGTTGTCAGTATGTGTATAAACGAATATAAGTTTACCATTAGTGTACCGATTTGTCTCATTTTCCCATTTAAGACTTATCTTATATTAATATGTCCCTTGTCATTACATTGTATTTTTTTCTTTATCTCACTTGTTATTGTAGTACTGTTTTAAAATTTATTTTTTGACAGACGGAAGCAAGGGTAATGGCTAGGCAGAGAGGAAGTCATACTAAAGAGAAGCCTGGTAGAGAGAGAGAGAGAGAGAGAGAGAGAGAGAGAGAGAAGAGAGAGAGAGAAAGAGAGAGAGGGTCGTGTTTGGGTGTGTGTTGCGCTCCACCCAATGGCGTATGTGAGTCTTGTTAAATTTGCACAGCTTTTTACACCTACAGGGTTCTGTCACATAATGCAGTTCTAGACCTGACAGGTCAGTACCTTACCCTCCCAACACCAGTCACACTTGATGCAGCTGCTGCTTGCTTTCCATCCTATTCACGATAAAGAAGGTGAAGCTTTGAGAATTCCTGGTCCTTTAAAGAATAATAGTAGGGGGTTCGACTGTCCAGTTACATCATGTATAGCTAAGTAAGCTGTCTCCTGCTATTCAACACACTTAAACTAAATTTAGAACTTTCCTATCACAACACAGATCTAGTATTTCTGTTGAGGAAAAACACTACAGTATTTGAACACACCGTCAAATACTGTAAACAAACTAAGGTTCTGGTCCTATTGAAGTGTTCAGAATGAAACTTTAGTTGATATATAAGTATATATAATATCTAATAATTCTAACAATCATTTTAATAGACCTAATGCTTTAAATCTTTGTCCTATTACTTAACTTATCCTTTTAATTGCATTCAATTATATAGAAACTTAATCGAATAAGTTGTTTTTATTTAATGTATTTAATTCAAAATCCAACAATACTGTCGAAACAACTTTAAAACAAGTTTGAAGACCACTACAAGACCGTGTCCACAGCAAACGCATAAAAACTCCACACAGTTGGCAGGTGAAAGAACCACAAGTTGTTTAAACCAAGTTTTTGAGCCCATCAATTAAAAAAGTCCATTTTTTTACCCAAAAACATTACATTAATGAAAAGGAAAAAAGAAAACAAATGAACTGCTGATGTCACGACTGTCCGCCAAGTTCACTTGCCAGGTGTTCTAGTAGTACCTGCGCATGAGGTAAATAAAGAAAATCATACTTGACACAATATGTTCCAGTAACTCATAAACAGCCTCTGGGTGAAAAAAAAACAAACTCTTGATAAAACATTTACATTCTCACTACTTATCAGTAACTCTACAGAAACACATGTAGCTGCAACCAAGTTAAAATAGCGCCACCTAACGTTGATCTGTTAAAAACATTTCAATTTTAATCAAATTACTTTTAGTTATTCATACATTCAACTGTCTACAAATATTGTAGAATTAACTTACATTTTTTAAATTAATGCCAAATATCTTAAATTCTTTATTTTTTAAATTAAATAATAATAATAATAATAATATTTTTTCAATTCTTAATGACTTTTAATTAAAAAGTTTGGGAAGCAATGGTGTAGCAGAACTATGTTTGAAACATTAGGTAAGAGTGATATAATGTCCTGTTAAAAAAATAATAAATAAAAAACAGATCTAAAAAGCTCTGTGATGTAAAATTCCCTAATTCATATGCACTGTTTAGTATGAATTAAATCCTCATGCCTTTCCCTCTGCAGTGCAGTTCCTTTGAGGAGGTTTTACAGCAATCTCACTTGAGTGTTTGGCAAAATCAACTGTTTCTATACAAACCCATCGCAAAGACATTAAGCTTGCAACATGATATGGCCTAGCTGCAGGCTAACCGAATATCTTTTGCATTATGAATTGCCGGTGTCGTTTTTAATATTTAAAAGGCAGCAAAATGGAGTACAAGAGTACAATGTGTTCAGGATATCTCAGTGTACAAACAGAGCCACATGAGAGCAGGGACCATGAAAACCATGAACACCTCAGTGTGTTCACAGCTGGAATGTGCAGGTCAAATGAAGATGATATTGGTTTAATTTAGCATTTAATAATAATAATATTCAACTTCATTGTGCAAGGTACATGTACAGAGCCAATGGAATGCATTTTCGCATATCCCATCTTAGTAAGTTGGGGTCAGAGCGCAGGGTCAGCTATGATACAGCGCCCCTGGAGCAGGAAGGGTTAAGGGTCTTGCTCAGGGACCCAACAGTGGCTGACTTGCCGGTGGTGGGGCTCAAACCCAGGTGTTTCTGGTCTTCAGATCAGCAACTCAGCAACTTAACCATTTGAGCCACCACTGCCCAGCACTGAATATCTTTGCACAAGTGTTAGTCAGGCTATTAAAGCTTAAGATCATTAAACCCTTCCAAAATGGAATGAAAATAAACAACAGCAAATGAAAAGTGGTAACGTTACTCCCTTATTTATTCGTTGGATTTCCACAGATATTATTTCGTCATACAGCCAGGCTGTGGAGCTTAGTAAAGCTTAGTGGGTGTAAGGGAATATAAAATAAAAAGTTAACACACACTTTCTCTGACACACACTACACGTTACATAAGGTTCTAATTTATCATCACAAGTCAAGGCAGCCAAAAAGGTTGATGCTGTGTCTCCTTCCATCCCACTTCATCCTTTTATTTTTCTCTTGTCTTCCTCAAACTGGCCCAGTAAAAAAATCAAAAGGAATCTCCAAACCTATTTTCAAACTTTCAGCCTGGTGAAACACCTACAGGACTTTTCTTTTTTGTTCAAGTGTTTTTTTTATGGCTCATCCCCCAAATTACTTTACCTTAGCGGCTTTACCTCTCCAGGGTTCAGATTTTCTCCTCTGTCAGTTTGACAGCCCAATGATCTGTGAAATCGCCTATAGCTCTGAAAAGCGCTTTGAGCATCAAGGCTGCAGTGAGCCCTAAGCCTCCACAAAATAGAACTTTAATAGCACTTTAAAAGCCATCATGGCAAACTGAATTTTACTCAGTTCTCTAAAAAGTAAGAGATTAAAGGAACAATAGGTGACTGTCCTCAGAAACATTTTTTTGTTGTTTTGCTGTCTTTACATACGGATAGCAATCAGGTTATATAGTGATATAAATGTATTTATTTGTATTTATATATTCCGTGGAAGGCGTAGAACCAAAAATTTTTCGTCCAATCAATGGTCCATAGGTTTTTCTACCTGCATGTCAAATCTGTTGTTTATACTTGATACTTTTGTGCAGCCTGTTTACACAGACAGGATACGTCATCAGCGTGTTTACATACTGCGGAAAAAAGTCGGTATTGCATTTCCACACTGGACTCGACTACAGGAGTTAAAGGGCCTGAAAGCTGATGCAATAATTGCAATATTCCTTTTACAAATTAGCTCAACTACAGCAGCAGTGTAGTTTTAGTACTGTTACTAACTATAAAGTTTTTTCACCCGTGAACGACACATGATGTCTCTGTTTGTTTAGTCTGTGTGTTTGCGTTTTGCACTAAGGGTGGGACATACACTTTCGGTGCTTTAAGAATACAGTTAGCATTTTTTAAGATATCCTACTGCACCTTTAATATATATACTGTAATAGAATGTAAACATGTTAAGTTTAAGAAAATTCCTCTTTAGTATTCAGTGTTAATTTATTAAAACTAGTTCTCAAAAAACAACCAATGATTCACCTCACAGCCCCATCTATTAATATTAATGTAGATTAGCCCCACCCATTCATCTTATAGCCACACCCATTTGATTTTCAGCAGGTTAGCTTCACCCACTTGATAACCCCCAGTGATTCACAAAGAAGAAGATAAATAAATAAATACAAACATGAGTACAGCATACAACAAAGTAATAAAAGTGCAACAGGCAGAGACAGGAAGTGGTTTTCAGAGTTGATGTTAGAGGTGTGTTATTATGTGCTGATAGTATTATAATGATAACCCAATGCTAACGAATACTAATCTTATTTGATGACTATAGTAATCAAATCAGTTATATATCTGTACTGTATGAGTAGATGCCTTTAATTATCTCCTAAAATTTCTAACACAGCTCAAGACATAAAAGGTGACTATCCAATCAGATTAGAGGTAATTTATATAAAGGAGCCTTATAGAAAGGGGCAGGTTTATTTGAGAAAATTGAAAAATGATCGTGTGAATATTAACAACAATTTTATTGGGTACAGAAAAAACACAGAATAGGCCAAACAAGTATAATGTAGGATATTAAGCATGTTTATTTTCTAGCTGAGGTTTAAAGGGAAAGAATAAATGCTAAAAGCTTTAAAACCAATTTTAAATAGACGATAAGCATGCTGAAATAATGCCTTCAATTTAATATTGTGCCCAAGCTCACTTCAGGCCTTATCCATTTAAGGTTGACAATTAGTCAACATGTTATTGATTAGCCAAGTTTTGAACTGAGAGAAAAAGTGTAATCCCAAGGCGTAAGAGACAAAGTTACAATATTTCAGTCCATAGCGAAAGATTGAATGTAAGCCTTAGACTATTCTATTGGAATGCCAATATCATGACTGCTTGAATGTCTGTAATAAATAAGAAATGGCTGGGATAATTAGCTCAGATCATTAGCTTTGTGCTATTTACCACAGATAGGCTGGCATAGAGGTATGCGTAGCCAGACTCCATTTTAATCAGAAGGCACAAGCAAACTAATCCTGATGGGCTGAATAAATGGCCCAGTGCTCTTTGACAGAATGACAGGAAGTGTTGAAGCACTCTAGAGACTGCTGTCAGTCACATGCTGGCTGCTGTATTCATGCATCGTGTACGGCTCTGTAGAAAGTGTTTAAAGGCACATAGTCACAGTTTGTTATCTTTTTTTGTTGTTAATTAGATAATGAAGTCTATAATGCATCTCATCAGTAACTCTCTTTAACAACAACAACCACAAACACAGAGGTTGGGATGAAGATTCAATCTGTTCTGTCAAGCTGTTTTTATGTTTATGCTTTGAGACAGATAAAAATGAATACATCAAAAAAAACCTGTAAATCTTTCAAAATAAAAGCAATGATTTACTTCAGTCAGATGCTCTGCTGATTTATTTTTTTTTTTTTCCTATTTTCTTTATCGGAGACATATATTCTTTTCCACTAGATTGTGGGCTATCATCCGCAATAGTTTTAGTGGGAGCAAGCGTAAGGTAATAAGGTCTGGTGTGTCACTGATGTTTAAGTTTATCCCAGAGGTTTACAGTGGTGTTATGGTCATGGCTCTGTGCAAGCCACTTATGTTCTTCCATACCAATTAATACACAGTAGATCTTAATGGAGGTCAGGGACTTTTTGCACACAGGAATTGTCATGCTTGAAAGTGTTTCTGTTCAATTTTTCAGTTTCACTTGCTGTTTCCTTCATCCTGTGAGCATTTATAAGTATCGCATCAGAAACGAGTGATGGAAATGGCAAATCTTATTTTCCAAAAAAGGTTTTAAAAGGTGATTTTTGACTTATGGGTAAAAGGGTTAATGTGAATAAAGGTAAATAAAAATGAATGAAAAAGAGCCTTAACAAATATTAAACCCACGTGACTAATCTGCATTTCCGCCGATGGTGTCTTTCCGGTTCCTTCATAACAACAGCAACAGGCGTGTCTGGACACATGAGGAAAGCTGCACTGCTTGGGCATTTATTACTTGCCTGATGGTCATTAATAGAATTCCTGTTTCTATTATACTTGATTTTTTGGGTACACCAAATAAATTTAGACATAGCATGTGACTAATTGGTTGTTTCTGCTCCAGTGATTGGCATCACAATATGATGGAAACCGGGCTAGTGAAGGAAAATCTTAAAGCTACAGCAAATACAGACATCCCAGACAACTTTGAGCTTTTAACTTTGTGGAAGTTTTGAGAAATAGATGTGAGGCATGGGTGTGCTGGTAATACAGCCTTCCAAAAAGGGAAGGCTGACACATGTTTCTTGACATCTGAATCTAGCTGCAGCATTTCTTAATCCAAGCAGGGATTACCGACCACATTGCAACGCCAAAGACTATAAATAATATCCTGACAGCATATGAAAAATTGATTTTTATTGTCACCCTTTTATATGCTACCATGTGTTCACCCTTTGACCTTCCTCACCAACATGGTGTTTTTTTCTTTTGCATAATATTATGTAAACATTTCATATGAAAATATTTAAACTAGCTTGTTTAAGTTAATTAACAAAATGTAAAGTTTAAAGGCACTAAAATGCTATTTATTTTCAATTTTTTATGTTTGAGTCTCTCTCAATAATTGAATCTCTTGGCCTGTATCTGCATCTTTCACAAAAACATAAATAAATGGCTTTCCTACTGATAGGAGCTTTGCCCTACTTAATGTACTATGCACGCTGAGCTCTACTATTTGATGTTTACATGTTAAGTAGGGCAGCATCATCTCAACAAAATATAAAACGAATAAATTTGAAAATATAAATCATTTTCCTGTCAGATGTAAATGTCTCTGCTAGCTTTAGTCAATGTTTAAAAATGTGACAGCTACATCACACGGGTGACCAGAGTGTCTTTAGCCATCTTGAATTTTATGGTCATTCAGAATCATTGTTTTGTAGCCCCTAATGTTTCCCTGCCCTTTACTAATAGCCCTGTCCTGCTTTTACATAGGCAACTCTGCTTGTATTTAGGTGCATAAGATATCTAAAATTCCACACTTCATTTTTTTTAGATAAATAAATACCTTATTAAGTTACTTTAAATGCACAGTATGAACATGGTTTGGTCCAGAGGACCATTAACATACTTGAATTAATCACCTTAACACCTCAAGAGGCTTAAAGAGCCACTTCACTTTCCGCTCCAGATGGTGTTTAAACATAGAGGCATGTTTACATCCCATGTGTAAAACACCATCACCTCCACTATCACCAAGCTCCTTTTGTTTGGTTAATACATTAAAATGTAGTCTTCCACTGAATTAAAGGTTATGTGCCTTAATGACTAAAAGGCAGGCAATTATTTGGAAAATATCAACTATTAAAGCTCTAAAGTAATTTCCTGTACAACATAAAGCTGTGTTTTTAACTCATTCCCCATACCAGCACATACCTACGAGTGCTAATATGATGCTTGTCGGTTATTCCCTCTGATTGGCTCATGAGTGCTCTTATGGGAATAAAGCTAATGACACCATTTTACATTATTGGCACTTGGAAGGCTCCCTTATTCAGAGTGACTTACATTCACCTATACAACCAAGCAGTTGAAGGTTAATGCTCTTGCTTAAGAGCCCAGCAGGGGTAGGTTGGTTGTGTTGGACTTTAAACTCATAAACATCTTAGCAGTAGTCCAACACCTTAACCACTAAGCCAGTTTTGCATGTAACATTTATGCGGTTGGGTTTAAGACTGTAGCAGCCTTGTTATGTGTGTATGTGTGTGTGAAGAAGGCTCTGCCATCAGAAGCCTGTCAGCCAGCTCTATAAATAGCTCTGGAGCAAGTCCAGACTGCAAGTGGTTTACTAACAGTACAGAGGATAACAGTGGAGACAAAACCAAAGCTAATCACTAAGACTTCAACATCACAGGCCAGCAGTCACCGTAAAGCAGTTGATTTTGGTTTTTCAATTTCCTGAAGCATATATTCCAGTAAAACTGGTCACAGGGTTCATAATCATATTTTAAGTATGAAACGATTGTGATGCTTTCAGTTTTTCCATTTGCAGGACATATGACACAAGACACATATTACACAGATTGAAAGATTAAACGATCAGATACCATAGTTGATTAATAGTACTTGACTCTATGGGGCAGGCTATTATCATTTAATTTAATTCTTCTACTTTTTTTCATTCTTAGGAGATGGAAATCCCAAGGAGAGCAGTCCTTTCATTAACAGCAGTGATCCAGAGAAGGGCCAGCAGTATGATGGCAAAAACATGGCACTCTTCGAGGTAGGTGTATGTGCAATATAGACATCCCCCAATGCAATACACCTTAGACTCATTGTCCTCCAAAGCTAAGTGAATTCATTTATTGTTACCTACCTTTATTATACATTCCTAGCATATCGTCAGTTGTGATAGTAAATAAAATAAGATAATAGACATAAAGGTAGCTCGCCCCTGTGATTTTTTCCTTTTTTATTTTTCCAAATGCCAACAGAAAAGAAGCTGGCGGGCAATAATCTAATCATACATTATTCGAAGGGAGAAGAATAATAAGCAGTTTGTGTTATTCACAGGTTTAAACAAATGACAAAACAAAAAAAAAGATTATTGACAAACACTCTTATTGATTTCTTTTTGGATGAGAAAGTGTATCCTCTTGTGTATGAGTGAACATTTGCCAATGTTTACACACTGGAACTGCTCCAAAGGTCTCGTGGATCAACTGTATACTGTTGTATAAATATTTAATGAAGGTCCTGTGATAGTAACAGTGCGATATTGATACAGTATATGCCCTAAAGTTTGTGGACGCCTCATCAGCACACACACATTTCTCAAACTGTTGCCAAAAATATTGGAAATACACAGTGGTCTTGAATGTCTTGAATCGTTGTAGCTTAACATCTCTTCACTGGAACTAATATTTTCCAGCATGACAATTCCCCTGTACACAGAGCCCTAAACACCTTCGGAATGAACTGGAACACCGACTACACCCAGTGGGGCAGTAGTGGCCTGGTTCAAGCCTTACCACTGCCAGTCAGCCACTGTTGGGTCTTTGAGTACGACCCTTAACCCTTTCTGCTCCAGGGACGCTGTGTCATAGCTGACCCTGCGCTCTGACTTTCTAAGTGGGAAAAGTGAAGAAACAATCCTTTCTCTAAAGTGTGGGGGTTTTCAGAGGTGTAAGCGTGAGAATCAGAAAAGGTGTGCAGCCTTTTAACACTTGTGGATATAATATTCGTTTGGAGATTCTTAGCATTCAGTGTCTAACTCATCCACTTGTAGATGTTTTTACATTTGTAGTGCAATGGCATGTTTACCTGTGACTATTACTATTAAAGCTGTTGTGTGTGTTTTGTAGGAGGAGATGGACACTAGTCCTATGGTGTCATCTCTGCTCAGTAGCCTTGCCAACTATTCCAATCTGCCTCAGGGCAGCAAGGAACATGAGGAAGCTGAGAACAACGAAGGTTCCCGCAAGAAGCCTGTACAGGTAAAATATTCTTATCCAGGTTCAGCCTGGTACACACACTAGCATTCATCAATCATTTCCTCTTTCAAAGCTTTTCTAAACTTGTAATAAATACATTTGTAGTGAATACATCACAGCATCTTGCGTAATTTTTTTTTTTTTTGGATTCAGCTCGGTCCTGGAGCATCTCAGAGCTCGAAATCACTTTTGAATCTTTTACAACGTCCTTGCATAGAATTAGTTTAAACCAATATCACCTGGCAGATATGACAGGCAGTTTAGTAACTGTTAGTGAAGACTGCTTTATGAAAATGTAATAAGATACTTTAGCATTCTTCTTTCTCAATAAGCTTCGCACTTCACCTAAAGATCATTTCAATCTCTCTTTCTCTCGCTCTTTTTCTCTTTCTCTCTATCTAACCATTTTTCCTCTCCCCAACCACCTCGGTCTGTTGTCATTGAATGCTTTTTTAATTAAGATGTCAAAAATACAAGAAGCAATATGGTGTTGGTATACTGTGCCTCTAGAAAGTGATTGGGGCCTAGACGATCCAAACTCTGGTTACAGAATCTGGCTATTGGGAAATGGAATGTCAACTCACTGGGGGAAGTAGCCTTAGCCGGTGTTGGAGGTTTAAACCCAGTTTTTCTACCCTGGAGTTGCCCAAGGTAAGAGGTGGCAGGCTTGGGTGGGCTTGCTTATAGCTCCTGATCTTGGCTGCATTTTTCCCTAGTAAGCAAAAGGGTTGTCTTCCTGCCCTTTTGTGTAGATGTCTCATTGTTGTTTTGGCTTATGGGCCGAACAGCAGTGTGGATTACCCGACCTTTTTGGAGACACTCTGAGAGGTGCTGAAGGGTTGCTCCTACTGGGGACTTTAACACCGACGTGTTAGGCAACAGTGATACCTGGAGTGGGAGAGAAACGTCCCCCTTGATCCTAATCTAAGTAATGTTCTTCTGTGCTAGACACCTCACTGTGGCAGTGCAGAAAAAACAGGGGGCTACACCCTGCCTTTCAGGAAACAGTTGTCTAATTTGTGCACGTCTGCGGCAACTCCCCACTTCCCTTTATGCTAATAGGACGATAGTAGCAGCTGTTGGGTCTGAAGGGAAGAATCTGCAACGTGGGCTCAGACAGAGCAAGACCCACACATTAGGAAGTGCTACACCCGTCTCATACTCCTCCGCTAGGTACGCCTAGGAGCCCCATGACATCAGCCTCTGCTATGCCTTAGCAGCAGCGGAACCTCGGATACAAGAATTCCATGCCTCAAACAACAACCAGAGCAAAGCAAGCACATTGGAAGTCTTTCACAATGCTCTACACCCAAGCATGCAGCCCAAGCCCGATCCAATCCTATATCCAATCCGATCCAAGCCCGATATAAATCTAGGGCACAGATAAAAACACTGCTTGTACTGCATGCTAGCTGCCATCTTATGCTTTCTCTTATGCATTCTAGATTCTATTATCCCTCTCATACACAAGCACAAGCTAAAGAAAAAAAGCTTACTGTGGCATGGCGCATGTTTATATAGCATTACTTCTTGATTGAGGACATAACTTGCGCGTGATGCTTCTCCATTGGATGAATTACACACGTGCTTTGCAAAATTTTATCATCTTATGTTAAATTCACAGTTATATTCATGTAAATTTGATATAATTTTTGCAGTGTTTCTACCTCTAATCTGTGTAAAAATATTATTTATATATAAAGAATGTACCCACACAAATGCTTTGCTAAGACAAAGGGAGTAGTTTAATAAGCATTAGTACAGAAGAGAGGAGAAATACTGTACGCTTATAGCAACTAAGGGAATCAGTTTAATGTTCTTTCCGACTGTGTCCTAAACAGATTTATCTCATTTGTGAAACAGATGCACTCCAATCAGCCTAGAGGGTTAACTGGACTGTATGGAAATTCTTTTAGATTGTGTGAATAAATAAAGCTATAAGCCATGCAGGTGAAAGGCATATCTGTGATAGCAACAAGGTCTCAAAATACACCATATCTGACCATTTGCTGTAAAACAGAAACCTAAAACATTTCTCTTGAATCGCATCCTTGTACTGCATCATATATTAAATCCTTTTTTTTTTTTACCTTCATCTACCTTGTTATCTATTTAAATATGTGTGTAAAATTTCTGCTAAGGACAGTTATTAATGCAATCAAGCATGGAGATATGCAGCATGACATGACATTAATCAAAACCCAAGGGCTGAATTTTAATGAGGAGCTTCAGACTGATAAAAAGAGACGGACCTTTGCACACAGCCATGCCGGAGCAAATTGCATTTGTCTACACCGTGTTACAAGTGTTACAACAACTAGTTTGTCATAATGGATTTCGTCTCGTTATTCGGTATCTTTAATGGGTTACTGTTAGATTTGACCTTGTAGAATTAGAGTATTAACCAGCAAATCTTTTAATAACAAGTATTACAATTACTCAAACTAAAATTTGGAAAGTGACATAATTTGTCCCACTGTCTAATCTACTTTGTTATTACTCTGCAACATATGTTTAATCCCTGTAGTGCATGCTCTTTTTCAGTCGTTAAATATGTTCTTACTTTTTGTGGTGTAGTAAATAGATACCCAGTTTAAAGGTGCAGCGTGACACCTTGGAAAATGCTAAGTGTAGCCTGGAAGCACTGAAAGTGTTCGTCCCGCTTTCGCCAAAGCCATGCTTCCTGACCGCATGAACGCTCACAGACTAGACGAAAGGAGACAGCATTACTACAATACATCATGTGTCCTTTCCCGGTGAGAAAACTTTATAGTACAGTTAGTAACAGGCTAAATATAAAAATAGTACCCAATTACACGCCCCTGCCGTAGTTGAACTTGTAATGGTAAACAAACTAAATAAGCTATGCATTACTATCGAAACACAGCAAAATACAGCAAGCATGGCATCATCCTTTAAAACCTTTTCCTCCTGCAGTAGACACCAATTGTATGCATCCAGCCAATTTTTTGCAGTACTTTCATGCACTGTTGACATTGTTGCTAGAGAAAGATCGATGGTTTCCAGCCCAAAAACTGTCTACTGAATCAACTTAAAAAGGAGAGACGATCCTATTCTATTTCTATTGTTGTTGAAGAATTAGCCTATAAAATGTACGTTTCAAAACACCTACCCAAGCCCAAGTCAGAACCACCAACTAGCAACCCTGGCTAATGACGTATCCTTTCTGCGCAGACAAAATGCACAGAGTTACACAAATAAATATGTTGACAAACATGTAGTACCGAACATTTTGATCGGACAAACATTTCTTGGTCCTACGCCGTCCACAGAATATATAAATACACATAAATACATTTAGGCCACTTAACTTAATAATTGCTATCAGGATGTAAAGAGTTTTTTTAGCCAGCAAAACGAAAATCACCTATAATACCTTTAAAAGATTATTGAATAGTAACAAAAGCATGAATGTATGCTAATTAGGAGCTCTGTTATCTCCTACAGAGTTGTTTGCTGATCTCATGTTCATTTTAACACAATTAGTTTTTGTTTGTTATTATATAGTGGAGTATTTCGTAGCCAGATACACTACAGCAATTAACACACTGCCAGTAATCATGCTTTCTAATGTTCTATTGCTTCAACGCCGTTATATTTATCATTACTATTGTGTTCGATCAACTACAGTAAGTGCAAAACATTATATCTTAATGACTGAATGAAAATATGCTATCATTAACTTTAGCTGTTCATTGTGAAGCAAATGTTATGCTGGGATTTGTGTGTTATACAACCTCACATTATGTTTTGCTTGTTATCAATTGGTTTCTTCGGCTGCATTTTCATTTTCATTGCAATTCCGATTTTGTGACTATATTTGATTTTTATATGCTGCGTCAATCTGTGTTGACATCATGTGGCACTGTGGCTTACTCATTGACGTTCGATTCACATCGACGGGTGAAAATCTGATCTGTTTGCTTGCACTGCACACTCTAATGCACGTATAAGATTCATATCCGATTTATTTCAAGATATGAATGAGGGCTGATATCGGAATTCTTGCGCTTACACGTTCGCCTCTTTTATCCAATCTGTACTACATTTAGTGCCAATCCAGCCCTTAAGCTTACAACCTACACAGTCACTGATGCAGAACTGCCAATACAAGGATAAAAATATAAACACACAACTAAAGAATCTTTTAGAAATTTGTACATTGTTTAGCTTGAAGAGTAAACCATCTAGCTATCTGTTAATTATTTATGCTATACTATATAGCCGAATAGACATTTTACCAGCACTAGAAATAGTCTAGAAATGTCTTTCCCAAACTGTTGCCCAAAAATGTTAAGCACAAAGATGTTCCAAGAGGTCCAAACACTGTTTCTACATGACAAAGTCCCTGGACACAAAGCTCCTAAGCTTGCATAAGGACATGTAATCTGCTTGGAGTGAGTCCCCCTAAATAATGTCTAATCTCACTAATACTATTTTGGCTAAATGCAAAAATACCCAGAGCTACACTCCAAAATCTTGTTAAAGTGTGGAGGTAATAGAAGTGTACCAGTGAGTGAAGGACAGGTGTCCTAATACCAGTCTCCATATAGTGTATTATTCTTTGGTAGGTGTCAGAAACCATAGTAAAGTAAAAAGTATAAGTAGGAGACAAGATAGTAAAAGTCTCATAAAAAAAAACTCATTAATTCATTAATCAGCAAACAAAAATATGACTACTATTTAAAGATTTTAGTCATTTATATCAGAAAGTTTACCCACAATGCACTCACTGTTCTGGGGGAGACCCAGGTGGACACTAAGATGATTTATATAGAGTGTGAAAAGAAAATAATAATTTTTCCAATAGTAAATAGATTAAATTGGTGTGATTCATCATCTTATAGAATAATGTTTAGTTGAAAAGGCTTATTTCCGCAACTATTTTTCTCTCCAACAATATTTGACATCCTATAATAAACTAAACATTATGTAGGTAATATTAAGGCTATTCATAAATTAAACTAGCTCTTGCATCTCGTTATTATGACTTTGCAAAAAACTAATTTGCTGTGTCACTGTGTAGATGAGTTGAGCGCAAACTCTACACAACATCTGGACCCCACAGCTGGGCATGTGAAACCAGGCACCCTGGATGACATGGTGTCAAAGGCAGGGTGGCACACCAGAAGGGCAATAGGGATTAAGGAGCAGAGCAGCTGGCGCCCACAGCAGAGTGCCGATGGCACCTGAGTCCTCACAGCCAGGGTTAGGCCAGCATCAATCCCAGGGGGCCACTGGGCATCTGCTATTGCTCTCTATCAGTGTACTACCTAAGTTTCTTGCAGCTTGGAAACACCCCAGGAGAAATTATAATCACACATGCCTGTGTTCATACACTCCCACACACACAGAAAAAGAAAAAACCTCACTCACATGCAGAGAGGCTTGATTACACACCTGCGACTGCTAAAGGAAAAAGTAAATTGAATGTGAGCTGGCTGTGGTGGCTGCTATTTCCCAGACAAGCGTAAAAAAAAAAAAAAAAGTGACCTCCGCCAAGCGCTGTTGATTCAGACATTCTCACCTGCCTGATACACCACCTGTTTGATAATGAGAACTCATTTCAGCCAGCGTGCTGGTGACAAAGCACAGCTTTTGGCTAGCTGAGCCTATAATGGTGCCAAATAGAGAAATGTTGCTAGAAGGATTCCGAAAGAAAACGGTACAAAAACTCTATCAAACTCTGCCAGCAGTTTATTCATTCTCCTTTGTATAGCTACAACATGTTGGTTTTATAGCATTGAATGAACACAATGCGTAAAAGCTAGTGCACATAGCTTCAGGACATCATTCTATTATATATATATATATATAGGCAGGGTCAATACACTGAAAAGTTAAAACATATATCAGCTCAATGTGAGTTTTAGGACAAGAACACGTTAAATTTGTATAACCTCCATAATTTAGGAGTGTATAGATAAAATCAAGCTCAATTAACAGTCAATTAGCTATATATTAAACTCCCAACGCTGGTGTTAGGCAGCAGACTTATAACAACGAAAGATTGACCAATATAGTTTTAGGACCGATAAGGACTGACTGCAGCACCATGTAAATATATAGGACAGGTAATAACCAAAAATCCACTGACAGTTTAGATGCATTGAGGTAATAGTCTGGGGTAATAGAAACAGTTATTTTTTCATGTCTTAGCATAAACAGTGCATAATTCTCCTTTTTCTTTTAACAGACACCCTAAAATATAAGTTTTAGGGTTGCTTGTTGTTAGCTTTTATCATTCTACACCATAGAAGCAACAGAAGCTCTCAGTATAACTCAATTTATACTGGACATACACGTTCCAAAATGGTTCTTTTTTTGCACACACACTTTAGGTGTACAAGTATTTGGTGATATAAAAACTATTTATGCCCTCTGAGTTGCTGTAAGTGCTTGCTTATATTTATCTAAACGGTGTTAGCTTAAATTACTAACATTCTGTGTCACACTAAAAGTCATCAGTGTCCTGACTAATTTAATATTAAACGTAAATTAAATTTATTTGCCCTAAAATATTACATTTTTTTACCCCGAATAGAAAATGTCCCATAAGTCGATTTCTATTTCAGCGGTGCGGTAAAATAGATTTTGTGTGTTTTAAAAATAGTTAAAATAGTTAAACTGACAGTATTTTTGTTAGCAACACAAGCAGGGCTTGCAAAAGTAGCCCAATTAAAAAAAACAACATTATATCTGTTATAAAGGAGACAAAACATCCATCGTATCAAATAATCAAATTACAATCAATATAAATATCCAGCATGTGTTACAGACACGCCAGGCTCTCCTCCAGTTTACTGTTCACTCTCCCCTGAATACTAATCACACACACATCTGCAGCACACCCCCCCCCCCCCCCCAATTGCACTTACACCCTATACAAAGCACCTTTACTCACTCGCTGTCTGGTGTCACACAAGGAAGAAGAACTCAGTCGTGTATCTCCATGATCGTTCTCATCTACAGCCTGAGGATCCATAAAATTACGGAGCCAGACAGGAGCTTTAAGGATAGATTAGTACTCGTTCTGCTTTTCTGACCCAAATTTACATTGCATTTTATCACTGCTCACCTCAACATCGTTTAGCTATAAGAAAACAACATTCGGTGTCACCCAGATTAGAATGGGTTCCCTCTTGACTCTGGTTTCTCTCAGGGTTTCTTTCTTATTTCATTTCAAGGCGATTTTTATTGCAACAGTTGCCACCGGCTTGCTCATTAGGGAAATCTTTAATTCCTACTGCATTAACTGTGCATAATCTGCTTTGAGACAATGTCCATGAATTAATTATTTGAACAGCTTACTTAAACTGTAGCATCACAGAATCATCTCCCTCAAGCATCGTCTGCTTTTAAGAAGCTAAGTATTACCCCAATCTGCCTTCACCGCAGGTTACTGCAAACACGGATGCAATGTTGTTTATAAGTTCTATGGTTCACTGGATGCTCTTTTCTAACCAGTTATCCACAATTTTGTAATCTCGAGTATAACAGGCACACAGTCAGTGAAGCCACTACTGTCTGAATGCAAATTCTAACATTTAAACAATTCCCAAATGCCAGCTAATTACTGTTTAGCACTTGTCCATGTTTCTACAAAAAAGATTTTTATTGAAAGATAGATTTGAAATGTAAAGTTGCTGCTTTAGTGTAAATAATATCCTTTGCTTGTGCTTCACCAGGGAGCATGACGGCTTTTATTTTTATATTTATATTCATACCTCATACCCCATATGTTAATAAAACTGTCTTACCTGTACACTGAAGGACATAGATGATACATTTAATTAGCATACATTAGACAAAAGATTAGCATAAAAAGAAGGTAGAGGACATTTTCTCGTTGCTGTTGCTATGCATAGCAGCAGAGACACCAGTGCATTGGCCTTTTGATAGGAAAAGGAAATAAAGCCGGAATGAGGAATTGTTTTAAATTTAGTTAAAGGTGAAAACTATGTATATGTAAAATCAGTAACATAGTTTAATTTCGGCATAAAAATGTTACTGATGCATATAAGCAAGGGATTTTTACATACAATAGATTTAAACATAGAACATATGAATCCCCAAATCACCAGCAAAAAGAAGTTCTGCGTGTAGAAACGTTGTTGATAAGAAAAGATCTGATGGGAGAATGGGTAAAATGGTTCAAGCTCAGTTGTTTGGTAACTAAAATAAGCTCCTTAACAGCGGTAAAAAGTGAATAATCTCAGCATGCAACAAGACCACACTGGGTTCTATCCTGTTAGCCAACCGTATTCTACAGTACAGAGGACACGGACTCACTGAAACTGGACCCTTAAAGATTAGGAATGTTTTATGCACTGCACTACAGCTCAGCTTACAACAGCTCATACACTATACATTATATGCAAAGGTTGGCAAAGAAGTCTCCTTTCACAAAACCCCCGAGCACTATGAAGACCTGCTGGGTTAAGAACTCACGTGTTCCCGACGTATTAGAGCTCCTAACCCTAATATTAATGCCTGATTTCAACAATTGGGTGCAGATTGTAAGAAAGAGAGTTAAGTTGAAATATGTTTAAAAACACTTATGGATGCGATAGTCACATGACAAAAAAAAATGGAGAGTGGGAGAGTGAGAGAGAGTGAGAGAGAGAGAGAGAGAGAGAGAGAGAGAGAGAGAGAGAGAGTGGTTTAGTGATTAAAGTGTTTAAAGTTTTGGACTGATACCAGAAAGACTGGGGTTCGATTCCCAGCACCACAAAGCCACCACTGTGGGCTCCTGAGCAAGACCCCCTCAACCCCCAATTGCTCAGTTGTATAAAAGAGATAAATGTAACTCGCTCTGGATAAGGACATCTGCCAAATGCTGTAAATATGTTATAGCTGTTTTGTATTCTGTAAATATGTTTTAAAAAGGATATTGAGTGATTTAAAAGCTTTAAAAACAAAGTGACAATTTAAAGGCAAATTGTTTTTATAATGAGTTACATGCATATAGAAGTCCCCGTTTCTATACAACATCCATTTCTCAAGTTTCTGTATTGTGTCATCTAATTAAAAATTCTCATTATTTGTTTATATCTGTCCAGATGTCATTTCTGCTTCAAATTACTTTCATAACCAGAATCAATCCCGCCATATTGGTTTTGTATCTTTGCGTCAATTACTTTCAAGTCGGAGGCTTAGTCTTTATTTGTTTTATGACAATTACGTTTAAACAGCCGTTTCTCGGTTTGCCATCTGCTGCGTTCGCTTATCTACAGTGATGTGCGTGTAAGTAAATGTCCACTTAAACAGTGTGAAATGCTGTAAATCTGAGGCCATTATTGAGGTATAAATATAAAAGCAGCAGCTCTTTAAAGGCGTATGGTTTTCAGATTTAAAAGTTTTTACTTGTTTTTGCTCTTGGAAATTTAATATAAGGATGAGAAATCTGTATTTTTTTTTTCATTATTAAGATAAGCTTTCCTAACTGACCTGTGCACAATGTGTCAATGTGTATAATGTTTCATCACCTCCATATACACAAACACAAACAAAAAGAGATAAAAAAGAAAGAAAGAAAGAAAGAAAGAGGAGAGAAGAAAGAAGAGAGACAGAGAGAAAAAGAGTAAGAGAAAGAAGAGAGAAGAAAGAAAAGAGAGAAACAGAGAGAGAGAGAGAGAGAGAGAGAGAGACACAGAGAGACAGAGAAAAAGTGAAAGAGTAAGAGAGAAAAAAGGAGTAAGAGAAAAAGAGATAGAGCGCGACAGAGAAACAGAGAAAGAAAGAAAGAAAGAAAGAAAGAAAGAAAAAAGTAAGAAAAAAAGAGAGAGCAAGAGAGTAAGAAAGCGACAAAGAAGAAGAGAGAGAGAGAGTGAGACATTGAGAGAGAGGGATTGTGTGTGTGAAAGAGAGAGAGAGAGAGAGAAAGACAGAGAGTGAGTGAGAAAGAGAAAGGTTTCTTTTTATTTTATTTATTTGCTTTTTTATTTAATTAGAAACCCGTGCCTTAAGGCGAGATCTTTCTGAGATGTGTTTGTAATGCTGTATTAACATGCTATATATTCTATAATAATCTAATATAAATAACACCATTAAAATCCAGTTGGTGTAAAAATGCCTCGTATTGCAGTGTAGTGTCACACTAAAATAAACTGTGTATTATATAACATTTTCAGTTGTAAAAAAATAAGTAAAACTTTGTATTTGTATCTGAATTAATAATATGGTAACTTTCCAGCCTACTTACTTTCAAAGCCAGAGTTTATCCACAATATCATTCCTAATTGTATGTTTCCTGATATATTAAACTAATAGTTTGTCTCAATGTGTGTGTGTGTGTGTGTGTGTGTGTGTGTGTGTTTACAGGCTCCCCGGATGGGCACGCTGATGGGAGTATATTTTCCCTGTCTGCAAAATATTTTAGGTGTGATCCTGTTTTTGAGGATGACCTGGATGGTGGGAATTGGAGGAGTCATTGAGGCCTTCATCATCGTCCTTATGTGCTGCTCCACGGTAATAAAGTCACAATCGCACACATGCTGGAACTTGATTCATTCTCACACCTTGCAACAAGAGTTTTCTGGGTTTATAAAGCTGCAAACACACACACTCAGGGTGCATGAATTAAATTATTGGAATTGTGGTTAGGGTAAGTTTCTAGAAACTTCAAATATTACAATTTGAAAAATCGGTCGAATTTATTTTAATTATTTAGAAATCTAGGGAAGGGGGGGCTGTATTTTTGCAAATTCCCAGTTTATTCCAATTCATTTCCATAAAGTCCCATTAAACTCCAATTGATTCTCTTAAATTCCCACTAATTTATATGAAAAGTTTCCAGCTATAAAAATTCCTAAAATTTTGCAACCCTAATTGTGATTTACTTTTAATCTTCACACTGTATTTTCTTTGTAATTTAAAAAAAAAGATTGTTCAGAAATCTAATCTCTTTCAACATTGCCTATTATCTTCTTCGAATACAGCTGCGACGATCTATTTTCTTTGGTTTGTATGAAAAAGATAAAAGGAGCTATTTGGGTGTTCTCCTCCTCCACTGACATCCCAAAATTGTTCGCTTGGCAGCCGCTGAGACGCAGCTCGGTTCCTCAGTGACAGGGCTGAATACCTGTCAGACACCAACAATGGGGTGCCGCAGCACAGCTGAGATCACTGCAATTTCAGGAGAATTTTTAGTCAAATGAGCCAGACGAACTGTCTGTTCTTCAACAGGAGATATCATTTTAATTATTTGTTGTTTTTTTGTGGTATTTTTAACTCAGCATAACATGCTGCCTATTTTCTGTCTAAAGATATTTAGGATGAGCTGTAGTTATCTCACCTGCTTTACATCAAATAATCATTTTAAAACTTTCCAGTTGTTATAAATATTTTTGCTAACCAAAGCCCCAGACCCATTTTATAGGTCAGAATACATTTAACAACAATGTCTTTTCACAACCTTTCTTTATTTCTATTTTGAAATAAAGGATAGGTGTGTATGTGTGTGTGTCAGTAAAAATGTTAAATGTTTTATCTTTGCATGTGGAACAGGTATATATTTGTCTAAAGTGTTTTATTCCATTATTCATACTTCTGTCTGTTTCTCTTTCTTTGTATTAGTATAATGGTAGTCAGACATAGGCGGAATTTCAGATTGATGGCAGATGGTTTGAACTCCATTGTAGTTTTTTATTGGCCAAGAGTGTGTGTGACTTTCATGTAAAGCACTCCATCACAGTTTGTTTTGTTCGGCATCGTCTTTACGAGCATAAAAAGTGTAGTGACGATGACACACTGGTAAAGGGTGCGAATCTATCACACTAACACAAACTATTGACAATTCAAAGATACCAGTTAGCCTACAGTGCAATGCTAGCCGGAGTGCATGTCTTGGAACTAGCTGTGAACTAGGGGTGAAATTACAGATAGAACATGCAAACTCAACACACACAGGGTGTAAACATAAATCTAACCCCCAATGCTAGAGATGCAGGGTAACCATGTCAATCGCTGTAATTTAAACTGCTGGATTGTGTGGGGGGCGGGGCTTAACAGGTGTCTGCACTAATAAAGAGCAGTTTATGTAAGGAGCTTGGGGTAGTATGTAAAAGTGTGTATTTAAGATGAAGCATTTAAATGATAAATAGAAGTTATACAATGTTGTAAACCTTTAGTGCGCTATATGGCTATATGTAACCAGCACACGCTCATGCCCCACACGGTTGTTTAGAACATCTTTATATGTTGAAGCATTATGTTATATAGTATGCTTCAGCATCACAATGCCCCTAGCCGCTGAACTCCTGGTTCTAGTTGGTGTGGAGGAGTCTCCTGCCCAAAGCCCTAACCTCAACCCCAAAATACTATATAGTGGCAAGCATTTCAGATTGAAAATGATAAAAGATTATTATAAAAGCATTCTGTAATTGAATGTTGAAACACATATATGGATGTGATAATCTGGTGTCCCAACACTTTTGTCTTCCAAACATGATATTTGATGCTGTCTCATTTTCTGTTAAACTAAGATCTGTCTTTTTTCTTTTTCTCTGGTTTCTGTTTATCCCAGTCTGTGTATCAGTTTTCCCAGTCACGGTCAGATATACACAGCATGGTGTGGAAAATTGTAGAAATCCCACACTTCATTTCAAAAATGAATAATATTTAGCCTTAAATGTGTGTGTGTGTGTCTAAATTGATATGACTATATGATCATATAAGGTAAGACAGCATTAAACAAGGAACTAATTAGAGAAACTGTGTACAATTGCATTTGAGCATAGCTGGTGTTTTTTATGGATTTTTTCCCTCTTGGGTCTGATACCTGGCGAGATTGCTGGAGTGTGTTTTGTTAGGCTTTAAGAGGCTGTTTAAGTGTCTGACTGTGTTTTTGAGACTCCTTCTTTCCTGAAGCTCAGTGCCTGCTCTTCAAGGCATTTAAAGCATTTACGAAATGGCCTGCTACCTGAAGGAGCACAGTGTGCTCCGATTCAATGTCTGCTTTAGGTCTATAGAAAATGCGCCAGTCTCTCTCCATTAAATCTTACCTCCCAACCCCTTTAACCAACCACACACAAAGAAACACACTAACCCTTTTATACACTTTTTTGCTATCAGTTTTTTTTACATAGACTGTGTTTTAGTGTGCCATGCTTGAAGAATCTAGACTATGTGTGTGTGTCTCATGTGGACAGGCAACCGAGTGTTCTCACTGTCGCATGTCTCTCATAGCAACAGAAAGGCAGCGAAGCCACTGATCCTTTTAGAGACTAAGTAAAAGAGCATTCGTCGACATGCTTAGTCACCCTAAAGCATTATTAATAGCATAACCAATTGTTGGAAACGGATGTAGCAAACAACATTTCGTATTTCGGGGGGGACAGAAAGGACATAAAGGTGCAGAAAGAATGCAAAAACAAGTCGTGACTAAAAGTATCGAGTCGTAATGTTTTGTGGTGTTATGAACTATTTATCATTCAATAGCTAATAGACAGTGTTCGCTTCCTCTATATAGGCTGTTTTTTTTTTTTTGAATTTGTCCAGCCACTTGTTTTTCCGATTATACAGCAAAAAATGACTTTATTGTCTCTGCACTCTTTGCCCTGAAAGCAATAATATTTCATTTGGTTGCAGGATTGTGTAAACATGCGTTCACTGATGCTGCCTGATGCTCTGTTGCTTAGTAACAGCATGCAACAAATACCTAAAAGAGACTACTCTTGGCAAAGACCACAGAGAAAAAGGCACTTTTTTTTACCAAAATAAGATGCAGGCATCATGCTTATTGAGTCTCTATTTTTATTTGCCCAGATGCATTGGGTGCGGATAGTTCTGGGCGTATTAAGCCCAGGGAATAAATTTTCTCCATCATGCTTGCTCTCGGGCAGTAAGATCTCAAGTACGTTCCCAGCTCTTGGTTCAATCTCTCCACATCTCCATTAGATTGTGGGTGGTACCCGGAAGTGATGTTAATTGACGTTTTTTGCAGAATTCAGACCACCAGCTGGATGTAAATTGAGGGCAACTGTCTGATACAATATCCTTAGGTATACCATAATTCCAGAAGACATGCGTAAACATGAAGTTGTGGGCAGACCCTTGAGTGAAATCAAGCGACAGGCTTTGGAGAAATGACCAATAATAGTCAGAACTATGGTAAAACCATGAGTGCTAGGAAGGTCAGTAGCAAAGTCTATAGATCTGTGAGATCAGGGTCTTTGAGGTATTGCCAGAGGCTCCAGAAGCCTTTCAGGTAAGTGGTGTAGAGTTTAGAATTGTGCATAAACTTGGCAGGTGTTCACAAAGTCTGTAATGTCTTGCCGATACCCTGGCCACCAGTAGGCATTTTTAACTTATTCAGTGGTTCGCTTGATGCCTGGATGCCCTGAGCTGAGCGTGGTATAAACCTATAATATGACTCATAAGCGTAAGGTACTTGGCACATAGAGTTTACTAGTGGGACAGGATGCCGGAGGAGGCTCATTACGATGCTCTCTAGTGATTTCTTCATTGATGTCCCATCGTATGGGAGCCAGCACAATCTGGGGATCAAGAATGGGTCGTGTCTTCAGAACAAGGCATTAGCCTTACTATTCTTAGTTCCAGGGCGATAAGTCACAGTGAAATGAGAACATGTGAAGAGCAAACTCCAACATGCTTGCTGCGAATAGAGGCGTCGAATAGAGGCAGACTTTAGGTACTCCAGATTTTTGTGATCTGTGACCACCAGAAAAGGGTGGGTGCTCCTCTCCAGCCAGTGTCTTCATTCTGTCAAGGCAACCCCTTGTGTGCTGATGTGGTAACCTAGAAACTTGTCTTGGTCTTGGTGAAACTCACATTTCTCAGCTTTGACGAACAGTGTGTGCTCCTGACGTCGACGTAGCACAGTGCGTACGTGTTGGATATGTTTAGAGAATGAGTGTGAATAGATAAGGATATCTATGATGCACAGATTCAGGAGGTCTGGAAAAATCTCATTATTGAATGACTGAAAAACAGCTGGTGCGTTGGAGAGTCCATACGACATGACTAAACACTAATAATGGCCCCTGGTGTTGATGAATGCCGTCTTTCATTCAACTCCTTTACGCATTCATATTAGATTGTAGGCCCTGCGCAGATCAAGCTTGGTAAATACAGATCAAGATCAAGCTCTGGCTTCATGTAATTGCTTAAGAGTACTGTACAAAGTACGTGAGCTAAGGCATGCAATGTTCAATATTTGATCTTTGTGTGCTGGTAATCATTTAGTCATAACATGCTCACACTGAACAAATGTGACCCCACAATGCCAAGTTGTCACTGCAAAAGCTTACACAACCTTAGCTACCCTTATGCAGTGTGGACCACTCACATTGTCCAAAGTGAAAATTTTTTTCAACCCAGAGTCGAAAGCAGACTCTAAATCAATAATACTTTAGTGATAAATGCAGTGTTACAGCTTTATATCAGCGATTATTTTGCTGCTAAACATATATATCAAATGCTACACCTATAAACTGTACATAAATGAGGTACATAGTCATATTTAACACTCTCTAACCCAGTTCTATTTTTCCTTACCCAGACCATGTTAACTGCAATTTCGATGAGTGCCATTGCCACCAATGGAGTAGTACCAGGTAAGAGAACCTGTTGTGTACCTTTACCTGTCAATGTCACTGTCTCTAAAGCAGTAATGCTGGAAAAATACAGTGTCCAGACTGCAGTGTCCCTAAAGCTCTACTTACGTGTCTTATATCCTGTAATTAAGCCTATATTCTAATAACAGCCTCTGCTTCACCCCCTGATTGGAGAAAAGCAACACCAAGGGCAAATTGCTGAAATTGCTGGCTTTTCTCATTGTCACTCATTGCTAGGTTGCTATTACTGCAACAGTCCTTATATTCATGTTGTAAAAGCCTCAACATTCATTATATACTGTAGCCAAGCATAGGAATTAAAGTTGTTCTAGGGGGCTATTCCTGAGTCTCTAAAGGTCTTCTCTAGTGTTTTGTTTACTCACCGTAAGCAGCACTGCACATGCTGATGTATTATTTTAACAGCTGGCGGGTCTTACTACATGATTTCCCGTTCGCTTGGCCCCGAGTTTGGTGGCGCTGTGGGGATCTGTTTCTACCTCGGGACAACCTTCGCCGGAGCCATGTACATTCTGGGCTGTATTGAGATCTTACTGGTAAGATATACATATGATACTATAATATATGATACGTATATGATGATTTTCTCTATATATTGTGCAGGTGAAATTTGCTATTCGTTTTATTTTTTTTCACATACAGTTTGTTTCTCATTTACATAAAGTCTCATCGCATCAGTAGGTTTAGTAATAGAGTGGGATCATTCCAACATAGAATAAAACAATTACCTGCAATTTCAACAATGCTCATAATATATATTCTTAAGATAAAGTATTTGATGCTTTTGTCATTGTGTCCTCCTCAAAAGGAAACCAATATGAAATAGGGGCCTCAGGCAAAATGAATAGATGAGGCCCTTCTAAGAGGTTTTTTTTGTTAATTTATCATTATCTAGATATATATATTTATACAACATACAAAAAGACAGATAACAGAAAATAAATTGTTATTTTCTAACATAACATAAATTTTCAACTTTATGGCAGAAGATACAATACTGTACAATACTGTTTTGAGGATACAGTACACTCTTCATATTTTTAGGAACAGATTGTCGTCTGTTAAACATATAAAATGTAATAAAACGTGCCGCTGCTGAGGGCAACCCGCGCTAACCTGTTTACATTTACATTTACATTTACAGCATTTAGCAGACGCTCTTGTCCAGAGCGACGTACAAGAAGTGCTTTGAGTCACATCAAAAACAGCTCAATACTGATATAATAGTTCACAAAAAGGTGCAAGAACAACAAAAAACCTGTTGAAAAGAGTAAGGTTTTTTTTTTAATGTCAAGAGCAAGGTATTTAAGAAAAAGATGAATTTTCAAACGCCTCTTGAAGACAGCCAGTGACTCTGCTGTTCTGACATTGATGGGAAGTTCATTCCACCATCTTGGTGCCAGAACAGAGAAAAGTCTTGAGGCAGACCTACCTCGTGTCCTAGAAGATGGTGGAA